>CM026389.1:44015231-44083627 GCA_014843695.1 Archivesica marissinica
GTACAGATACCGTATATCCGGGAGTGTACAGATACCGTATATCCGGGAGTGTACATATACCGTATATCCGGGAGTGTACAGATACCGTATATCCGGGAGTGTACATATACCGTATATCCGGGAGTGTACATATACCGTATATCCGGGAGTGTACATATACCGTATATCCGGGAGTGTACATATACCGTATATCCGGGAGTGTACAGATACCGTATATCCGGGAGTGTACATATACCGTATATCCGGGAGTGTACAGATACCGTATATCCGGGAGTGTACAGATACCGTATATCCGGGAGTGTACATATACCGTATATCCGGGAGTGTACATATACCGTATATCCGGGAGTGTACATATACCGTATATCCGGGAGTGTACAGATACCGTATATCCGGGAGTGTACATATACCGTATATCCGGGAGTGTACAGATACCGTATATCCGGGAGTGTACATATACCGTATATCCGGGAGTGTACAGATACCGTATATCCGGGAGTGTACATATACCGTATACCGGGAGTGTACAGATACCGTATATCGGGAGTGTACATATACCGTATACCGGGAGTGTACATATACCGTATACCGGGAGTGTACATATACCGTATATCGGGAGTGTACATATACCGTATATCCGGGAGTGTACATATACCGTATATCCGGGAGTGTACAGATACCGTATATCCGGGAGTGTACATATACCGTATACCGGGAGTGTACAGATACCGTATATCCGGGAGTGTACAGATACCGTATATCCGGGAGTGTACAGATACCGTATATCCGGGAGTGTACAGATACCGTATATCCGGGAGTGTACAGATACCGTATATCCGGGAGTGTACATATACCGTATATCCGGGAGTGTACATATACCGTATATCCGGGAGTGTACATATACCGTATATCCGGGAGTGTACATATACCGTATATCCGGGAGTGTACATATACCGTATATCCGGGAGTGTACAGATACCGTATATCCGGGAGTGTACATATACCGTATACGGGAGTGTACATATACCGTATATCCGGGAGTGTACATATACCGTATACCGGGAGTGTACAGATACCGTATATCCGGGAGTGTACAGATACCGTATATCCGGGAGTGTACATATACCGTATATCCGGGAGTGTACAGATACCGTATACCGGGAGTGTACATATACCGTATATCCGGGAGTGTACAGATACCGTATATCCGGGAGTGTACATATACCGTATATCCGGGAGTGTACAGATACCGTATATCCGGGAGTGTACATATACCGTATATCCGGGAGTGTACATATACCGTATATCCGGGAGTGTACATATACCGTATATCCGGGAGTGTACATATACCGTATATCCGGGAGTGTACATATACCGTATATCCGGGAGTGTACATATACCGTATATCCGGGAGTGTACATATACCGTATATCCGGGAGTGTACATATACCGTATATCCGGGAGTGTACAGATACCGTATATCCGGGAGTGTACAGATACCGTATATCCGGGAGTGTACATATACCGTATATCCGGGAGTGTACATATACCGTATATCCGGGAGTGTACAGATACCGTATATCCGGGAGTGTACATATACCGTATATCCGGGAGTGTACATATACCGTATATCCGGGAGTGTACATATACCGTATATCCGGGAGTGTACAGATACCGTATATCCGGGAGTGTACATATACCGTATATCCGGGAGTGTACATATACCGTATATCCGGGAGTGTACAGATACCGTATATCCGGGAGTGTACATATACCGTATATCCGGGAGTGTACATATACCGTATATCCGGGAGTGTACAGATACCGTATATCCGGGAGTGTACAGATACCGTATATCCGGGAGTGTACAGATACCGTATATCCGGGAGTGTACAGATACCGTATATCCGGGAGTGTACAGATACCGTATATCCGGGAGTGTACAGATACCGTATATCCGGGAGTGTACATATACCGTATATCCGGGAGTGTACATATACCGTATATCCGGGAGTGTACATATACCGTATATCCGGGAGTGTACAGATACCGTATATCCGGGAGTGTACAGATACCGTATATCCGGGAGTGTACATATACCGTATATCCGGGAGTGTACAGATACCGTATATCCGGGAGTGTACAGATACCGTATATCCGGGAGTGTACAGATACCGTATATCCGGGAGTGTACAGATACCGTATATCCGGGAGTGTACAGATACCGTATATCCGGGAGTGTACAGATACCGTATATCCGGGAGTGTACAGATACCGTATATCCGGGAGTGTACAGATACCGTATATCCGGGAGTGTACAGATACCGTATATCCGGGAGTGTACATATACCGTATATCCGGGAGTGTACAGATACCGTATATCCGGGAGTGTACAGATACCGTATATCCGGGAGTGTACAGATACCGTATATCCGGGAGTGTACATATACCGTATATCCGGGAGTGTACATATACCGTATATCCGGGAGTGTACATATACCGTATATCCGGGAGTGTACATATACCGTATATCCGGGAGTGTACAGATACCGTATATCCGGGAGTGTACATATACCGTATATCCGGGAGTGTACATATACCGTATATCCGGGAGTGTACATATACCGTATATCCGGGAGTGTACATATACCGTATATCCGGGAGTGTACAGATACCGTATATCCGGGAGTGTACAGATACCGTATATCCGGGAGTGTACATATACCGTATATCCGGGAGTGTACATATACCGTATATCCGGGAGTGTACATATACCGTATATCCGGGAGTGTACAGATACCGTATATCCGGGAGTGTACAGATACCGTATATCCGGGAGTGTACAGATACCGTATATCCGGGAGTGTACAGATACCGTATATCCGGGAGTGTACATATACCGTATATCCGGGAGTGTACATATACCGTATATCCGGGAGTGTACATATACCGTATATCCGGGAGTGTACATATACCGTATATCCGGGAGTGTACAGATACCGTATATCCGGGAGTGTACAGATACCGTATATCCGGGAGTGTACAGATACCGTATATCCGGGAGTGTACATATACCGTATACCGGGAGTGTACATATACCGTATATCCGGGAGTGTACAGATACCGTATATCCGGGAGTGTACAGATACCGTATATCCGGGAGTGTACAGATACCGTATATCCGGGAGTGTACAGATACCGTATATCCGGGAGTGTACAGATACCGTATATCCGGGAGTGTACAGATACCGTATATCCGGGAGTGTACAGATACCGTATATCCGGGAGTGTACAGATACCGTATATCCGGGAGTGTACAGATACCGTATATCCGGGAGTGTACAGATACCGTATATCCGGGAGTGTACAGATACCGTATATCCGGGAGTGTACAGATACCGTATATCCGGGAGTGTACATATACCGTATATCCGGGAGTGTACAGATACCGTATATCCGGGAGTGTACAGATACCGTATATCCGGGAGTGTACAGATACCGTATATCCGGGAGTGTACAGATACCGTATATCCGGGAGTGTACAGATACCGTATATCCGGGAGTGTACATATACCGTATATCCGGGAGTGTACAGATACCGTATATCCGGGAGTGTACAGATACCGTATATCCGGGAGTGTACAGATACCGTATATCCGGGAGTGTACATATACCGTATATCCGGGAGTGTACATATACCGTATATCCGGGAGTGTACATATACCGTATATCCGGGAGTGTACAGATACCGTATATCCGGGAGTGTACAGATACCGTATATCCGGGAGTGTACAGATACCGTATCCGGGAGTGTACAGATACCGTATATCCGGGAGTGTACAGATACCGTATATCCGGGAGTGTACATATACCGTATATCCGGGAGTGTACATATACCGTATATCCGGGAGTGTACAGATACCGTATATCCGGGAGTGTACATATACCGTATATCCGGGAGTGTACATATACCGTATATCCGGGAGTGTACAGATACCGTATATCCGGGAGTGTACATATACCGTATATCCGGGAGTGTACAGATACCGTATATCCGGGAGTGTACATATACCGTATATCCGGGAGTGTACAGATACCGTATATCCGGGAGTGTACAGATACCGTATATCCGGGAGTGTACAGATACCGTATACCCGGGAGTGTACAGATACCGTATACATATATAATTAATAAAACCACATATTGCTATTCTGGAAACTGGCTGCTTAATACAAGTAAATTGCTTAATAACACGGGTATGACAGTATATCAATAATAGACTACCACAATTTCTTAGTACATTCAAAAGGCAAGAACGTGAGCGACCCTGTGCACCCCCCCCCCCCGATGGTAGGTATCCATCGATACCCGATCTGACCCTAATATGAATCCAGCGATCGCAGTTTCGATACCCAGGATTACCCTAATATGAACCAGGGATGGCAGGTTCGACGCCCTGTCTGGCCATAATATTAATCCAGGGTGTGTATGTTCGATACCCAAGCCTTGCATTATATGAATCCAGGGCTGGCAGGTTCGATACCCAGTCTTGCACTAATGTGAATCCAGTGATGGCAGGTTCGATACCCAGTCTGGTCCTAATATAAATAGCCGGTTCGATATCCAATCTGATCCTAATATAAATCGCAGGTTCGATACCCAATCTGACCCTAATATAAATCCAGGATCGCCGGTTATATACCAAGTCTGACCCTAATATGAATCCAGGAATGGCAGGTTAGATACCCAGTCTGACACTAATAAAATAGCATCGGGTATGTAATAAAATATCAGGGCCCGTTCTGTAATTCGGGAATTCACTGGTTTTTCCATTACCTCCCTTGGCAAATAAAGTTCGAGTTATCCCGAAATGTGTAGCAGTCCTTTCAGTTGGACTCCTTTGTTATTACTGCTGATCCCTAACAAGATGTTGCGGCATGATAAATGTAATGTTATCAATATTAATGTTAATTAATTGATAGCAAGGTTGTACAGATAAGTACCCATAGGGCATACTGTAGGATATATGTCGAGATTTAGTAATTTAATAATTATAAGATGGGAAAGTGGATGGAAATTGATAGCATGCTATGCAAAAGAACAACGATAAAAACAGAGGAAACCACTTAAGAGGACCAACATGTTTTTAGGGTGTAGCTTACCGATGCCCCTATATCTTACTTATACTACACTATCCTACACAGAATAAAGATAATAATATACTTCTGGGGGCCCCCATTAACTACGGGGCGAGTATAAATAAACGTATAAAGATACCAATATACTTCTGGGGGCCCCATTAACTATGGGACGAGTATAAATAAACGTATAAAGTAACCAATATACTTCTGGGGGCCCCATTAACTATGGGGCGAGTATAAATAAACGTATAAAGATACCAATATACTTCTGGGGGCCCCATTAACTACGGGGCGAGTATAAATAAACGTATAAAGATACCAATATACTTCTGGGGGCCCCATTAACTATGGGACGAGTATAAATAAACGTATAAAGATACCAATATACTTCTGGGGGCCCCATTAACTACGGGGTGAGTATAAATAAACGTATAAAGTAACCAATATACTTCTGGGGGCCCCCATTAACTACGGGGCGAGTATAAATAAACGTATAAAGTAACCAATATACTTCTGGGGGCCCCCATTAACTACGGTGCGAGTATAACTAAACGTATAAAGAGAGACGAAATGGTGAATTATGAGATGAAGGTTTGTGATTATAATGAGAGACAATGGTCAGTAGTACAAAGTATAAAGTGACTAAAATATGTGTGGGGGCGCCCCCCCCCCCCATGTTAACAATGAGGGGACGATAAATAGAAGCATACAATTATATATTGTGGCAGTTGTAATATCAGTTCTCGTAAATCTTTATATTATTATCTGTTTTATATATTATTTGTTTTATATTATTATTTCTTTTATATTATTATCTGTTTTATATTATTATTTTATATTATTATTGTTTTATATATATTTCTTTATATTATTATTTGTTTTATATTATTATCTGTTTTATATTATTATTTGTTTTATATATTATTTGTTTTATATATTAGTTTTATATATTATTTGTTTTATATTATTATTTGTTTTATATATTATTTGTTTTATATTATTATTTGTTTTATATATTATTTGTTTTATATTATCTGTTTTATATATTATTTGTTTTATATATTATTTGTTTTATATTATTATTTGTTTTATATTGTTATTTGTTTTGTAGCAGTACATATAACATTATCTGTTGAATTAAGTCACAGGAGGACCATTACTACACTATAGAGAGAAGTCTAATATTAAATATAAGATGTGACAGTATTTAATGGTGGAACAAGACCCAATGTGGCCTCCAAGCAATGTTCCAGACACGGACGCAGGATTGTACCTCCGACCTCCCGCAAGCCAGCTGAATAACGTCCTCACTTGAAACAGTTCGACACCTCAGTTGGATTCCTAGCTATATGTGCGAGGGATATGTGATTTTGAGTCAACGGCCTAAATCACTAGGCCACGGAACCCAATCCCTTTTCGATCTAAACATAAACTTGATCTAATTCCTCGCTCGAAAACATGTCTAGGTCACCGCAATTAGGGTTGATATTAGTGGAGCATACATAGTTACATAAATAGGTAAAGGAGCTCTTATTTTGTTCTGATATTTAATCATATTCCTGTTCAAACTGACATCTACTTCAACAAGATACTCGTCAATGTCACTGACGACATCTACTGAAGTTTCTACCATAAGTTCGTACACTTGTATTCGTCACAAACCCAGTATATTTGTAGTTATTCAGTAATGAAATGCATCTGTTTTACATTTGTAATGTACATAATTGAGCATTGTGAAAAATATACAATAGTATTTTGACTAGATAAATATTTGTTCGTTCGCCTCTTCGTAGCTCCATTTATTCATAGCAAATCATAATAACAATGGAATTAATGACTATTTATCAACTTTAATTAGCTTTTTTCAAATTAAAATCGCTGACTTAAAAACCTGGAATATAGCATACACTGCAATTTATTTGTTTTAAAACAGTAATATGACTTTAAGAATAGTTTAATAATAAGCAACATACCTCTTGGGGGTCTGGGTCACAGGGATTCGGCACATTTGGGGGTACTAGTATATATATTTAACTTAAATATATATACTAGTACCCCCAAACGTGCCGAATCCCTGTGGTCTGGGTAACATATAGTGCGGAATTGTTTTCAAGACCATGTGAGTAGTAGGTTTTTGAATATCTGCGCTGTTGAAATTATGCTTGCAATTGCACAAAACAATTGATTCAAAATGACGATTTACCCACATATATCTAGACGATGACGGCACTACTGGCATTCCGCATCAAAAATAGTTCCTCGAAAAAAACATAGCATTATTATCAGAACACGACAATTGATGCATTATGCTTACTTTATTAAACAATTAACAATTCAGGTAAAACCATTGTTCAACAGATTGGGTATGAAAATAGTTCTGCTTAGAAACAACGGGACAATTGACAAGCATGATGTCACGGCGTCAGTATCGTCAAACGGACGTTGCGCTTGAAGATGAAAAAGACGCTACGATTAGCGTTGTGTAGCGTACTCAGTTCGAAGATGGTCGGCTTGGGTTCAATTCGCGGCCTGGACATGTGTTTACTCCAGTATATCCCACATTAATACTAGCGTACGTACACGCATGCGTGGTCGATTAAAACGCTCATTTACCTGTACCACGCATGTTCCGTCGCCGCGTATTCGGGGTGAGCGATTTGTTATCCATAACCACCCCGTGTGTTCTCTTTAGGAATTTGTCAAATCGGTTCTTGAAGCTGTTGCTGCTAGGCTCTGGTACTACCTACGTCTTGTGGAAGCTCGTTCCAAGATTGAGCCGTTCTTTGCGAAAAGAAATATATTTCCTGCAACCCAGCCTACTATGCTTGACATATCATTATGAACAATAATATGCTCGGGGCCTCACTTACCTCTCACCGCTATATGTTCGAGTCCCTCTGAGGGTGTCGAATGATTTCATGTGAGGAAGCTATCCAACTGGCGTGCGGTAGATCGGTGGTTCTACCCGGGTGTCCGTCGTCCGTGCCCGCAATATTGCTCGGAGGAATATCTGGGTCTTCAGCTACCACTAATAGCTGGATAGTCGCCGTATTACCTAAGCTGTTGGTGCTACTTTACACCGCCATAACAAACAAACAATAATACGACCAAATAGTGTATCGTAATGCCAGTCCCAATATATCAATTACTCCTTATAGATTAATCTAAAACGTAGGTTCGCTGGTGGTACAGGTCGTCTTCGCCATAACAAACAAACAATAATACGACTAAAGTGTGTATCGTAATGCCAGTCCCAATATATCTATTGCTCCTTATAGATTAATCAAAAACGTAGGTTCGCTGGTGGTACGGGTCGTCTTCGCCATGACAAACAAATAAACAATAATACGACCAAATAGTGTAATCGCACTCAACTGTTCTTTCCAGCTTTTATTGGTGGAGGAAGACGCCAGGTGCCCGCCGTGCATTATTTTAACGCACGGACGACTACCCGGGTAGAACCACCGACATACCGTACGCAAGCTGGATAGCTTCCTTACTTGAAAGTCCGAGGCCCAGGGAGGACTGACACTCGAACCCACAGCGGTGAGGGGCCAGTGATTGCCAGTCAGAGATATAAACCACTCTGTCACGAAGGCCGCATTATTTGTTGTATATAAAAGTATGCGTAAGTACTGATGAAATACCCTTTTATAAAAATATTAACACATACATGTACATGTCTCTGGGAATGACCGGTCTGTTGCATGCCAATTGCGCGAGCGCGCTCTTGGTTATTCATACGCGGCATAATAATAATAATAATAACGAAACCTAAGTGGTTTCCGTAATAGAACATCGATTTTCTGCACCCGCCATGAAATTCTCATGTATATTGATGTAACCATACCCGTGGCCACGTGCACGTGTGGGCAATCGTCACGGTGTATGATTTTACCAGTTTTATATTGCCGTTCTAGTATTATGATAAGGTGCAAACATTCAAACCAATACCTTTAACCATGTTTGAACAAAATCAAATTGAAAAAGTATAATTAGAACAGCCGTTCAGTGTAGATCCAAAATGTTAACATAATCTAAAGATTATCAAACATATATAATAATTTAATAAGTCTGCTTCTTGGTACAGTGCAGCACTGCAGCATATGTTAATGCACTTGATGTGTAGAGTCACGAACATGAATCAAACGTCGAAGTCGTGATAGCGCAGTGGTAGGGCGTTCGCATCAGGTATGAAAGGCCCGGAGTTAGCGCCTAGCTGTTGTCGTTACGATTGTGTCCTTTGACAGGGCATTTAAATTCCACATTGCCTCTGCTCTCCCCTCGTGGCGATGAATTCCAGGAATGAGGTCTGGAATAATAAATGCAGGAATGACTCAAGTAAACACAGACACAATAATTGAAACACATGCAGGCTGTTGACGAACGACACGAACGTTTTATAAAAAACACTTAAAAATATATCTAAAATTATGTCTATTCACTGTATCCTTTCTAATGAGCATTTTCTGATCAAGCACTTAACTGACACTTTTGATTACGGCGCCAGCACCTAATCTTCATAAGTGAAGGAGTGCTGTATAAACAAAGAAGAAGAAGAAGAGGACACTGTACACAATACAAACATGCATTAAGCATTCAGCCAAGGGAACTACAGAAAGTGGCTGCTTAGCACAGGTGGCTGTTTGATAGTGGTCAACTGTATAATAAAATAACATATTGGGTATCAGGAAACTTGCTGCTTAATACAGGTTGGCTGCTTAATAGAGGTGACCACTAATACAGGTTTGACTGTATATAACCGGATCTGGCCAACTAGTGTTCTTTAATGTTGGACAAATAAGCACCGGCAAATATGTATAGGTCAGTGTTGAACGTCGCACAGGCGCACCCCTACTATACACGCTACCGATATAGTCCACCCTAAGGCATGTTAGCACCGGCAAATATGTATAGGTCAGTGTTGAACGTCCCACAGGCGAACCCCTACTATACACGCTACCGATATAGTCCACCATAAGGCATGTTAGCACCGGCAAATATGCATAGGTCAGTGTTGAACGGCGCACAGACGAACCCCAACTATACACGTTACCGATATAGTCCACCATAAGGCATGTTAGCACCGGCAACTATGTATAGGTCAGGGTTGAACGTCACACAGGCGAACCCCTACTATACACGCTACCGATATAGTCCACCCTAAGGCATGTTAGCACCGGCAAATATGTATAGGTCAGTGTTGAACGTCCCACAGGCGCACCCCACTATACACGCTACCGATATAGTCCACCCTAAGGCATGTTAGCACCGGCAAATATGTATAGGTCAGTGTTGAACGTCGCACAGGCGCACCCCTACTATACACGCTACCGATATAGTCCACCCTAAGGCATGTTAGCACCGGCAAATATGTATAGGTCAGTGTTGAACGTCGCACAGGCGCACCCCTACTATACACGCTACCGATATAGTCCACCCTAAGGCATGTTAGCACCGGCAAATATGTATAGGTCAGTGTTGAACGTCGCACAGGCGCACCCCTACTATACACGCTACCGATATAGTCCACCCTAAGGCATGTTAGCACCGGCAAATATGTATAGGTCAGTGTTGAACGTCGCACAGGCGCACCCCTACTATACACGCTACCGATATAGTCCACCCTAAGGCATGTTAGCACCGGCAAATATGTATAGGTCAGTGTTGAACGTCGCACAGGCGCACCCCTACTATACACGCTACCGATATAGTCCACCATAAGGCATGTTAGCCGAGCTGATTGTTAAATGGGCTTACAATTTAGACGAGGTTAATAGCAGTATGTGATTGTGGAAACAACGAAATTTAACATATCGGTTGTACAATCCAGCATAGGATCTCCATCATTTGTGTTCACAGTGACTCACAATTTCCAAATAAATCGATTTCATATTAATGTATTTGTTACAAAATCACTATTACTCAAGTGTTGCAGTAATGAAATTCACCCTTCTTAATATTTTTAATGTACTTGAACATTATTGAAGACAAGATAATCTTATTTTGACTAGGATGATCGGTTTGTTTCTTCATTTGTCTCGATTTGCAGCTCCGCTCTATAGTAACTTATGCACGTTTGTAACAGGAAACTTAGATTTTGTATCCATTGTGTAAATAAAACAGGCGACGAATTTCATTATTTATTTGAATGTGATCATTTTGAAAACGAAAGAAAAACATTTATCAAACCTTACTATTACAGAAGACCAAATATGTATACATTTGAGCAGCTAATGAATACGAATAATAAAATAAAGTTGAATCCAAACTCAAAAATCTTAAAAATCAATTTGTAAATCTGCAATAAACTAATGCAAATCCTAAGAAATTCTGGAGCTTTCTGGAGGTTTATCAACAGCAAGAAATGTGACAGTACTGGTGTTGTACTTCTGATATCTGATGTCTGATAAAATACCACCTTCCTTACAACCTTCAATAATGCGGCTCTACCACTGGCGGAGTAATGACTTTCCGGGCTCTAGGTATACATATGTCATGGACATGCCACAACACGTTTTTGGCAAAGCTCTTGAATCCGTTGACTCTGCCAAGTACTTTGTTTTAAGCATATATATTTTTCGTGCACATGCTCAGTTGTGTGACGGTAAAATAGACCAGTAATATCAACAATAAATATAAGTGTTTACTGATTAAATGTTGAGGTAAATATCTTTGAAACAGGATGAGAAACATTGTAGTAGTAAGTAACACTTAAGTTAAACATGTTTATGTATTAACTCCATGCTCAGTACCTGCTGAATTAACTTACCGTCACGGACAAATGGAATTGTGACGGTAAAGACAAAAAGTAACAAAAGTCACATTTTAAACAAATTTAAGAATGATTATGCATCTTATGTCTGCTACTTTTGTATTTTGTTAACTGTTATCATACGAAAATTGCATGCCACTGTTTACAACACAAATACATGCAATGGGACAACACATATTTCAAATATTCAAATGTGTCGGATAATGACCCATATACAAATCCCTCAGCTAGAACAAATATATCAATAACAAATGCTTAAAAAATCCAAAAAAATGCCAGAGCCTTCATATATCGAAATGCCAATCAATTTCCTAGAGCAATCAAAGAACTGTACCACTAAACAAACTTTCGTCCTCCCAATTATGAAATATGGAAGCATCATCTTGAACCCACACACTAAGGACAACATCAACAAACTGAAGATGGTAGCCTGGGAACAGGCGTCGATATAGTTTGCCTGGTGAGTCACACCGAGACTATTAATTGGGCCGTATTGAGTTTCTGATCATTTTGCCAGAAGTTAAAAAGTGAAAAATCGACAGACTGGCACCCAGGCTATGAAGATGGTTCAACGCATGTCAGCAAGGTACGTTACTATCATATGACTAGCAGTGTTACAGACATGCCACATAAACTCCATTGGCACACTCTACGCGAGTGGCGTCCGTGGTCCAGTGGTAGAGCGTCGGATTTGGAATCGAACAGTCCCGTGTTCAATACTCGGACAGGCCACGTATGTACCGGTAGTGTCATTGAGCACGGCACCTCACACACATTGCTTAGTACTGGTTAATCGCTTAGGTCGGTAAGCCTGCCCAGGAAAACATGTCTAGGTCCCCGAGAGGGGTTTGACATTAATGGAACATACATACGAGAGGATGCCGCAGACTAGGACTGTGATGATGCACTGCATAGTACACACGCTAGTTCAGATAGCGCTGATTCCATCCCACTCCAAGCACCACCATGCTGGGCCATGAACACTTGAACATATGTGCTGTTACCCTATGCTATAATAATAATGTACATGCACTATTCTTCTCGGATGGGTTACGTCTGTGGAACATCCTACCCCATGCAGTTGTTTACAGTGCCCCCTGGACCTCTTCAAGTCAGGTCTACAGGACAAAAAAGTACATTCAAGTCAGATCCAGTTCCGATAAAGCTGGCATAGGCCTATCAGCGCCGTTATTAGCCACACGGTACATGATAGAACAAGTTCATATTACCGCTGTTTTCAGTTTGAGTTGAATACCTCTTCACAGTGGATGTGGTATCAGAAGAAATGAAAGATTGGAAATATAAATGAACAGACTGTATGTTTTTACTATGCATTTAATACGCAATTTATTTGTTGGTTTACAACCGTAAACTAAAGCTGTAGAATACTCTTCAATTGAAGATCAAATTTAACCCTAACCCAGATTACTGCCACTTGTATATTTCGTTAATATCATTTCGTTACTACCTCTATCGTTAACAGGTTAACGGAGCTCCCGTACATATGTGAATTATTTTGGTCTTAGTATGTTGCCCTGTTTCCGTTCATGTGTAGTCTATTTTATAACTGTATCCGTCGGACACTTCCACCCCAAGACATCTCGACCCAAGGACATCTCGCACTAATTTCCCAAATGAATAATCCTAGACAACTCGACACGCAAAGGGTGAACTACACCTCGGAGTCGGCCACAATGCCATCTCTGTCCCCAAAATCAGTACTATTACTTAGTTTATTAGAATAGAGTATGTGTGATTATTGTACTGCAAGCAATATTCAGCTTGAATCTGGCTATAAAACTTTTCTCAAAACTCAGTCCCATGCGTCTGATTGGTACAGCTGACAGTAACACTCAGAATCAACCAATCAGATCATTTCAGCTTGAGATCTGAGAAAAGTTTTATAACCTCCAGGCCTGGTCGCCCCATACCCAAACATTGATAGACCAAATTGAAGGTGTCCAGCGAAGAGCAGCCCGTTGGATAAAGGCTGACTTCTATCGTACCTCTAGTGTTACAGGCATGTTACATTCCCTAAATCTACGCAGACTAGATCAACAGCGTATTCACAATAGGTTATGTAAAAATTCATAATGATCTTGTTGCTTTGTTCCATTGAAAATTACCTAGTTCCCCTCTCCCGTCCTGCTCGCCATTGCCATTCCTTAAGCTATAGGTTAATTACAGCAACTACAGACTACTACAAGTTTTACTTTTTTCCAAGAACAATCTACCATTGGAACCATCTCCCTCCTGACATTGTCCATCTCCCTACCATAGAGCAATTCAATACGGTAGTTTGCCATATTGATCATGCCAGTCCCTAGTTGTTCTGCAGGTATCATGTATTTACAGGTATTATGTATTTACAGGTGTTATATATTTACATGTGTTATATATTTACAGGTGTTATATATTTACAGGTATTATATATTTACAGGTGTTATGTATTTACAGGTGTTATGTATTTACAGGTGTTATATATTTACAGGTGTTATATATTTACAGGTATTATATATTTACAGGTGTTATGTATTTACAGGTGTTATGTATTTACAGGTGTTATGTATTTACAGGTGTTATATATTTACAGGTGTTATATATTTACAGGTGTTATATATTTACAAGTGTTATATATTTACATGTGTTATATATTTACATTTGTTATATATTTACAGGTGTTATATATTTACAAGTGTTATATATTTACAGGTGTTATGTATTTACAGGTGTTATATATTTACAGGTATTATGTATTTATAGGTATCATGTATTTACAGATATCATTTATTTACATGTACAGTCAAACCTGAATTAAGCAGCCAGTCAAGGGAATCATAGAAAGTGGCTGCTTAACACAGGTGGCTGCTTAATAGAGGTCAAATGTATAATAAAACAACATGTTGTGAATCTGGAAACGGGCTGCTTAATACAGGTTGGCTGCTTAATGGAGGTGACTACTAACACAGGTTGGCTGCTTAATGGAGGTGACTACTAACACAGGTTGGCTGCTTAATGGAGGTGACTACTAACACAGGTTGGCTGCTTAATGGAGGTGACTACTAACACAGGTTGGCTGCTTATTGGAGGTGGGTGACCACTAACACAAGTTTGACTGTATTATGTATTTACAGGTATTATCATATGTATTTACAGGTATGCTACTGTACAAGTGCTATGATGTTTCCGAGACTCTCGTGTATTAGAAGTTCATGTGACATGTTGTCACCACTTGTGGCAAGGATACAATGGCTCCATACTGGGAAATATTCTTCACTAAGTCTACCAGTACCATGTACCAATATCTTATGTTCGAAACAGCCTGGCTCAACTTTATATACACAACAGATGCAACCTAAATTACACATGTCATCAAGCATCAAACAACGTCATAACCCTAGCAAGTCTGCCAAAAGTGATAGATTTATAGACTTTCATACTTACATAAACACCGTGGACGATGATTTTGCTTGGAAATCCTTGGAGTGGGAGAAGCTTGAGAAGGAGATTCTGGAAGAGTCACCCGGGTTTGCTGCTGGACTTGACTACTCAATAATGAAGACATTGACTACCAAGCCAGATATGAGTGTTTCATTTATGAATTATATCAAGTCAAAAAGAGAACCAAACTTAGCTGTACAAGCCAGATTCCTTATTAATTGTGTTGAAACACACGAAGAACTAGTCTTAGCGGAGTTTGAACTGATGAAGAAAATGGATGGTTTGAATTCGTGTTTCTTTACCAGAAATTATTCTACTATACAATGTATAGCAAAAACCCGAGAATGGCGGCAATGTGTTGAAATGATGGATAATATTAAAAATATCTCGCCAAAAGAGCGGCATTGTATAAACGCTTGCTCTCAGATCTTAAGCGCTGCTTTAAAGCACAGGGATTATGACACATTCTTTAAGACGTGGTACAAATATATTCAAGTACCATTTGAGGACAAGCAGCGTGCTGAGGCAGTTTCTAATAAACTGTATGAAAGTTGGAAGGAAGGTGATATTCCTGCAGATGTTTTAGTGGAGTTGTTGAAGTTGGAAGAATTGCCGCTGCTTGAAGGTCAAGTTCGTGAGTTTGAGCAGTATTGCAATAGGTAGTATATTTCATTAATAAAATGCCATAGAATCGTAACAAACGAAAAATACATTTTTCACGTATAAATACAATATAGCTTAGTGGCTAGGTTGCATCTATTTCCCTAGCCTGGGTTCCATTCTGTCGATTTTTAGCTTCTGGCAAAATGATATTATCAGAAACTCAATATGGCCCAACTAATAATATCGGTGTTAAAATATATTTATTTGGCTGACTAAGCAAAATATATCGACGCCTGTTCCCAGGCTACTATTTCCCGTACATTCTCCTTATCATCCAAATAGTAATTAATATACTGAAAATGTACGGAATTGAGAAATATTGTATCCATTTGTATGTAGCGGAAACAGCGGAAACGTTTGTACAGCCAATAATTTACTTTTCCTTAACACAATCTATATGGTGGATATTTGTACTATTTTATATGGAACACTTCTTATGTTCCGTATGAATACTTTTGTTCCGTATGAATACTTTTGTTCCATATGAATACTTTTGTTCTGTATGAATACTTTTGTTCCGTATGAATACTTTTGTTCTGTATGAATACTTTTGTTCCATATGAATACTTTTGATCTGTATGAATACTTTTGTTCCGTATGAATACTTTTGTTCTGTATGAATACTTTTGTTCCGTATGAATACTTTTGTTCTGTATGAATACTTTTGTTCTGTATGAATACTTATGAATACTTTTGTTCTGTATGAATACTTATGAATACTTTTGTTCCGTATGAATACTTTTGTTCCATATGAATACTTTTGTTCTGTATGAATACTTATGAATACTTTTGTTCCGTATGAATACTTTTGTTCTGTATGAATACTTTTGTTCCGTATGAATACTTTTGTTCTGTATGAATACTTTTGTTCCATATGAATACTTTTGATCTGTATGAATACTTTTGTTCCGTATGAATACTTTTGTTCTGTATGAATACTTTTGTTCCGTATGAATACTTTTGTTCTGTATGAATACTTATGAATACTTTTGTTCTGTATGAATACTTATGAATACTTTTGTTCTGTATGAATACTTATGAATACTTTTGTTCTGTATGAATACTTTTGTTCTGTATGAATACTTTTGTTCTGTATGAATACTTTTGTTCTGTATGAATACTTTTGTTCTGTATGAATACTTATGAATACTTTTGTTCTGTATGAATACTTTTGTTCTGTATGAATACTTATGAATACTTTTGTTCTGTATGAATACTTTTGTTCTGTATGAATACTTTTGTTCCATATGAATACTTTTGTTCTGTATGCAAACATTTGTGCGGACAATTTAATGTTAACTTTTAAAGATATTCTTGCTTTGTTTGTTTGTGTTTCAAATTAATATAGGTCTGCGCGCCAGAAGGCACTGTGAGGGGGCCAAAGGTGACTCACCAGTTGATGTTTGACCCCGATGTGTATCCTATGCATTTTAGAGATGGTTATTGACCTCTAATACGCAAGACAGTAACACTTGCAGCGTTGTCATGTCGTCAAAGCTTTACATGGTGGTAGTGTTTATAAAATATAAGATAAACGGTCTTGTATGACGCCTGAAATATGCCTAATAGTGTTGTTGTAAGCCCAAGTATTGTTAACCCATGTATTGTAAGCCTGGGTATTGTAAGCCTGGGTATTGTAGTAAGCCTGGGTATTGTAGTAAGCCTGGGTATTGTAAGCCTGGGTATTGTAAGCCTGGGTGGGTATTGTAAGCCTGGGTGGGTATTGTAAGCCTGGGTATTGTAAGCCTGGGTATTGTAAGCCTGGGTATTGTAGTAAGCCTGGGTATTGTAAGCCTGGGTATTGTAAGCCTGGGTATTGTAAGCCTGGGTATTGTAAGCCTGGGTATTGTAAGCCTGGGTGGGTATTGTAAGCCTGGGTGGGTATTGTAAGCCTGGGTGGGTATTGTAAGCCTGGGTGGGTATTGTAAGCCTGGGTGGGTATTGTAAGCCTGGGTGGGTATTGTAAGCCTGGGTGGTATTTGGGTATTGTAAGCCTGGGTATTGTAAGCCTGGGTATTGTAAGCCTGTGTATTGTAAGCCTGGGTGGGTATTGTAAGCCTGGGTATTGTAAGCCTGGATATTGTAAGCCTGGGTGGGTATTGTAAGCCTGGGTGGATATTGTAAGCCTGGGTATTGTAAGCCTGGATATTGTAAGCCTGGGTGGGTATTGTAAGCCTGGGTGGGTATTGTAAGCCAGGGTATTGTAAGCCTGGGTATTGTAAGGCCGGATATTGTAAGCCTGGGTGGGTATTGTAAGCCTGGGTGGGTATTGTAAGCCTGGGTGGGTATTGTAAGCCTGGATATTGTAAGCCTGGGTGGGTATTGTAAGCCTGGGTATTGTAAGCCTGTGTGGGTATTGTAAGCCAGGGTATTGTAAGCCTGGTATTGTAAGCCCGGATATTGTAAGCCTGGGTGGGTATTGTAAGCCTGGGTGGGTATTGTAAGCCTGGGTGGGTATTGTAAGCCTGGGTGGGTATTGTAAGCAGGGTATTAGCCAGAGAGCCGTCCAAATGGACGGCCAATCTCAGAAGTGGACGGCCACAAATTACGTTGGACGGCGTAGTGGACGGCCATTTCCATATGTTCTCAAATATATTTCGTAAACATGCTCAATTTCCACACCAAAAGCTCTGATGGAATGCGTTACTTTTTCGCAGTTTCGGTTTTGTTTCGAGTATTTTTCTAAGCGATCACATGACTGCTGCCAGTGAATCCCACACCTATTTCGTACGCCGACGCTGATTGGCCGATCGCCCGTCTGAACCTCAGCAAACAGCCAATCACAGAGCATCTTACGTCGAGCGGTAGGTTTCGTTTCGTGTAAAAATGGCAGCAAAGCCGAAATCTGTCGCTGTTCGCAAAGACATTCGATCATTTTTCTCCACGAAAGCAGGTAGATCTATATATATGAACACAAATCTGTCATATATAAACAGCAATTTTTAATAACATATCAGTGTGTCACATCAGATTAATGACGCGAATCGCTGAAAGGGCAAACAGTGTATGTAATGTCATGTCATGTATGCAGCATGCTGTATGAATAAAAATCATGGTGTTTGTTATAAATATTGAACATGATAAAGGTCAATATTTTGCATAGGATATGGTGATCAATATCCATATTTGTCAGTATGGATATGGATCAGCATCTGGCATGTATAGGGTATCACCAATTTATTCTGTGCATGTTTACATCTAGAATTATAAATGCCTCTCCCACCAATATCATTTTAAGAAATCAATTAGAAACCAGTTTCAAATACAATCCAAAATATATAAGATGATTGGCTAAATAAAAAACAAACCATGCACATCAAGTGTAGACAAATTGTATAATAGTCCAATCATACTTTTCGACTGGAGAGTAGCTTCAAAATGCACCAGAGACCCATTAAATAAATAAATTCCCAGAGGAGGGCACCTCGAACACAATGCAATGTTACATGTATATCTATTTTCTCAAAAACTTTCTTCCCTTGAATCAGATGACACATCATGCCTTGAAAATTCATATGCCAAAATGTGGAATCATAAATATATATGTGCCTCAGATACACTCCAGATACCCTCTGAAAAAACACAAAACACAAAATTTTCTCGGGGGGGCTTACGGCGCCCCCCCGAACCCCCAACCAGTTATGCTTTGCTCGCTCCGCTCGCATGCCAAGTCCACGTTCACAATTTATTTGGACTCCCTGTTTCTATTTCCTGGCTAATACCCTGATTGTAAGCCTGGGTGGGTATTGTAAGCCTGGGTGGGTATTGTAAGCCTGGGTATTGTAAGCCTGGGTATTGTAAGTCTGGGTATTGTAAGCCTTGGTATTGTAAGCCTGGGTATTGTAAGCCTGGGTATTGTAAGCCAGGGTATTGTAAGCCTTGGTATTGTAAGCCTGGGTATTGTAAGCCTTGGTATTGTAAGCCTGGGTATTGTAAGCCCGGGTATTGTAAGCCCGGGTATTGTAAGCCTGGGTATTGTAAGCCTGGGTATTGTAAGCCCGGGTATTGTAAGCCCGGGTATTGTAAGCCTGGGTGGGTATTGTAAGCCTGGGTATTGTAAGCCTGGGTGGGTATTGTAAGCCTGGGTATTGTAAGCCTGGGTATTGTAAGCCGGGGGTATTGTAAGCCTGGGTATTGTAAGCCTGATATTGTAAGCCGGGTATTGTAAGCCTGGGTATTGTAAGCCTGGGTGGGTATTGTAAGCCGGGTATTGTAAGCCGGGATATTGTAAGCCGGGTATTGTAAGCCCGGGTGGGTATTGTAAGTCGGGTATTGTAAGTCTGGGTATTGTAAGCCTGGGTATTGTAAATGGGTATTGTAAGCCGGGTATTGTAAGCCCGGGTATGTAAGCCTGGGTGGGTATTGTAAGCCTGGGGGGTATTGTAAGCCTGGTATTGTAAGCCTTGGTATTGTAAGCCTGGGTATTGTAAGCCTGGGTATTGTAAGCCTGGGTATTGTAAGCCCGGGTATTGTAAGCCTGGGTATTGTAAGCCCGGGTATTGTAAGCCCGGGTATTGTAAGCCTGGGTATTGTAAGCCCGGGTATTGTAAGCCCGGGTATTGTAAGCCGTGTATTGTAAGCCCGGGTATTGTAAGCCCGGGTATTGTAAGCCCGTGTATTGTAAGCCGGGTATTGTAAGTCCGGGTATTGTAAGCCTGGGTATTGTAAGCTGGGTATTGTAAGTCCGGGTATTGTAAATCTGGGTATTGTAAGCCTGGGTATTGTAAGCCCGGGTATTGTAAGCCTGGGTATTGTAAGCCCGAGTATTGTAAGCCCAGGTATTGTAAGCCTGGGTATTGTAAGCCCGGGTATTGTAAGCCTGGGTATTGTAAGCCCGGGTATTGTAAGCCCGGGTATTGTAAGCCTGGGTATTGTAAGCTCGGGTATTGTAAGCCCGGGTATTGTAAGCCCGGGTATTGTAAATGGGTATTGTAAGCCCGGGTATTGTAAACCCGGGTATTGTAAGCACAAAGATTTTTATTCTGTAGATCACCAATAATTGTAAGTCTATCTATTTAGATTAATTTTGTTCTTTGTGAAAAACGTTCAAATTAAAACTTCATCGTATCATGCATTATGTTTCAGTGACTGGTCAGAGAGTGCTCGTGCCAAATTGACCAGGGTGAACAGGAAGAGGTAAGACACATTATGTAGTCATCATACAATTCCTGGGTGACATGACTGTACCATGTTTCAGCTGGGATACCATTATACGGTGACATGACTGTACCATGTTTCAGCTGGGATACCATTATAAGGTGACGTGACTGTACCATGTTTCAGCTGGGATACCATTATAAGGTGACGTGACTGTACCATGTTTCTTCTGGGATACCATTATAAGGTGACGTGACTGTACCATGTTTCAGCTGGGATGCCATTATAAGGTGACGTGACTGTACCATGTTTCTTCTGGGATACCATTATAAGGTGATGGGACTGTACCATGTTTCAGCTGGTATACCATTATAAGGTGATGTGACTGTACCATGTTTCAGCTGGTATACCATTATAAGGTGATGTGACTGTACCATGTTTCAGCTGGTATACCATTATAAGGTGATGTGACTGTACCATGTTTCAGCTGGGATACCATTATACGGTGATGTGACTGTACCATGTTTCAGCTGGTATACCATTATAAGGTGATGTGACTGTACCATGTTTCAGCTGGTATACCATTATAAGGTGATGTGACTGTACCATGTTTCAGCTGGTATACCATTATAAGGTGATGTGACTGTACCATGTTTCAGCTGGTATACCATTATAAGGTGACATGACTGTACCATGTTTCTTCTGGGATACCATTATAAGGTGACGTGACTGTACCATGTTTCAGCTGGGATACCATTATAAGGTGATGTGACTGTACCATGTTTCAGCTGGTATACCATTATAAGGTGATGTGACTGTACCATGTTTCAGCTGGTATACCATTATAAGGTGATGTGACTGTACCATGTTTCAGCTGGTATACCATTATAAGGTGATGTGACTGTACCATGTTTCAGCTGGTATACCATTATAAAGTGATGTGACTGTACCATGTTTCAGCTGGTATACCATTATAAGGTGATGTGATTGTACCATGTTTCAGCTGGTATACCATTATAAGGTGATGTGACTGTACCATGTTTCAGCTGGGATACCATTATAGATTGCTTCTTTCCGAGAACAAAAAAGAGAGCTATCGGTATGTCACCATGGCAACGCATGTTTGATTCTCGGACCGAGAAGTATCACTATGTGAGATTGTACGGTGCTCGCCATATTGGATAGATGGGTTTTTCTTCGGGTACTCCGGTTTCCGCCAGGTACTCCGGTTTCTGCCAGGTAATCCGGTTTCCGCCAGGTACTCCGGTTTCCGCCAGGTACTCCGGTTTCCGCCAGGTACTCCGGTTTCCGCCACGCCAGGTACTCCGGTTTCCGCCATGCCAGGTACTCCGGTTTCTGCCAGGTACTCCAGTTTCCGCCAGGTATTCCGGTTTCCGCCAGGTACTCCGGGTTCCTTACACATGAAGGACCACATATACACTTTCAGTAGCGTGAGTGATAGTGATTCATATAAGCTTGTTTCACAATCATTGTTAAATTAATAAAGTTTATACTATTTTGGTATCCGATAGACAGTAGCCTGTCATGAAAATGCAGTTTTATCAAAAAGAAAAATGAACTATATTAGTTATTGGGACTACATTCGAGTGCTGCAGATGCACTTCTGCCTATTTACGTATATACAACTATATGTACTGCCCTTTTGATCGATATCTACTGCCCTTTTGATCATTTTAATACAACCCTTTGGGCGTGGTCTTGTTAAATGAAGTAAATACATGAAGTAAAGTTGAAGTAGTTTTAAGTTGTTTCTTCCAGAATGAAATACGATCATGACTAATAGAGAGAAGGGATTAGGGATTCTATTACAAAGTATAATTAGGTATCACATGACGAGGACATTACGACTATTCCTGGTCATGATGCTACGTTACACAGAACAACTAGTTGTAATAAGTAGTGTGTTTAGTGTTTCACTGCACAAATACCATTCAAGGTTTCACTGCACAAATACCATTCAAGGTTTCACTGCACAAATACCATTCAAGGTTTCACTGCACAAATACCATTCAAGGTTTCACTGCACAAATACCATTCAAGGTTTCACTGCACAAATACCATTCAAGGTTTCACTGCACAAATACCATTCAAGGTTTCACTGCACGAATACCATTCAAGGTTTCACTGCATGAATACCATTCAAGGTTTCACTGCACGAATACCATTCAAGGTTTCACTGCACGAATACCATTCAAGGTTTCACTGCACGAATACCATTCAAGGTAACTACATAAAATATATCATGTATGGTGCCATTCTGTTCTCTATGCATTAAATACGGTACTAAATTGAAAGACATTCACCTTAAATTACTAAGCCTTATAGCCTTATGTGATAAACATGTGATGATTTATCTTTAACAGTAGCCGTTGCATGTCATGTGACAAGAAGATTCCAGAACAAGAGTCAATAGAAGATTCTTTATTCCGAAAGATGAGCAAAGATTTAGTTGAAAAAGTGGTGATTGCCGATAACATCTTCATGAAAACTGATCCAAACGAGTTTAGAATGTTCCATGAATTCATGAGAAATCAAGACAGACCATTTGATTATGTCGTAGATGGATTGAACATTCATTTGGGGAGAAATCAACCACAAGTAAGTGTCGCTTAATTTAACAGTTGATTATGTCGTAGATGGATTGAACATTCATCTGGGGAGAAACCAACCACAATTAAGTGTCAATTTAACAATTGATTATGTCGTAGATGGATTGAACATTCATCTGGGGAGAAACCAACCACAATTAAGTGTCAATTTAACAGTTGATTATGTCGTAGATGGATTGAACATTCATCTGGGAAGAAACCAACCACAAGTAAGTGTCGCTTAATTTAACAATAACAGAATTTGGACTGTTATTTGGAAAACTTCCAGCACAGATTCTAACTAAAGGGACAGATTGAATTTACATCTCATTAGGTCATGAGAGTGCTTGAAAGCATAAAACTCTGTCTCAGTATGTCAGGAAAACTTTGAATCTTCATCTCTTTAGCTCATGAGATAGCTTGAATCTCACTGTCATTAGGTTAGTGCTTGAATCTCACTGTCATTAGGTTAGTTTAAACATATTTTATTCAGATCATACATTCAACATATGTAAAATATACAGTACACAAGATATTTGAAATGGATTGGAAAAAAAGCTGAGAGCATATTATGTAAATTCCATTCCATGATGATGTTACAATATACCGTTGTTTGAAGTGAAAGCGGTTAGTGAGACATGACGGGCATAGTTCTTTAGCCCCGAGTGGTCCTGGGTGTTTCATTAGGTCAAGAGATAGCTTGAACCTCTGCCTCAGTAGATCATGAGATCACTTGATCTTCATCACATTAGGTCAAGAGATAGCTTGAACCTCTGCCTCAGTAGATCATGAGATCACTTGATCTTCATCACATTAGGTTAAGAGATAGCTTCAAGCCTCAACTCGTTTTTGATCAAAAGATAGCTTGAACATCAGTATTATTGGGTCATGAGATAGCATTAAAAATTCATGGTTCTGAGGAATTATTTTATTACGTTGTAGGAATTCACTGGAATGATTGGCTCAGTTCTGAGGACTTTTATTATGGTATATGAATTCACTGGAACGATTGGCCAGATTATAAGGCCTTGTTTTATTGCATCGTAGGAATTCACAGCAACGATTGGCCAGATTATAAGGCCTTGTTTTATTGCATCGTAGGAATTCACAGCAACGATTGGCCAGATTATAAGGCCTTGTTTTATTGCATCGTAGGAATTCACAGCAACGATTGGCCAGATTATAAGGCCTTGTTTTATTGCATCGTAGGAATTCACAGCAACGATTGGCCAGATTATAAGGCCTTGTTTTATTGCATCGTAGGAATTCACAGCAACGATTGGCCAGATTATAAGGCCTTGTTTTATTGCATCGTAGGAATTCACAGCAACGATTGGCCAGATTATAAGGCCTTGTTTTATTGCATCGTAGGAATTCACAGCAACGATTGGCCAGATTATAAGGCCTTGTTTTATTGCATCGTAGGAATTCACAGCAACGATTGGCCAGATTATAAGGCCTTGTTTTATTGCATCGTAGGAATTCACAGCAACGATTGGCCAGATTATAAGGCCTTGTTTTATTGCATCGTAGGAATTCACAGCAACGATTGGCCAGATTATAAGGCCTTGTTTTATTGCATCGTAGGAATTCACAGCAACGATTGGTCAGATTATAAGGCCTTGTTTTTCATCGTGGTTGGTTGGGTTTGGTTGTTTTTTGGTTGGTTGGGTTTGTTGTTTTTTTGTGGTTGGTTGGGTTTGGTTGTTTTTTTGTGGTTGGTTGGGTTTGGTTGTTTTTTTGTAGGAATTCACTGGAACGATTGGCCAGATTATAAGGCCTTGTTTTATTCATCGTAGGAATTCACAGCAACGATTGGCCAGATTATAAGGCCTTGTTTTGGAGGGTGTGTGAATCTCATTCATTTATAACTAGATTAAATTGTTGCTACTCAATACTTCTTCAGGTTGTGTTTGGAAAGTTGAGAGAACTTTCTAAAGCAGGCAGCAGAATTTTGATTACTTGGAGAGGGAATGCGAACTTGAAACAATTTACCAGTTTTGCGGAGGTGTTTAGCACAACGAATAAGTAAGTCCTTGTATACTTTAGGTTGTCAGCTTCACTCTGGTGAATATTTTATTTATAGAATGTGCTTATTCGCTACCGATGAATATTGTACCTTTAGTAAGTTCCTTGTGCAACTGAAGCTTAACTCAGAATAAGGTTTTTACTTGTAGCAAGTTGTTCTTGTCAGGTTTGGAAAATTGTTTCAAAAGCTATCCTTCATTAGGACTAGTTATCCGCAAATGCCACTCGTCCTTATGGAAAGCCTACTGATCCTGATCAGCTCTAATTATTGTTCATATTGTTATCCAACTTCATGACAAGAACTTCATGTTTGGATTCAAAACATACGGAATTCGACTTGTTTACCGGGCAACTCATTATGCCCGCAGAGGGGTATATGAATTGAACAGGTGTTCCCACTCTGTGTGTGTTTTACGTTTATTTATCGTTGCTACCGGTTGCCCATATGAGCGACTCCTCCTGAAGAGATTAGTTATTTTAGATTTTGGAGGATAGTTCATGATACAGACAGAGACCAATTCTAGAATCTCCTCTGGTTCTTTTATGTGCACGATGTAAAGCACCGACACGAGACCTCGGTTTAACGTCCCATCTGAAAGGCTGTTAATTTTATTAGGGTCAGACGGGGGATTGAACCTGCGATACCTGGATTACCAGTCCAGCGTGTTACCACTGGACTACAGATCCGTTCCCACTCTCCACACAGAGATACTATATGTCTGCTGGAATATTCAGGTTTTCCCACTCTCCACACAGAGATACTATATGTCTGCTGGAAGATTCAGGTTTTCCCACTCTCCACACAGAGATACTATATGTCTGCTGGAATATTCAGGTTTTCCCACTCTCCACACAGAGATACTATATGTCTGCTGGAATATTCAGGTTTTCCCGCTCTCCACACAGAGATACTATATGTCTGCTGGAATATTCAGGTTTTCCCACTCTCCACACAGAGATACTATATGTCTGCTGGAAGATTCAGGTTTTCCCACTCTCCACACAGAGATACTATATGTCTGCTGGAATATTCAGGTTTTCCCACTCTCCACACAGAGATACTATATGTCTGCTCGAAGATTCAGGTGTTCCCACTCTCCACACAGAGATACTATATGTCTGCTGGAAGATTCAGGTTTTCCCGCTCTCCACACAGAGATACTATATGTCTGCTGGAAGATTCAGGTTTTCCTAGATTGTGATTTCGCACTTCGTCATCGGAATTCTCGCACCTATTTAGACAGTAAACAACACAAGTTTTACTTTCTTTTTAAATGAAAGCACTCGTCTGCATCATAAAATCTTCCAATACAAAAGAATCGCCCCAGGATATGTGAATAAACAATGTTGTGGTCGTATCTATGGCAAGTGTTAATTGATACTCTGTGCCATGTAATCTGATAATTACAGTAGGTGCTAAGGTAGGTAGTATTTAATTATGATGTCAACACTGTTTAGACGGCGCTTGCCCACATGATTCGCCGGAGGCGAGGGTAAATAAGCTCAATCATCATCATCTGTTTAGACGAGAAAATTCCTTTGAACTATTACAGTCACTGCAACAACATCTACCCCTATGTATCTTAAATATTTAATTTACTGCTCAATATTACCGAAAGTACGATTTTTATGATATTGTCCTCAAACATGTCGCCCACTCAGTCACATGTATGGAAATACTTCAATTGCTCTGAGAAATAGAAAACTGCTCGGTGTAATCTATGCAAATTGGATTTAACATATTCGGGTACAATATCAATCTGAATAATCATTTGAAAAAGAAACACCCTTCAACAGAAAGCAGTTCAAGTGACAATGGCTTCATTTGTGAAAATGCCCCTGAATGTACAGTGGCCAATAACAATAACTGAATGAGTCGTCATCATATTTGCATGGCCATACAGGAAGAAGATGACGCTTATGCGTAAAACAGAATTATGTTGATTTGGCAATTTTTTAAGAGTTTGAGTGATTTTGAGTTTTTGATAGAATTCTAGAATATTCGAATACCTTCCCGACCGAATATTCGACTAGGAAAGTCGCTATTTGTTACCATCCCTTATATATATTAATGTTTTTTAAATTCCCCTTCATAAATTCATATGACCATGATCATAAATTTATTTTAACTTTCAGTGAAATAACTATGAATTTAATGTAAGAAATGTGGCATGATGACGATTTATTATTTTGAAATGTTAAAGGTTTTCACTGTATAACTTTCATCACATTTCTGGATGAGGAAAAGGTCTACTTATGACCAGGAATATACGGTATGTTGCGATAATCATGTTTGTGTAAAAATGATGCAGCATGTGTTTTATTTGCAGGTCATATGATGACTGCTACATGTTGCTTGCTGCATTCCTCTCGGGACCTCAATGTTATATTGTGACAAATGATGACCTAAGAGACCATATAGCACTTGTTGACCCCGACTTGAAACGATATTTCCTCCGGTGGAGACAGCAACGGAGAGTGTATCATATAGCTGGAGACCTGATTGTAAGTATCATATAGCTGGAGACCTGGTTGTAAGTATCATATAGCTGGAGACCTGGTTGTAAGTATTATATATCTGGAGACCTGGTTGTAAGTATCATATAGCTGGAGACCTGGTTGTAAGTATCATATAGCTGGAGACCTGGTTGTAAGTATCATATAGCTGGAGACCTGGTTGTAAGTATCATATAGCTGGAGACCTGATTGTAAGTATCATATAGCTGGAGACGTGGTTGTAAATATCATATAGCTGGAGACCTGGTTGTAAGTATCATATAGCTGGAGACCTGGTTGTAAGTATCATATAGCTGGAGACTTGGTTGTAAGTATCATATAGCTGGATACCTGGTTGTAAGTATCATATAGCTGGAGACATGGTTGTAAGTATCATATAGCTGGAGACTGGTTGTAAGTATCATATAGCTGGAGACCTGGTTGTAAGTATCATATAGCTGGAGACCTGGTTGTAAGTATCATATAGCTGGAGACCTGGTTGTAAGTATTATATAGCTGGAGACCTGGTTGTAAGTATTATATAGCTGGAGACCTGGTTGTAAGTATCATATAGCTGGAGACCTGATTGTAAGTATTATATAGCTGGAGACCTGGTTGTAAGTATCATATAGCTGGAGACGTGGTTGTAAGTATCATATAGCTGGAGACATGGTTGTAAGTATCATATAGCTGGAAACCTGGTTGTAAGTATCATATAGCTGGAGACCTTGTTGTAAGTATCATATAGCTGGAGACCTGGTTGTAAGTATCATATAGCTGGAGACCTGGATGTAAGTATCATATAGCTGGATACCTGGTTGTAAGTATCATATAGCTGGAGACCTGGTTGTAAGTATCATATAGCTGGAGACCTGGTTGTAAGTATTATATAGCTGGAGACCTGGTTGTAAGTATTATATAGCTGGAGACCTGGTTGTAAGTATTATATAGCTGGAGACCTGGTTGTAAGTATTATATAGCTGGAGACCTGGTTGTAAGTATTATATAGCTGGAGACCTGGTTGTAAGTATTATATAGCTGGAGACCTGGTTGTAAGTATCATATAGCTGGAGACTTGGTTGTAAGTATCATATAGCTGGAGACCTGGTTGTAAGTATTATATAGCTGGAGACCTGGTTGTAAGTATCATATAGCTGGAGACTTGGTTGTAAGTATCATATAGCTGGAGACCTGGTTGTAAGTATTATATAGCTGGAGACCTGGTTGTAAGTATCATATAGCTGGAGACTTGGTTGTAAGTATCATATAGCTGGAGACCTGGTTGTAAGTATTATATAGCTGGAGACCTGGTTGTAAGTATCATATAGCTGGAGACTTGGTTGTAAGTATCATATAGCTGGAGACCTGGTTGTAAGTATTATATAGCTGGAGACCTGGTTGTAAGTATCATATAGCTGGAGACTTGGTTGTAAGTATCATATAGCTGGAGACCTGGTTGTAAGTATCATATAGCTGGAGACTTGGTTATTAGTATCATATAGCTGGAGACCTGGTTGTAGACACGCCTCTTGACACAGTGTCCATGCTGGTCATTATACATGTATAGGTTATTATACATTATTTCAGTACCCTCATGTTATTATACATGTATATTTCAGTACCCTCCATTGTAGGTTATTATACATGTATATTTCAGTACCCTCCATTGTAGGTTATTATACATGTATATTTCAGTACCCTCCATTGTAGGTTATTATACATGTATATTTCAGTACCCTCCATTGTACCATTGGACAGCTCATGAGTCAAATACAGCCTGGCATATTCCATACAGAAAAGACATTAATTTTATAAAACATAAAAATTCACACTCTCAAGCAGAGGTTATAGCTAAGACATTCCTATGTGTTCAAAAAAAGAATTACGTGCCATCATCTGAACTTGTTCTACTGCGAGTGGCTAAACAAGCTGCACTAAGGAAAATGGAAAACAATGACATTATTTGATCAATGGAATTTGTTCTACTGCGACTGCGACTGACTAAACAAGCTAATTTTACGTGTGGGCATAGGTTGAAAACAAAGAGTTGTGTTACAAGAACACACTTGCTGGCTGCTTCAAAGTCGACCATTGGTATGCACATACTCTGTGTCTCTAATCAAAACCAGTAAATAACTATTTCTCTGTGTGTTTTACGTTTATTTATCGTTGCCCATATGAGCGACGCCTCCTGAAGGGATTAGTCATCTTAGATTTTTGGAGGATAGTGCATGATACAGACAGAGACCCATTCCAGAGTCTCCTCTGGTTCTTTTACGTGCACAGTGTAAAGCACCGACACAAGACCTCGGTTTAACGTCCCATCTGAAAGTCTGTTAATTTTATTAGGGTCAGACGGGGGATCGAACCTGCGATCTCTGGATTACCAGTCCAGCGTGTTACCACTGGACTACAGATCCGTCTATTTCTTATCTAACATTGTCATATATAGCCTCTCCAAATTTCTGTTCAACAACCCATTCAACACCAAGTAACTGACATGGACTGGTCCATGATATTTTTAGACCAATAAATTAATAAGGAAATTACATTTGGATCAGTTCATTTATCAAAATGGGTAAAAATGTTTCCTAAAAATAGTAATATTACTTGTCAAAAGTGCAGATCCTGATGAGACGGCTCTTCACGAGCCGGCTCATCTTGATCTACACTATTTTGTAAGCTGATTTAGAGGCCTGTGGTGTTGAAAGGGTTAATGTACGACAGCAGTGTTGGGCATTTATTTTCCCGGGAATAAATAATATATAACCCTTATCGATGTGCTTGCCTTGTGGTCTGTGTACACTATTTGCATTCTAGGATTCAAAATGTTCCCCAGACCTTCGATGCTCAATTTATTAGTTATGCCTACAGATTACAAATGGCTAGCTAGACCCCTCAATTGCACAGTAATATATTACTGTTGCAGGAATTGGTAATTGATAACAATTATTGTAAGAAATTGACTTACAAAATATAGTAGTCGAACTTCGTTGCCTCGAACTTGACGTGTTCGTGAATAGTCAGTCTGAAGTGACCCATGAGATTTAGAAATTACATTTACTCACTCTGCATCGTGAGTAAATCAATTATTCACTTATCCCATGTTCCTACCAACTACAAATACAATAAAGAAACAAAATAGGATTCAGGCATTTGTATTTGACAGCATTCAATATTCATAAGGTATGCATTGGTAGCAAATATCTTGTACATGCCCCCAAAGTAACCAGAGTGCGAATGATTAAAATTCTCATGGAATAAATATGTCTACGATGTTACACCAGGTGTTCTAAAGTAAGCCAATCCCTCAGAAAATCACGTAAATACTAAACTGTAGTGCCGGCTGCTCCAACCCACTCCCCTAATTATACATGAAGTATAATCTCCTCATCTTTTTCTATTATTTCTTTTTTGTGAAGGAGGAGGAGGGGGAAGTAGAAAGAATCCACGCAAACTATCCAGTGTGAAAAGGCCTTCTTTGCTGCCCCGCGACCTTCCCAGGGATTAGCATAACGATAAAACTGGTTAACATCTATAGACTAGTTCCAACTCGTATGTACAATATCACGCTCTTAATCATTAACAACACTGTCTTAAATTGTTATTATAGTCCTGGCTCAATTCTGTCCATCAAATTCTTAATCATTAAACACTGATGGTAGGAAGCACAATATAGAACGTAAGTGGATCCAGGTTGAACGTTTTGGACGGATCTTGATAAACCTGGAAAATACTAACATACTTTAAAGTAAAAGCATATTGAAAGTGTCTTAAGTAATAAATAATTATTCAAGATTACTATCAAAATTCAGTTGAAGATCGATGAAAAACAACAGCCTTGTTTAATGAGTCGTATATCATGTATTGGGAGGGCGGGCTGGGAATAACCATATATAACTAGAAAGTTCCTCACTGCTGTCAAAATATGCCTCGAGTGAAAATATTGTGTAAACTGCGCTTGTATATAGGTACGCAGATGATAATCACGAAAATTACGTTCAAAACATGAATAGAAGGCATAGAGCAAACTCATTATACTGATGGCATGAATAAAGATGGACTAGAATAGAGTAACGATGGTAAACGTGAATAATTTCATGTATTAGGAGCTTACTATTGTATTATACTATACTGGCTTATGCAATACATCCAATATATCCTTCTCTCGTAGTTCGATATGAATCCGTGTTTATATGACGGCATTTCATAATCATGTTAAATGTAGCTTGCCAAATTTCAAAACTCGTTTCATAAAATATCGTATGAAATCACCACAAGTGCAAGATCCTACCGTATATATATAACAGTGTAGCAACAATTGACCTTTCTGCCGATTTTGATTGACAGCTGGCGTTGCACCATTGCATCGCATTGCACCATTCGCGCACACCCCCGGCAACGGCTTATCGCCGCCATCTTGTTAGACAAACAATGCATATTAGACAAACTAGTAACGAGTAGACAAATTTGAAAAGGCGTGAATTTGATCGAAAATACGGGTTTAAAATTGTTTTATTGATGTTGAAAATGTGTAGCTTTGGTGTGTGGGTTAGTTATAGTACAAAATTAGTCGATATCCTGGTGATCGACGTTAAATTCAACCCATTTCAAAATCCTTGGACAAATCTAAAAGTGTGTATATGAACCACAAAATACCAGACAGCTGCTTTAAAAACAATGCATCTATAAAAACACCGACTGACCCCATATAGTCATTCTTTTCTAGCAAACACAGCAATCAAATTTAAGCCTGTCACACTGTTTATTGGGAGTAATCAACAACTTATCGACTACCGGTACATCACAGAGAACGCTGACTTTATAATATCCCGATAGGGGCCTACTGCTATTATCAAGATCAAAGTATTGCACATCGGAATTTAGCACTGATTGTGCTAATTGGTCAATTATAAAATGTGTGCACATAATTATAGCATTGATTACTACACCGAGTCATTGTTTTATCGTTCTGTCAGACAAACGAGTTATTTAGTAACGTTTTAATCAAATCTGATAACGAGTGATCGTTATCTGAAATTATGTTTTGAAAAATAATTACAAATTAATTAATGCTGTCTGTCATTGACAATGGTGAAAAGATGTAGTTACGGTCTGTATGACAGTGATAGTAGATATCCAGATCGATTGATAGGTGACGTTAAATTCGTGCCATTTCCAAAACCCAAGACAAATCTTGAAACATGTCTAAGGTGAATTAAGTTGTGTGTACGACCAAACGACCAGCTGAATACATCCAAAATTAATGCAAACAGATATATTTGCACAAAAGTTGAAATTAATTTATTTATGCATAATAAAATATTTCGAAAAAATATATTCTGCATTTATAGATTTACTGTTCACAAGAGATATGTGAGTATAATGGTGATTAAAATTATACATGTGGTTCATACATATTGTCGTGGATGGTGGACTAGGGATCAGATAGTAGTAATACATGTAGTACCCATGCATGTGCAGAGCTGTGGGATTCCCATATTAGCTCAGTGAACGTACTGGTGTTCAGTTTTTGGGCCTAATGTTCGAGTCTTCTAGGAGGCATAGGGTCGAGTCTCTCAAGACGGTGGCATATTTCATTTCTTTTGATGTCAAAGTTGACACGATATGGTTGTTCACTCTTCCGTTGACTGCGAAAGCATTTTCCATGAACACTTAACACGTCCTCATCCGTTAAATATATCTGTACTTTAGAGAAATAACCTTCACTGAAAAACTTAAACCATTGCTGTCTTGATTTCAACGAGATATTCTTATCTGGGTGAAATAAAACCGAGAAATTCGACGGAATTTTATCTAGATTAACTCGATGCAGGACTGCGTTAGACGCCAGTTTGTTAGATAGCTTGTCTCGCGTGGTTACAGCGAGCACCGGTAACTATGGGGGGCGTGCCTAAGTAGCGTTTGCAGAAAGGTCAATTAGCGTTACAGAATATTTTCGGAAATATCATTATTTACAAATTAACTGTTTGTTAAAGGCTCACTATTCCCTTGCTTCCGTTTACCTATTGAAATATATGGAGATGATTATTTTTGTATCGTAAGTGTGTCTGGAAGATCTCCATTTGAAGAGTACTGAAAAAATCTGAAAATAACTGCACTGCTACGATTTACATGATCCAGAACTGGAAATGGTTCAGCACCGAAATTCTCTGTATATCTATTTTAAAAAAATTTCAACTCAGTCTTTTCATGTGTACTGAGTATTGAGTACATGGGATCCCAAAAGCAATAGAAGCATGTCGGGCAGTTTGAACAAATATCAACGTACATTCAAACCTCTCAGCACAATCACAAAATGAGTATATGTATACCGAAAATATATCACTTGATTTGTGTTTATAACGGCATTGCAGGTTGTCTACTCGTGTACAATCTATATTTAGATGGCATGTACACCATAAGTTATACTCGTGTACAATCTATATTTAGATGGCATGTACACCACAAGTTATTTATAGATGCATGGAATTTGAAAATAAGCAAATGAAACCACATGGCTTGTTGGGTATATTAGTGGTCGTATATTGATAAAACTTTGTCAATCGGTTCTTGGAATGTTAATCTACGTGTCTGTTATGTAAAACCATCGGTTCTTGGAATGTTAATCTATGTGTCCGTTATGTAAAACCATCGGTTCTTGGAATGTTAATCTACGTGTCCGGTAAAACCATCGGTTCTTGGAATGTTAATCTACGTGTCCGTTATGTAAAACCATCGGTTCTTGGAATGTTAATCTACATGTCCGTTATGTAAAACCATTGGTTCTTGGAATGTTAATCTACATGTCCGTTATGTAAAACCATTGGTTCTTGGAATGTTAATCTACGTGTCCGTTATGTAAAACCATTGGTTCTTGGAATGTTAATCTACGTGTCCGTTATGTAAAACCATCGGTTCTTGGAATGTTAATCTACGTGTCCGTTATGTAAAACCATCGGTTCTTGGAATGTTAATCTACGTGCGTGCTATGTAAAACCATCGGTTCTAGGAATGTTAATCTATGTGCGCGTTATGTAAAACCATCGGTTCTTGGAATGTTAATCTAGGTGTCAGTTATGTAAAACCATTGGTTCTTGGAATGTTAATCTACGTGTATGTTATGTAAAACCATCGGTTCTAGGAATGTTAATCTACGTGTCCGTTATGTAAAACCATCGGTTCTTGGAATGTTAATCTACATGTCCGTTATGTAAAACCATTGGTTCTTGGAATGTTAATCTACATGTCCGTTATGTAAAACCATTGGTTCTTGGAATGTTAATCTACGTGTCCGTTATGTAAAACCATTGGTTCTTGGAATGTTAATCTACGTGTCCGTTATGTAAAACCATCGGTTCTTGGAATGTTAATCTACGTGTCCGTTATGTAAAACCATCGGTTCTTGGAATGTTAATCTACGTGCGTGCTATGTAAAACCATCGGTTCTAGGAATGTTAATCTATGTGCGCGTTATGTAAAACCATCGGTTCTTGGAATGTTAATCTATGTGTCAGTTATGTAAAACCATTGGTTCTTGGAATGTTAATCTACGTGTATGTTATGTAAAACCATTGGTTCTTGGAATGTTAATCTACGTGTCCGTTATGTAAAACCATAGGTTCTTGGAATGTTAATCTACATGTCCGTTATGTAAAACCATCGGTTCTAGGAATGTTAATCTACGTGTCCGTTATGTAAAACCATCGGTTCTTGGAATGTTAATCTACATGTCCGTTATGTAAAACCATTGGTTCTTGGAATGTTAATCTACATGTCCGTTATGTAAAACCATTGGTTCTTGGAATGTTAATCTACGTGTCCTTTATGTAAAACCATTGGTTCTTGGAATGTTAATCTACGTGTCCGTTATGTAAAACCATCAGTTCTTGGAATGTTAATCTACATGTCCGTTATGTAAAACCATTGGTTCTTGGAATGTTAATCTACGTGTCCGTTATGTAAAACCATCGGTTCTAGGAATGTTAATCTACGTGTGCATTATGTAAAACCATCGGTTCTTGGAATGTTAATCTACATGTCCGTTATGTAAAACCATCGGTTCTAGGAATGTTAATCTACATGTCCGTTATGTAAAACCATCAGTTCTAGGAATGTTAATCTACGTGCACGTTATGTAAAACCATCGGTTCTTGGAATGTTAATCTACGTGTCCGTTATGTAAAACCATCGGTTCTTGGAATGTTAATCTACATGTCCGTTATGTAAAACCATCGGTTCTAGGAATGTTAATCTACATGTCCGTTATGTAAAACCATCAGTTCTAGGAATGTTAATCTACGTGCACGTTATGTAAAACCATCGGTTCTTGGAATGTTAATCTACGTGTCCGTTATGTAAAACCATCGGTTCTTGGAATGTTAATCTACGTGTCCGTTATGTAAAACCATCGGTTCTTGGAATGTTAATCTACGTGTCAGTTATGTAAAATTAAAGGCAACAATAAAAACATTGAAACTGGGGGAAAACCAAGTTGTCCTCTTTTTTTTATATTAATAATAGAGCAGAAGTTGCATCCTGGACAGGAAATATTGTACCTGTATTTAACATAACCTTAACTGTGATCTCGACGCTACTGACCTGGGTTTTGTGTACGATACATCACCTATATATGATGAACATTTGTGGCACATTACTTTGGTAATACCTAAATAGCTGAAGAAGTTACAACCCAGACTGGAAATATTGTACGTATATTTCACGTTAGTGTGACCTCGACTGTGAAACTACTAACCTGGTTTTGTGTACGATACATCACCTATATATGATGAACATTAGTTTTCAAATCGTAGCTGAAGAAGTTACAGCCCGGACTGGATATATTGACTCCAACGGAAGAACACACAGTGCGAAAACAATTATGAAAATATGGATAAAAGTTGCCAAAAATGTCTCCTAAAATGTGTGCCTACTCACTACATATTGTGCGTCCATGCAATATAATATGTTCAATCTTTACACGACCATCAACTGCAATGAATACAAAAGTAGCAAGCCATAATAACCCACATAAAACCAATCACCATCTTTAGTGTGAAGGTTACCAATCGCCATCTTTAGTGTGAAGGTTACCAATCGCCATCTTTAGTGTGAAGGTTACCAATCGCCATCTTTAGTGTGAAGGTTACCAATCGCCATCTTTAGTGTGAAGGTTACCAATCGCCATCTTTAGTGTGAAGGTTACCAATCACAATCTTTAGTGTGAAGGTTACAGCATGTACCGTAGTGCGGAATATATCTGGCCAGTTCAATTTATAAAGTTCTGTTTGCGGGGTTAAAAAGGCCAATAATTCCACTATAGAAGAATATATACAACATTAGATTAACCCTTTCAACCCCACAGGCCTCTAAATAGGCTTATGAAAAGTGTAGATCCAGATGAGCCGGCTCGTAATGAGCCGTCTCATCAGGATCTGCACTTTTTTGCCAGTAATAATTATTACTATTTTAGATAAAATTACCCATTTTGATAAATGAACTGGTCCAAATGTAATTTTCTTATTAATTTATTGGTCTAAATATAGCATGCACCAGTCCATGTCAGTTACTTGGGGTTGAAAGGGTTAATCTCTCTCAAAACCTCACTGCCAGCGGAATCCATCGCCGTCGGGGGAAAGAACAGGCAATGTGGATTTAAGGTTCTTACCTAACGACACCACAACCATGGTTCCGACATGGCTCAAACTCACAACCTCATGGTTGCAGATACAGCATCTCCATTACACCACAGAGGCTTCACTATCTGTTGTTCATTACACCATAGCTGATCCAGCTAATGTAAGGTTAAACTATAGCTGATCCAACTAATGTAAGAAAGGTTAAACCATAGCTGATCCAGCTAATGTAAGAAAGGTTAAACCATAGCTGATCCAGCTAATGTAAGAAAGGTTAAACCATAGCTGATCCAGCTAATGTAAGAAAGGTTAAACCATAGCTGATCCAGCTAATGTAAGAAAGGTTAAACCATAGCTGATCCAGCTAATGTAAGAAAGGTTAAACCATAGCTGATCCAGCTAATGTAAGAAACGTTAAACCATAGCTGATCCAGCTAATGTAAGAAAGGTTAAACCATAGCTGATCCAGCTAATGTAAGAAAGGTTAAACCATAGCTGATCCAGCTAATGTAAGAAAGGTTAAACCATAGCTGATCCAGCTAATGTAAGAAAGGTTAAACCATAGCTGATCCAGCTAATGTAAGAAACATTAAACCATAGCTGATCCAGCTAATGTAAGTAACGTTACACCATAGCTGATCCAGCTAATGTAAGAAACGTTAAACCATAGCTGATCCAGCTAATGTAAGAAAGGTTAAACCATAGCTGATCCAGCTAATGTAAGAAACGTTACACCATAGCTGATCCAGAACATGACCCTCTCGTTACACCATAGCTGATCCAGAACATGACCCTCTATTTTCTGTAATCGATGTTTCAACGAGACCTGGGTATAGCTTGGGGTTAATAAATGAATTACAATACACTCCTTCAATAGCAATTTATTTCTATGGGTTTTGGCAAAGAATGAACACTTCAAAACGACAAATATTCACACCCCAAAAACTTGTTCAATTTTAACACTCGTGTGCCAATTTACTGATTTACCAATTTAAAAATCTGGCAATTAAAATTATTTACATTCTACGTCTGTTATAATTTAACTTAAAATGCTTATCACAACAAAAGTTGCATGTGCCATCTGATCAGGCTCTATGCTGTTTACAATTCGAATAGTGGGGCTAAGGCACTTGGCTGAATAGCAAACAACATAGATCCTAATAAGATGCTGTAATGCCACTGATCTGGATCTATCTTGTTTGCACATTCCTTCCAATTTATTCAGCATTTTAATGTTTAATAACAGAACTGAAATAACTAATACACATTGTTCGTGAAACTGCCCAACAGATCTCGACCCAAATATTTATTAGTGAATCCAATAACATTTAAACAAGATGCCAACAATGTTCCACACATACCCCCCCCACAACAATGTTCCACACATACCCCCCCCCACACAACAATGGTTGTGACATAATGGTAGCAATTATCCACTAAACTCCAAACAAATAACATTATTTTAATATGACCTTGATGATGCACTATTACTGTGATGTCCTTGCATGAAATCATTCAACACCCCAAGTGGGATTCGAAGAAGCAGCGGTGAGCGATTTGAGGTCAACGACCGTAACGCCTCGGTCGATTTGAGGTCAACGACCGTAACCGCTCGGTCGATTTGAGGTCAACGACCGTAAACACGCTCGGTCGATTTGAGGTCAACGACCTTAACCGCTCGGTCGATTTGAGGTCAACGACCGTAACCGCTCGGTCGATTTGAGGTCAACGACCTTAACCGCTCGGTCGATTTGAGGTCAACGACCGTAACCGCTCGGTCGATTTGAGGTCAACGACCTTAACCGCTCGGTCGATTTGAGGTCAACGACCGTAACCGCTCGATTTGAGGTCAACGACTTTAAACCGCTCGGTCGATTTGAGGTCAACGACTTTAACCGCTCGGTCGATTTGAGGTCAACGACCTTAACCGCTCGGTAACAGAGGCCCCCTACAATGAATGCAGATTCCAATGTATATCACATCTGTACCATCATTTAGAATCATTCGATTCAAATAATGTACACCTTGATGTATATATTAGCCAAATCCACTGAAAACCGATAATGGACGATAGAATGATGTGACGATCAATGACGATATAAAATAATTTCGATTTAACCTTCATCAAGCTTGAGATTGACACCTGCAGTGGCATTTGAACACACAACGGTTAGTGTAGTGAAGGACCATTCCATCTACCTGTATATTATATATGGTGAATACATACATACGTTCATCATGATAATTCATCTGGCGTAGAGTTGATATAAAATGACTGCCATTAAAGGCTGAATTACACATAGGAACAAGTTGCTCAAACCTGCAACCGTAGGATAAGGTAACTATAGCTCGCATAGTTTCAAATAAATCAAGTGCATGGTTCATTCTAGGTCAGAATTTTTGGGAGAAGTGAGAAAGCGTGTGATCGCTTCCTTAAATGGTGTTCTTTAATATACTTCTGCAAAATAGGGTTAAAATGCACAGTACAACCATTAAATACAACATTTGAATAGAAGGAGTGCTTTATAATGGGCCAGTGTATCTTACTAAACAAAATTTTATTTGAAAATCTTAAAAACCAAAACTTTTTTATTTTTTAGGGAGAAGTGGGCGAAGTCAGGGTCCCTAGGGTGACAATTTCGCCCACATCACCCTCTAGAATGATGCCTGTAGAAATATATAATTAGTTTTCTTCTAAACTAATATTAAAGACATATTGCTATGATTTCTTGGGTCAAATTCTGATCCAGTTGATTTAGTCTAGAGGTTTCAATGTTGCTAAAATACACATTTTTTTTTAGGGAGAAGTGCCCCAGAGGGCAAAGTCAGGGTCCCTAGGGCGACAATTTCGCCCACATCGCCCTCTAGAATGATCCCTGAAGTGTAGATGAAAAACAAACTGTTGTACTTGGTTTCAGAACAAACACATTCAACATACATATATTATTTCCACCAACAGACAGTCGACTACAGTTTCAATCAGTTACAGGTTGAATGGTTCAAGATGTGAGCAACTTGGTCCTGATGATGTACACATGGTATGAGGCATCTGTATGCATTGCCAAGGTTTGAGCAGTGGTATGACCCAGCTGTACACAGGGATGGATGCAGTAAGTAGTATGATGACGGTATAAGGATAGGACAATCCAGTTCAGAGGAAATCCGTGTCTTCCGGAGCATCTAGATCTCTGTACTCAATAACTCTCCTCGGATCTGAACCACGACTGAAAGAAACATTGAAAAGACAAGTCATTAAACAATAATATATATAAATTAATTAATAATAAATTCTAATTGGCTGATGTGATCGCCGTTCATAACCAAATGAATTGCAAACTTATTCTATTCTCATTAATATTCATAACGGACATTTATATACAATTTTTATATTAGATGACAACTTATTTTGTAATTTGTAAAATATTATAACAATTGTTCGGTTTTTATGCAAATTAGGTGTAAAAAAATATGACATTGTCACAGTAGGGTAATCATGTTAGTTCTTGGCCATTGAGATGTTTGGATATTTCATCGACTCGGTGACTAAATGCGACCAGAAATGTTACTTTTTATACAGGAACCAAATCAAAAGGATCCTTCTTTATATTAGATACAAACAGTAATATAAATTGAAATATCCACATAAACAGAATGGATAGCCACATAAACAGAATTGATAGCCACATAAACAGAATGGATAGCCACATAAACAGAATGGATAGCCACATAAACAGAATGGATAGCCACATAAACAGAATGGATAGCCACATAAACAGAATGGATAGCCACATAAACAGAATGGATAGCCACATAAACAGAATGGATAGCCACATAAACAGAATGGATAGCCACATAAACAGAATGGATAGCCACATAAATGGAATGGATAGCCATATAAACAGAATTGATAGCCATATAAACAGAATGGATAGCCACATAAACAGAATGGATAGCCACATAAAAGAATGATAGCCACATAACAGATGGATAGCCACATAACAGAATGGATAGCCACATAAACAGAATGGATAGCCACATAAATGGAATGGATAGCCACATAAATGGAATGGATAGCCACATAAACAGAATCAATAGCCACATAAACAGAATCGATAGCCACATAAACAGAATCGATAGCCACATAAACAGAATGGATAGCCACATAAACAGAATTGATAGCCACATAAACAGAATGGATAGCCACATAAATGGAATGGATAGCCACATAAACAGAATCGATAGCCACATAAATGGAATGGATAGCCACATAAACAGAATCGATAGCCACATAAACAGAATGGATAGCCACATAAATGGAATGGATAGCCACATAAATGGAATTGATAGCCACATAAACAGAATGGATAGCCATATAAACAGAATTGATAGCCACATAAACAGAATTGATAGCCACATAAACAGAATCGATAGCCACATAAACAGAATTGATAGCCACATAAACAGAATCGATAGCCACATAAACAGAATGGATAGCCACATAAACAGAATTGATAGCCACATAAACAGAATTGATAGCCACATAAACAGAATCGATAGCCACATAAACAGAATCGATAGCCACATAAATGGAATTGATAGCCACATAAACAGAATGGATAGCCACATAAACAGAATGGATAGCCACATAAATGGAATTGATAGCCACATAAACAGAATTGATAGCCACATAAACAGAATGGATAGCCACATAAATGGAATTGATAGCCACATAAACAGAATGGATAGCCACATAAATGGAATTGATAGCCACATAAACAGAATTGATAGCCACATAAACAGAATGGATAGCCACATAAAAGTTTCATAGCTCACATAAACAGAATCGATAGCCACATAAACAGAATTGATAGCCACATAAAAGTTTCATAGCTCACATAAACAGAATTGATAGCTAACCGTAGACCATTAGACAGTAAACCTGTTGTTCTCCTAGCCATGCAAGTCCCATTTTATGGGTGCAGACAGACAGCAGGTAAACCTATAGTTCCCTCCGGTGAATGGCTCCAGATTGGACAATAACAACTTATAGTTCCCTCCGGTGAATGGCTCCAGATTGGACAATAACAACCTATAGTTCCCTCCGGTGAATGGCTCCAGATTGGACAATAACAACCTATAGTTCCCTCTGGTGAATGGCTCCAGATTGGACAATAACAACCTATAGTTCCCTCCGGTGAATGGCTCCGGATTGGACAATAACAACCTATAGTTCCCTCCGGTGAATGGCTCCAGATTGGACAATAACGACTTATTTCAAGTAGATGCCCTTAGTATTGGAGATATTTGACATGTTAAAAACTTTAACCTGATTTGTCTATAATAAAAGGGGCATAACTACTATTGACAGAATTATGTAACTTATCCTAATAATTTGGTTTGTCCCTATCAACAATTACTCCAAGTTTGAATTAAATATCGTTAGTAACGGGATAGATATTCGAGTTTATAAAAACTTTAACCTCCGGAAACACAGACAGGCGGATGGCGGGTAGGCCTCCGATAGCGGACTAATAAAGGTATTATTCAAACAATTGTAGCAGACGACAATTCATTAATGTGTTTGTCTTATTCGTAACTGAAAACCGTCACGGAACGACACACTTCTAATAAAATTGCATGGCATATATGACTGTTATTTTTATAGATAGTGTGCAATGAATTAAGCTAAATTGGCAAAATATCACGATATATATGTAAAACAATGCACACACCTGTTGTACGGTCTCGTGTATGATGACTGCCTCCTTGGTTCTTCTCGCTCCCTGTTGTTGTAATGTTCCCTTGGCTCCCGGCGATTGTAGTGCTGTTGCGGGTAATATTGGTTCCCTACAATAAGGTACGAGATAAGTTATCTATTAAACATTCATGTATCTTTACAATGACAGTGCTATGAAGTGTATCGATTTGCTGGCTGGAAAGTATAATCTGTACAGAACCAACAATGAAACCATGCAGTATTTCGTTTGATTACTAGCAACCAGGAACACTGTACTATGTGTGGCTCTATTTTCACAATTATTCACATTTTGATTCACTCACAACTTCCAACTCACTCAAGAGTTTGCAATGCAAGTTTATATGCCCAATTTTGCCTTGCATGCCCAGTAGATTATGAATTTACTATCCTCCACACTCATCTATAAGACGACTTTATTACCACTAGATTATGGTCTCAATGTGGTTTCCCATCTTATAAATGAGTGCTAAATTATTTTTTTTAAATTTAAAAAACATTAATGTGTTTGGTATCTATAATTACGTTTTAGAAAAGAAAGCAAGCAACCCGTCACTAAAAATGTCTTTAACTTGCACTGGCTAAACATGCAATTATACTTGCCTGGTGTCTATTTTATCAACCCGTCTTATATGCGAGTACAGGCCAAAACCCACAGATTTCAGGACCAAAGTAGGGGATCGCCTTATAGACAAGTATGTACAGTACTGCAAAAAACTAGCCACGTAATAACATCTTTATTACTTTGATATGAATTTTAACATTTAATAATCGAAATCATGCTGTCCGTTATCCATGTATCAGGAACCAATCGCAATTACTGAATTAGATACACAAAAACGATTGAAATATTACCACGACACTACAAACATCTGTTATCTGTCAAATTTGACAAACTGAAACGCTACGGGAAGCAAACAAACTAGCACCATTATTTACACAGGAACTAGTTATGATACGCCTTATTCTTGTTTGATAAGGGCATGTGACCGTATCAAACCAGCAAACGTTAATATCAGACTGGAAAACACAGCGTATCAACCTGGGTGGTAGACAGTATTGTATAAGCAAATAACGGCAAAAAATATGCTAAAATTAATATCTAAATAATAATCAACAGATTATACCAGGCCTACCTCCATATCCTCCTCTCATCATATGAGGCCCTCCACCTCCTCTGTGTGAGTTATAGCCCATATGTGGTGGGCCACCATATCCGCCACCAGGGCTTGGATATGGCTGGGCCTGGGGACCTGTTGGTGGACCCCCTGCAGTCTTGTTGCCTGGGTGCTCAGGAAGCGATGGGCGCTTTGGGTCTACAAGATAGTTGTTGAAAAACGCCACCTTCAAAGTGAAAACAAATGTAATTATTAACATTCACTTACTGTTTCACTTACAGTAACAATAATATATTACAAGAATTAGGGATTCAAATTGTAATCTCTTTAGAGAAAACAGCGAGCAAGCTCTTAAAAGGAAAAAAGTATAAGCACTTTTGAGAAACAAACTTTAACAACTTATTCAAGTCTAATCACGTGTATATGTGGGGAAAAAACTAGAGTACCCGGAGAAAACCCATCTCTCCAATCTAGCGACAACCATACCATCTCACATACTTCCCTGTCCGAGGATCGAATTTGGGTCGGATTGGAAAAGTGTAATCAACGAGCTAATGAGGACAGCCTGTATATGCTTTTTATGCAATGTATTTATATGCACAGTGGTTCGGCGTGGAGCTAGGACACTGTATGGAAGGCGGTGTATGGGGGTGTAGCCATGACTTATTTTCAACAAAAGTGGTTTATACCATAATATGTATAAATAATATATCCAGGGAAACGTATTTCTGAAAATTTGCCATACAATAAAATAGAAATACTCGCATACTTGATAAACAACTATAAACCACTTTTGGTGAAAATAATTCATGGCTACACCCTCCAGCCCCCTGCAGTGTCCAAGCCCCACCACTCTTTCAACCCTGTGTTTTTCATATGTGATAAATTGTGCGTAGCTGAAGCAGTGAGAAATACAACAATTCCAAGGACAAACCTCTTGTTTCACTTCTTCCACTTTTTCACCGTGCTTGTTGAAAATATGTTTTCTGACAAATTCTGGCCCCTTAAACTTCTTTCCTGACAGGGGACATAGCCACTTGTCTTTAGCTAACTCTTGAGTGTTGGCCGTCACAAACTTCTCCACCTCAGTGCCACAGTGTTAAGGCAGAATACAAGGTCTAATTGAATCTGGTCTCCGAACAGATTAAACTGTTGTAATAAACGCTTGCTCAACACAAGAATTAAACACAACATGATAATTATATCACTGGTAGCAATATGGACTGGTGTATATTTAACCTTTAGCATGCTGTAGTCAAAATGAGCAGGTAAGAAATGTCTAACATTTTTCCTAGAAAGTTGGGCTTGTGACATCTCGTAGAAATCGTCCAGATCATTATCTGCTCATTTCGTCTACAGTGTGCTAAAGGTTAAAACATCTACTATGTCAGGAAACAACGATATGCCACATCAAATTAGCATTTTTCACATGCATTTGACGAGGCATATTGTTCAGAAATTACGGCATCAAGTTAGGCTTAATAAAAACAAACTTATAAATCACACATCAGGCAGCCAAGTGACGGGAGCAATAGAAGATGGCAGCATAATGTACAGATGGCAGCATAACATACAGATGGCTGCATAATGTAAAGATGTCTGCATAATGTACAGATGGCTGCATACCGTACAGATGGCAGCATACCGTACAGATGGCAGCATAATGTACAGATGGCAGCATAATGTACAGATGGCAGCATACCGTACAGATGGCAGCATAACGTACAGATGGCAGCATACCGTACAGATGGCAGCATAACGTACAGATGGCAGCATAACGTACAGATGGCAGCATACCGTACAGATGGCAGCATACCGTACAGATGGCAGCATAACGTACATATGGCAGCATAACGTACATATGGCAGCATACCGTACAGATGGCAGCATACCGTACAGATGGCAGCATAACATACAGATGGCAGCATAACGTACAGATGGCAGCATACCGTACAGATGGCAGCATAACGTACAGATGACAGCATAACGTACAGATGGCAGCATACCGTACATATGGCAGCATAACGTACATATGGCAGCATAACGTACAGATGGCAGCATACCGCACAGATGGCAGCATACCGTACAGATGGCAGCATACCGTACAGATGGCAGCATAACGTACAGATGGCAGCATACCGTACAGATGGCAGCATACCGTACAGATGGCAGCATACCGTACAGATGGCAGCATACCGTACAGATGGCAGCATACCATACAGATGGCAGCATACCATACAGATGGCAGCATACCATACAGATGGCAGCATAATGTACAGATGGCAGCATAATGTACAGATGGCAGCATAATGTACAGATGGCAGCATAACGTACAGATGGCAGCATAATGTACAGATGGCAGCATAACGTACAGATGGCAGCATACCGTACAGATGGCAGCATAACGTACAGATGACAGCATAACGTACAGATGGCAGCATACCGTACATATGGCAGCATAACGTACATATGGCAGCATAACGTACAGATGGCAGCATACCGCACAGATGGCAGCATACCGTACAGATGGCAGCATACCGTACAGATGGCAGCATAACGTACAGATGGCAGCATACCGTACAGATGGCAGCATACCGTACAGATGGCAGCATACCGTACAGATGGCAGCATACGTAGATGGCAGCATACCGTACAGATGGCAGCATACCATACAGATGGCAGCATACCATACAGATGGCAGCATAATGTACAGATGGCAGCATAATGTACAGATGGCAGCATAATGTACAGATGGCAGCATAACGTACAGATGGCAGCATAACGTACAGATGGCAGCATAATGTACAGATGGCAGCATAACGTACAGATGGCAGCATAATGTACAGATGGCAGCATAATGTACAGATGGCAGCATACCGTACAGATGGCAGCATACCGTACAGATGGCAGCATACCATACAGATGGCAGCATAACGTACAGATCAACTATGTACTAAAATGCCAGTTAGTGAAATCTGAAGATGGCTTGCTTTAACACCGACTGGCTGTTTATAAGAGGTGACAGTAACTGCTACAAACACAAGGTTAGACTGTGCTACATGTAAGTTATGACAGAATGTTGTAACACTGGTATATGTTAGAGGCAACCTGTCTACATGATTGTACACATAAAGGATATGCTTCTTGGTCTTTCTTGCCCATTTTCTTGGCCTGTTCTTCATCTAGTTTATCTTGCAAGTCAACAAATGGTTTCACTTTAGTCTCGTAATTCTTTAGCCAATCATCCACTGCAAGAATACAAGAATACAACAATCATCCGCTGTAAGAATACAACATCCATCCACTGTAAGAATACAACAATCATCCGCTGTAAGAATACAACAATCATCCACTGTAAGAATACAACAATCATCCACTGTAAGAATACAACAATCATCCACTGTAAGAATACAACAATCATCCACTGTAAGAATACAACAATCATCCACTGCAAGAATACAACAATCATCCACTGTAAGAATACAACATCCATCCACTGTAAGAATACAACAATCATCCGCTGTAAGAATACAACAATCATCCACTGCAAGAATACAACAATCATCTGCTGCAAGAATACAACAACCATCCACTGTAAGAATACAACAATCATCCACTGTAAGAATACAACAATCATCTGCTGCAAGAATACAACAATCATCCGCTGCAAGAATACAACAATCATCCGCTGCAAGAATACAACAATCATCCGCTGTAAGAATACAACAATCATCCGCTGTAAGAATACAACAATCATCCGCTGTAAGAATACAACAATCATCTGCTGCAAGAATACAACAATCATCCGCTGCAAGAATACAACAATCATCCGCTGTAAGAATACAACAATCATCCGCTGTAAGAATACAACAATCATCCGCTGTAAGAATACAACAATCATCCACTGCAAGAATACAACAATCATCCGCTGCAAGAATACAACAACCATCCGCTGTAAGAATACAACAATCATCAGCTGTAAGAATACAACAATCATCCACTGCAAGTATACAACAATCATCCACTGCAAGTATACAACAATCATCCACTGCAAGTATACAACAATCATCCACTGCAAGAATACAACAATCATCCGCTGCAAAAATACAACAATCATCAGCTGCAAGAATACAACAATCATCCACTGCAAGAATACAACAATCATCCACTGCAAGAATACAACAATCATCCGCTGCAAAAATACAACAATCATCCGCTGCAAGAATACAACAATCATCCGCTGCAAGAATACAACAATCATCCACTGTAAGAATACAACAGTCATCTGCTGCAAAAATACAACAATCATCCGCTGCAAGAATACAACAATCATCCACTGTAAGAATACAACAATCATCCGCTGCAAGAATACAACAATCATCCGCTGAAAGAATACAACAATCATCCGCTGCAAGAATACAACAATCGCCCGCTGCAAGAATACAACAATCGCCCACTGCAAGAATACAACAATCATCCACTGCAAGAATACAACAATCATCCGCTGCAAGAATACAACAATCATCTTGGAATAGAGAGATTGGCTATATCACACTGACTTACCCCAACATGCAACCCCTGGACTATAACCTTGGAATAGAGAGATTGGCTTACCCCAACATGCAACCCCGGGACTATAACCTTGGAATAGAGAGATTGGCTTACCCCAACATGCAACCCCGGGACTATAACCTTGGAATAGAGAGATTGGCTATATCACACTGGCTTACCCCAACATGCAACCCCTGGACTATAACCTTGGAATAGAGAGATTGGCTATATCACACTGGCTTACCCCAACATGCAACCCCTGGACTATAACCTTGGAATAGAGAGATTGGCTATATCACACTGGCTTACCCCAACATGCAACCCCTGGACTATAACTATGCTACCACTAGTTAGTCAACAGATCCACCACTCACGATAGAACAGGATATTTGTTTGTTTCAGTGAATGATCGGATTATATTTCACAGAATGAACATTGAAAGAATTTATCACGAATAGCGCTAGCCACGAGTGATAATATCTTATATTTCGGGCTTTACGCCTGCATCAGCACCATTTTGGGCTATATCGCCGGCGGGCAGTTTACCTAACAACACCTTTCCTGGGCAGGCTCCAGCTGTTAAACAGTACTTGGGTGCACCAACCTCCGTAAGAAACTGCCAACTTTTTCATATAAATGAGACACGGTCTGAGCAGGGCTCGATCCCGTGACCATCAGTGATGCACGAGTGATAAAAATAACTCTCTATGTTCATTAGTGAAATATAAGTCGATCATTCATTTAAACAAACAAATTTTGTGATTTTATGATAGAACGTCATGTTTATGATATATATAAATGACGTCAAAAATAAGACATCATTAATGACGTCACTGATAGCTCGAGTCGGAACAACATTTGAACTTGCAGCGGCTAGGTACCACACAATGTGCAAAGCAGTGAGAAATCAAATGTGTTGTTATTCCACTGGTCAAAAGCATTTTATTTCACTAATAAATATCTATACTTCATTGGAAAGCATAAAATAAACAGACAGACTTGTTAAAGTTGATATCCCTGGCCGAACTTGCTCTGTACAGACAATTGTGTGGAGTTTTAGTCAATTAAAGGGCAATAACTAGTGTTATTGGGTTGATCCTGACGAAAAGTGTATGTACAAACGTATCTTAGCTTGAATGCGAAACAAGTTCTTACAACTTATATTATTCACTCTCAAGACCTCATTCCTGATGGAATCCATCGCCACGAGGGAGAGAGAAGAGGCAATGTGGATTTTAAATGGCTTGCCTAACAGCACAATCGTAATGTCTCCAGCGGGGCTCAAACTCCGCACCTTTCGGACCTGAAGAGAATGCGCTACCACTGCGCTATCACGACTTCCTGCTTTAAGTTTCATAACATTCCACAAATTAGTTACTGAGAACTGGCTCTGGACGGACGGACGACGCCAAAACAATTTCCCTCGCCAACAACGTGGGGAATAACAAGCCACAATCAGTTCTGCTGAAGACATAACTCTCATCAACTATAATTCAGATTATATAAACATTATAACTTACAATCTTTCTTTGTAGTCTTGGTGGATGGAGGAGCCCCCCTAGCATGCATGATACCACACCTGTGCGGCATCTCATCCTCGTTGGGGTACTCATTAGCACTGTAATAGTCTATAGAATGTACAATCCTCAGGTACAGAATCATCGTATCCAGCACCTGAAACAGACAAACTTGTCTTGTTCATGTCATAGCACTGTTATAGTCAATAGAATGTACGATTCTCAGGTACAGAATCATCATATCCAGCACCTGAAACAGATAAACTTGTCTTGTTCATGGCATAGCACTAGTCTCAGGTACAGAATCATCGTATCCAGCACCTGAAACAGATAAACTTGTCTTGTTCATGGCATAGCACTAGTCTCAGGTACAGAATCATCATATCCAGCACCTGAAACAGATAAACTTGTCTTGTTCATGGCATAGCACTAGTCTCAGGTACAGAATCATCGTATCCAGCATCTGAAACAGATAAACTTGTCCTGTTCATGGCATAGCACTAGTCTCGGGTACAGAATCATCGTATCCAGCACCTGAAACAGATAAACTTGTCTTGTTCATGGCATAGCACTAGTCTCGGGTACAGAATCATCGTATCCAGCACCTGAAACAGATAAACTTGTCTTGTTCATGTCATAGCACTGTAATAGTCTATAGAATGTACGATTCTCAGGTACAGAATCATTGTATCCAGCACCTGAAACAGATAAACTCGTCTTGTTCATGTCATAGCACTGTAATAGTCTATAGAATGTACGATTCTCAGGTACAGAATCATCAATGTATTTACATCACTGTCTAAAGGGAATGGAACTGAACGAGGGTCATAGCAAGAGATCACGCAACAAAATTTATATCAACAGGAACAGAACAAGGTTTTCTAGCAACAAATAAGAAACGATAGTTTTCGATAAAGAAAACAAACGAAGGGTTTTCTATCCAAAGATCAGAAACGATGGTTTCTGACAAAAGACAACAAACCGAGATTTGTCTTGCAAGAGAAGAGAACAGTGGATTTCTTGTAGCAATAAAATAGAAAAAGGGTTTTCTATGTGAAGATTTACCTTTAGGAGAGTTTCCTCTCTCTCTATCTGTACCTCAGGATCAGCATCCATCTCTCCCTCCTCTGCAGACATGCCTACAGCAATAAATAAGATGAATAATATACTGTACAAGTAGATTTATTGGCAGAGGTTTTATTTTGGCTATATTGACGGTCAGTAGCGAATCCGCCAAATCTAAACATCGCCATTATATGGCATTTTAAGTTACAGTCAATCAAAACAAAGTGAAAGCAAGTGCGTAGTTTTCAAAAACAGTTATATCTAAATCCCAGCTGAATCAAGTTCCGAATAGAAACAAACTGGAATTTGTATTTATTTATATATTCATATATAACTATGTAATTAATTGTTGTTATATATTTCATTCCTATACACATATATAGCAGTCATGCTTATCGTGAGTCACCGTACTAGTATATAACATCACAATCTCGAACAAAACATATTCTAAATGCTTCTTTCTAAACAACATAAACATGTTCGAGATTACAGTAATTCAGTGATGTTTCTCTGCTTATTAGATTTAGAAGCTGAGGTCATTAACAAGTTTCAGCTAATCTGGTGCAGTACGACATCCATTGCCCATTTCCTTACAATTTCTGGCATGGGCAGGCACATGGGCCCCGAATCATTGACCTTTCCACGGCAGCTTTTATAGTTGGTTGAGAAACCGGCCATCACAACGCCAGCTTTCATAGTTGGTAGAGAAACCGGCCTTCATAACGCCAGCTTTCATAGTTGGTAGAGAAACCGGCCTTCAAAACGCCAGCTACATAGCAGATAGAGAAACCGGCCTTCAAAACGCCAGCTTTCATAGTTGGTAGAGAAACCGGCCTTCAAAACGCCAGCTTTCATAGTTGGTAGAGAAACCGGCCTTCAAAACGCCAGCTGCATAGCAGGTAGAGAAACCAGCCTTCAAAATGCCAGCTGCATAGCAGGTAGAGAAACCGGCCTTCAAAACGCCAGCTACATAGCAGGTAGAGAAACCGGCCTTATAGCTTCCTCAGGTGAAATAATCTGACTCTAGTGACGAGGGGCAATGGAGTGAAGATCCCATATAATTAAGCAGCATATTAACTGTGGAGGTCCCATATAATTAAGCAGTATGTTAACCATGAAGATCATCAACATATTAATTGTGGAGATCCCATATAATTAAACGCGATGTTAACCATGGAGTCCCATATAATTAAACGGGATGTTAACTGTGGAGATCCCATATAACTAAACGGGATGTTAACCATGGAGATCCCATATAACTAAACGGGATGTTAACCATGGAGATCCCATATAACTAAACGGGATGTTAACCATGGAGATCCCATATAACTAAATGGGAGGTTAACCATGGAGATCCATATAACTAAATGGGAGGTTAACCATGGAGATCCTTATAATTAAATGGGAGGTTAACCATGGAGATCCATATAACTAAATGGGAGGTTAACCATGGAGTTCCATATAACTAAATGGGAGGTTAACCATGGAGTTCCATATAACTAAATGGGATGTTAACCATGGAGATCCATATAACTAAACGGGATGTTAACCATGGAGATCCATATAACTAAACGGGATGTTAACCATGGAGATCCCATATAACTAAACGGGATGTTAACCATGGAGATCCATATAACTAAACGGGATGTTAACCATGGAGATCCCATATAAGCAAAGCATGGTACTTACCAAGTAATTCTTCCTCTTCGAAGCTACCCTCGTCCACCAGGTAGTCTGTGATGTTCTTCAACACTGGATTCTTTACCGTCAGTGTAAACTTAAAGAAACATGCTGGTCATTTGTCTACAAGTTAAATTCTACAACTATCTTAAAGCGACATTAATAAGGCTTATTGCCATGGCAATAATGCCAAATTTATTTGATATCCGTCCTGCTACATTGCGAGTCTCTCTGATAGGTCTAGTACCAAAGAAGGCACAAAATGAATACAGACTAATACACCATTTGTCAGTCCCAGTTGGGTCAACGGTTACATAGACCCGAATCTTTGCTCTGTACAGTACACTCTCTTCGATGAAGCAATTTATATGGTTCAAGATTACGAGTCAATTGTCTGTTGTTTAAAATGGATATTAAATCTGCATTTAGATTACTGCCTGTCAAACCTGCCGACTTTGATCAACTTGGTTTCAAATTTGAGGATAAATACTATTTTGACAAATGTATGCCGTTTGGTTGTGCCATAAGTTGTAGTACTTGAATTGTTGTAGAATGAATAGTTTACAACATCTTTAGAATTTTATGTATCTAGGAAAGCACCGAGTAAACACCTACTGCATTACCTTGATGACTTTTTAGGTGGTGGCAGACGAAACACGCAGCATTGTCAAACACTCATGAAGGTATTTAAGGAGTGCATGGATAAATTAGGTGTTCCATTGGCAGAGGACAAAACGATCGGCCCAGTTTCTGTTATTTGTTTCTTAAGCTTAGAGATTGACTTGGTAAAGTTGCTAGTTAGACTGCCTTTGGACAAGGTCAAAGAGATCCTATTCAATATTAATGTAGTTCTGTCGAAAGAAAAAGTAACATTGCGTGAACTGCAAAGCCTGGTTGGTGTCCTCAATTTTGCATGTAGGCCATTTTGCAGACGGCTAATAAATGCCACATGTGGCCTAACAAAACAACATCACCATGTCAGGGTGAAAAACGAGATTCGTCTCGACTTGTCAATGTGGAAGCATTTCTTTCAGAAATTTAACGGCATTACAATGTTTCATGATAGATTTTGGCTTAGCAACGAGGACGTCCAACTGTCCTCAGATAGTGCCGTCAGAAAAGGCTTAGGTTTTGACATTTACTTGGCAAGAAAGTGGATTTACATAGGAATAAGTCATTGAAAATATTTCTGTAAAAGCAAATATTGGTCAACTTCCAGCTTTTGCATTCCAGCAATTAACATGACATGAGCTGTCAATCAACCCAGCCAGCGATAATCCGATAAGCCAATCAGCGATTGATAAAGCGACACACCTTCAGCAACAGTAAGAATATCAAACAGCCGCCATTTTCCCTCGACAACTTATCGGTGTCTAGATAATTCTGATCACGTGACTAGTGGGAGGAGCTATAGTCTCATCGGCATCACGTTCATTAACCCTTTCAACACCACAGACCTCTAAATTGGCTTACAAAAAAGTGTAGATCCAGATGAGCCGGCTCGTGACGAGCCGTCTCATCAGGATCTGCACTTTTTTCAAATAATATAACTATTTTTAGAAAAAAAATTACCCATTTTGATAAATGAACTGATCCAAATGTAATTTTGTTATTAATTTATTGGTCTAAAAATATCATGGACCAGTCCATGTCAGTTACTTGGTGTTGAATGGGTTAAGACACAGCTTCTATTATTATATTGCACATTATGAATTGATAGAACAATTTCACAAGTTTATAAACTTAAAAGACACCTACCTCTTTCTCAGTGTCTTTTTTCTCCGAGCCTGGCTCATCCCAGATTCTCCATTTATCATCAAAGTTTTGGATGATTTTTGCTGCAAGTTTGATGTCCTGTTTTACAATTGACTTGTGCGTTGTAACTCCGCTGATAGGCCTAACTCTCTGCTTTAATTCACGATTCAATGTCGCACCTAAATCACAGTCTCGTAACTGAAACACACATTGTATATATTAACATGTGATACATGACCAAGCAGTAATAACATGTGACCAAGCAGTAATAACACATGACCAAACAGTAATAACACATGACCAAGTAGTAATAACACATGACCAAGCAGTAATAACACATGACCAAACAGTAATAACACATGACCAAGTAGTAATAACACATGACCAAGCAGTAATAACACATGACCAAACAGTAATAACACATTACCAAGTAGTAATAACACATGACCTAGTAGTAATAACACATGACCAAGTAGTAATAACACATGACCAAGCAGTAATAACACATTACCAAGTAGTAATAACACATGACCAAGCAGTAATAACACATGACCAAGTAGTAATAACACATGACCAAACAGTAATAACACATGACCAAACAGTAATAACACATGACCAAACAGTAATAACACATGACCAAACAGTAAAAACACATGACTAAACAGTAATAACACATGGCTAAGTAGTAATAACACATGACCAAACAGTAATAACACATGACCAAACAGTAATAACGCATGACCAAGCAGTAATAACGCATGACCAAGCAGTAATAACACATGACCAAGTAGTAATAACACATGACCAAGCAGTAATAACGCATGACCAAGCAGTAATAACGCATTGCCAAACAGTAATAACACATGACCAAACAGTAATAACACATGACCAAGCAGTAATAACACATGACCAAGCAGTAATAACACATGACCAAACAGTAATAACACATGACCAAACAGTAATAATACATGACCAAGCAGTAATAACACATGACCAAACAGTAATAACACATGACCAAACAGTAATAATACATGACCAAGCAGTAATAACACATGACCAAGCAGTAATAACACATGACCAAGCAGTAATAACACATGACCAAGCAGTAATAACACATGACCAAGCAGTAATAACACATGACCAAGCAGTAATAACACATGACCAAGCAGTAATAACACATGACCAAGCAGTAATAACACATTACCAAGCAGTAATAACACATGACCAAGCAGTAATAACACATGACCAAGCAGTAATAACACATGACCAAGCAGTAATAACACATGACCAAGCAGTAATAACACATTACCAAGCAGTAATAACACATGACCAAGCAGTAATAACACATGACCAAGCAGTAATAACACATGACCAAGCAGTAATAACACATGACCAAGCAGTAATAACACATGACCAAGCAGTAATAACACATTACCAAGCAATAATAACACATGACCAAGCAGTAATAACACATGACCAAGCAGTAATAACACATGACCAAACAGTAATAACACATTACCAAGTAGTAATAACACATGACCTAGTAGTAATAACACATGACCAAGTAGTAATAACACATGACCAAGCAGTAATAACACATTACCAAGTAGTAATAACACATGACCAAGCAGTAATAACACATGACCAAGTAGTAATAACACATGACCAAACAGTAATAACACATTACCAAGTAGTAATAACACATGACCAAACAGTAATAACACATGACCAAACAGTAATAACACATGACCAAACAGTAAAAACACATGACCAAACAGTAATAACACATGGCTAAGTAGTAATAACACATGACCAAACAGTAATAACACATGACCAAACAGTAATAACGCATGACCAAGCAGTAATAACGCATGACCAAGCAGTAATAACACATGACCAAGTAGTAATAACACATGACCAAGCAGTAATAACGCATGACCAAGCAGTAATAACGCATTGCCAAACAGTAATAACACATGACCAAACAGTAATAACACATGACCAAGCAGTAATAACACATGACCAAGCAGTAATAACACATGACCAAACAGTAATAACACATGACCAAACAGTAATAATACATGACCAAGCAGTAATAACACATGACCAAACAGTAATAACACATGACCAAACAGTAATAATACATGACCAAGCAGTAATAACACATGACCAAGCAGTAATAACACATGACCAAGCAGTAATAACACATACCAAGCAGTAATAACACATGACCAAGCAGTAATAACACATGACCAAGCAGTAATAACACATGACCAAGCAGTAATAACACATGACCAAGCAGTAATAACACATGACCAAGCAGTAATAACACATGACCAAGCAGTAATAACACATGACCAAGCAGTAATAACACATGACCAAGCAGTAATAACACATTACCAAGCAGTAATAACACATGACCAAGCAGTAATAACACATGACCAAGCAGTAATAACACATGACCAAGCAGTAATAACACATGACCAAGCAGTAATAACACATGACCAAGCAGTAATAACACATTACCAAGCAGTAATAACACATGACCAAGCAGTAATAACACATGACCAAGCAGTAATAACACATGACCAAGCAGTAATAACACATGACCAAGCAGTAATAACACATGACCAAGCAGTAATAACACATGACCAAGCAGTAATAACACATTACCAAGCAGTAATAACACATGACCAAGCAGTAATAACACATGACCAAGCAGTAATAACACATGACCAAGCAGTAATAACACATGACCAAGCAGTAATAACACATGACCAAGCAGTAATAACACATGACCAAGCAGTAATAACACATGACCAAGCAGTAATAACACATGACCAAGCAGTAATAACACATGACCAAGCAGTAATAACACATGACCAAGCAGTAATAACACATTACCAAGCAGTAATAACACATGACCAAGCAGTAATAACACATGACCAAGCAGTAATAACACATGACCAAGCAGTAATAACACATGACCAAACAGTAATAACGCATGACCAAGCAGTAATAACGCATGACCAAGCAGTAATAACACATGACCAAGCAGTAATAACACATGACCAAGCAGTAATAACGCATGACCAAGCAGTAATAACGCATGACCAAGCAGTAATAACACATGACCAAGCAGTAATAACGCATGACCAAGCAGTAATAACGCATGACCAAGCAGTAATAACACATGACCAAGCTAAAGTATGATTGGATATTAACTAAAAAATGTTTAAAAGGCCACAAAACGTGGCTACAGATGATCAGACAAGAGGACATGCAGGATGACACTTATGCATTTATGCCTTTCTATAAATGACAGGGGAATATAAACATCCTGTGAATGGACTTGATTGAGTCTATAATGTAGTTTATCAAGCATGTTGATCTGCATACATGCACTGACACCAACAGTTCAAACAAATCACAGAGAATGATAGCAATTCGTACATACCCTAATATTATTTAAGTTCCAGCAAATTTCTTTAATATTGACATATTTATCAAATGTAACCCAGCCACGTCTCAGGAACCTTCTCTCCGGTTGAGGATCTTGCAACGCTACACGGATAAAACCTGGATATCGCTTACACACCTGCAAAACATATATCAATCAAATCTATTGATTTCAAAGCTTTAAATTGTTTTAGTCATAAACATTTTTACTATCTTCCATTTAGATTAAACTTATTTATTTCAATATTCTATTTCCATGTATGACGCATGCAAGACTTCGTAAACATGTTAATATAGATATAAGGGGTATAAAATCACATGAAAGCGTGTGTTTTACGTTTATTTATCGTCGCTACCGGTTGCCCATATGAGCGATCCCTCCTGAAGAGATCAGTCATTTTAGATTTTTGGACGATAGTGCTATAATACAAACGAGACCCATTCCAGAGTCTCCTCTGGTTCTTTTACGTGCACGGTGTAAAGCACCGTCACGAGACCTTGGTTTAACGTCCCACCTGAAAGACTGTTAATTTTTATTAGGGTCAGACGGGGGATCGAACCTGCAATCCCTGGATTACCAGTCCAGCGTGTTACCACTGGACTACATATCTGCCTGTGATTTGAATGAAAGAAAACTTTGTTTCTATTTATAGTGTCTGTGAATGCAAACGAAGTACTCCCCCGTAGTCAGATAGATATTTCATATGGCCCAATCAGTTCTGCTATATATATATAACACATATATATATGTTGTATTTCAGCAATCTAGCTTGAAAATTACCACGTATCTTCTCATTCAAAATTTAATAAAGAGCATTCCAAATCCCGAGATAAAATAACTGTTCCAGGATCTGAAATTCCGGATCAAGCCCCCATACCCGACTACCATCACCAAGTCCACTTACCCTGGCTACTTGGTCAAGCCCTCTTACTCACTGGCAAGATCAAGCCCCCATTCCGGCTACCAGCACCAAGTCCACATACCCTGGCTACTTGGTCAAGCCCTCTTACTCACTGGCAAGATCAAGCACTCATACCGACTGCCAGGATCAAGTCCACTTACCCTGGCTACTTGGTCAAGCCCTCTTACTCACTGGCAAGATCAAGCCCCCATTCCGGCTACCAGCACCAAGTCCACTTACCCTGGCTACTTGGTCAAGCCCTCTTACTCCCTGGCATGATCAAGCCCCCATTCCGGCTACCAGCACCAACTTCACTTACCCTGGCTACTTGGGTCAAACCCTCTTACTCCCTGGCATGATCAAGCCCCCATTTCGGCTACCAGCACCAACTTCACTTACCCTGGCTACTTGGGTCAAACCCTCTTACTCGCTGGCATGATCAAGCACTCATACCGGCTATCAGCACCAAGTCCACTTACCCTGGCTACTTGGTCAAGCCCTCTTACTCACTGGCAAGATCAAGCCCCCATTCCGGCTACCAGCACCAAGTCCACTTACCCTGGCTACTTGGTCAAGCCCTCTTACTCACAAGATCAAGCCCCCATTCCGGCTACCAGCACCAAGTCCACTTAACCTGGCTACTTGGTCAAGCCCTCTTACTCACTGGCATGATTAAGCCCCATACCGGCTACCAGCACCAAGTCCACTTAACCTGGCTACTTGGTCAAGCCCTCTTACTCACTGGCATGATTAAGCCCCATACTGGCTACCAGCACCAAGTCCACTTACCCTGGCTACTTGGTCAAGCCCTCTTACTCACTGGCAAGATCAAGCCCCCATACCAGCTACCAGCACCAAGTCCACTTAACCTGGCTACTTGGTCAAGCCCTCTTACTCCCTGGCATGATCAAGCCCCCATTCCGGCTACCAGCACCAACTTCACTTACCCTGGCTACTTGGGTCAAACCCTCTTACTCCCTGGCATGATCAAGCCCCCATTTCGGCTACCAGCACCAACTTCACTTACCCTGGCTACTTGGGTCAAACCCTCTTACTCGCTGGCATGATCAAGCACTCATACCGGCTACCAGCACCAAGTCCACTTACCCTGGCTACTTGGTCAAGCCCTCTTACTCACTGGCAAGATCAAGCCCCCATTCCGGCTACCAGCACCAAGTCCACTTACCCTGGCTACTTGGTCAAGCCCTCTTACTCACAAGATCAAGCCCCCATTCCGGCTACCAGCACCAAGTCCACTTAACCTGGCTACTTGGTCAAGCCCTCTTACTCACTGGCATGATTAAGCCCCATACCGGCTACCAGCACCAAGTCCACTTAACCTGGCTACTTGGTCAAGCCCTCTTACTCACTGGCATGATTAAGCCCCATACTGGCTACCAGCACCAAGTCCACTTACCCTGGCTACTTGGTCAAGCCCTCTTACTCACTGGCAAGATCAAGCCCCCATACCAGCTACCAGCACCAAGTCCACTTAACCTGGCTACTTGGTCAAGCCCTCTTACTCACTGGCAAGATTAAGCCCCATACCGGCTACCAGCACCAAGTCCACTTACCCTGGCTACTTAGTCAATCCCTCTTACTCACTGGCAAGATCAAGCCCCCATTCCGGCTACCAGCACCAAGTCCACTTACCCTGGCTACTTGGTCAAGCCCTCTTACTCGCTGGCATGATCAAGCCCCCATTCCGGCTACCAGCACCAAGTCCACTTACCCTGGCTACTTGGTCAAGCCCTCTTACTCGCTGGCATGATCAAGCCCCCATTCCGGCTACCAGCTGCCAAGATCAAGTCCTCTTACGACCAACGGTATCAAGCAAATCAAGATTCAACAAATCACATCTCTTGGGCTGTGCAGGCCCGAAGATCTTATGACCGTTACATAGCATCCACCAGACTTAACATGATAGAATACATACCGCCTCCACTTCCTGTTTAGTGATGGATGGTGCAAGATTTCGGAGGAATATGGAGCATGTTTTATGTAGCAATCTCCTCCTGTGTTCTCTAGGTGGTGACTCGCGATCTCTGTCTTCGTTCTTATCCTGGGTATCTTCATCCTTCTCTCCGTCTGAAACATAGTCAGTATGTCATTGCCAGGATACTTCATAATCCGCCCTTACCTTTCAGAGGTGGTGTCTTCTAAAGGTGCTTCATGACCTAATGACAGTGCTTTGATGGCTTGATCAATTTGGAAGAAACCTTGTAGTAGACATTGCCTCCATGTATCACATGAAGTTTGATCAGATTCCAATAATACATTTAAAGGTTTATTTACAATTTAATCTTATGACCTAGTCTGTTCAGACAGATTGACCGAGTCTGTTCAGACAGATTGACCTAGTCTGTTCAGACAGATTGACCTAGTCTGTTCAGACATATTGACCGAGTCTGTTCAGACAGATTGACCTAGTCTGTTCAAACATTGACCTAGTCTGTTCAGACAGATTGACCTAGTCTGTTCAAACATTGACCTAGTCTGTTCAGACAGATTGGCCTTGTCTGTTGACAGATTGACCTAATTAGAACACATTAAATGTTTCCTTCAGATCACTGCAGATGATATTTCGCGCGAAGTTATAAAATTCTACCTGGTAGTTTCAGAGGTTATGTCGTTTGAAGCAATTGTGATAAGACAGACGCTACAACTCGCTATATAGAGCTGCAGCATGTGTTGGTTATATAGAGCTGCAGCATGTGTTGGTTATATAGAGCTGCAGCATGTGTTGGTTATATAGAGCTGCAGCATGTGTTGGTTATATAGAGCTGCAGCATGTGTTGGTTATATAGAGCTGCAGCAGGTGTTGGTTGTATAGAGCTGCAGCAGGTGTTGGTTGTATAGAGCTGCAGCATGTGTTGTTTATATAGAGCTGCAGCAGGTGTTGGTTATACTGAGCTGCAGCAGGTGTTGTTTATTTAGAGCTGCAGCATGTGTTGGTTGTATAGAGCCACAGCAGGTGTTGTTTATATAGAGCTGCAGCATGTGTTGTTTATATAGAGCTGCAGCATGTGTTGGTTATATAGAGCTGCAGCAGGTGTTGGTTATATAGAGCTGCAGCATGTGTTGGTTATATAGAGCTGCAGCATGTGTTGGTTATATAGAGATGCAGCATGTGTTGGTTATATAGAGCTGCAGCATGTGTTGGTTATATAGAGCTGCAGCAGGTGTTGGTTATATAGAGCTGCAGCAGGTGTTGGTTATATAGAGCTGCAGCAGGTGTTGGTTATATAGAGCTGCAGCATGTGTTGGTTATATAGAGCTGCAGCAGGTGTTGTTTATATAGAGCTGCAGCAGGTGTTGTTTATATAGAGCTGCAGCAGGTGTTGTTTATATAGAGCTGCAGCATGTGTTGGTTATATAGAGCTAGAAGACTCCCCGTGCTGAACCACTTCTCTACATTTGGCTCCGTGAGAAGATGTTTCATATAGAATATATGGAGAGCAATTGATTGACAAACTTCTCCATTGTATGCTACTATTTTGAAGGTCTATTCAATGATGCCCCTAAAGTAGGATAAAGTGACATCACTCCTCCCGACAGTTTAACCCCTTCATTTCTTTTTGTTGTATGTGTAAAATACAGTACAGTCAAACATGTCTAAGCAGCCAGCCAAGGGAATTACAGAAAGTGGCTGCATAGCACAGGTGGTGTATAATAAAATATCATATATGAATATAGAAAATGGCTGCTTAATACAGGTTGGCTACTTAATAGAGGTGACTGCTAACACAGGTTTGAAATACTTGAATGTGTACAGGTTGTGCTATTAAGATTTCATATCCTACCTTCCTTCTCATGTTCTTCCCTCTTGTCGGATTTCCTATTTTCGTTGATGCGGGGTGGTGGCTCGTCCTCCATACCTGTCATAACATACAACCACATGCATCTACACTTAACTTAAAACATTCATCTGGTGATAAAACATTACAATATATAAAATTAATCCAGAAAAGAGCCCCCAAAAACAAGCCGATCTCACTGTGTATTATGGCATACCTTGTTTTGTTATTTAGGTTTAAAGTCAGACCAAAGAGCCTAGGTCACAGGGCGACTACAGCTATTATTGGGAGGACGACCCCGGGTGCCCATCCGAGCAGTGTTGCAGGCATCCCAGTGGGATTCGAAGTCTACGACATTAACCACTCGGCCACGGAGGTCCCTAATACCTTCAGATACATACAGGTTAATTACAAAATAAGAATTCATTGACATTCCATCAGGTAACCATGGTTTTGGTAATTTTTGTGACTATTAAATCATTGATATTCCATCAGGTAATTCCAACAGGTGATCTTTGTACAGAGAAGGCAATAGTACCAATAAGGTTATAACAGGATAGCTTTTAGTTAGATATCTTGAACCTGAACCTTGAACCTTTCTCAGAATACTAAACTATAAAAACCTTTCAGCATGGCTTATATGTACAACCTTGAGTCCTCAAAGCCAAAACCTAAACCACTCAACTCTTGCATGCTGGTTAAAATAAATACTATAACTATAACATATAATTGTACAAAATGACGACTCATCAATGTGTTTTTATTATTTGCAGCTAAAATCTCTGAAAATCTGTCATGGAATTTCATTAGATTTGTGTTGTAAAGAATTCAACAATTCAAATGACATATATTTCAGCTATTTTCATGGCTACTACTCTTGTCACAGTAGCAATCTCTGTCTGTAAACCATAGCATAGAGGACAAACTGCTAGTTCTGGCTCAACAGATACGGTCATATAGCGACTTCCAGATTTCAGCATAGATTCAGGCATAGGAGCGCACCCAGGCTGAACCACAGACCTTCCACAAGAAGATTAGATAGTTAGTTTTTCTAACTTAATAGAAACCGGCACCCAGGTTGAACCACAGACTTAATCATCTTCATTTAATAGTACCTGGCACTAGTAGGGCTTTGAAGTCGTGATAGCTCAATGGTAGCGCGTTCGCTTCACGTGCGAAAGGCCTGGAGTTCGAGCCGTTACAATTGTGTCCCTAGGCAAGACATTTAAATTCCACATTCCTCTTCTCTCTCCCTCGTGGCGATGGATTCCATCAGGAATGAGGTCTCGAGAGTGATTAGTACAAGTTATAAGAACTTGTTTCGCAATCGAGCTAAAATAAATTTGTATAAACTAACATCATAGATATGGAAACTTGTGATTGTCCGTCCACGATGCTAACCACTCAGCCATGAGGTCAATTGTATTTTGAAGCTAATAAACTTGTGGGGATTTGGTTACCTGGGGGTGCTGGTTCGGGTTCACTGTCTGAACTAGATCCCGAGCTGCTCTCCGACTCTGACCCGCTCTCGTAACTGTATTCCTGCTTGTCCCGGTGACGTTTCTTCTTCTTTGGCTTCTTCTCCTAACAACGAGTATACATGTATACATATACTGTCAACAGGAGACTGTCAGGGTATCTATCTACAGTGGTGTTGGTGTACAGAACGGGTAACTGTCAGGTTTGTCAGGGTATCTATCTACAGTGGTGTTGGTGTACAGAACAGGAAACTGTCAGGGTATCTATATACAGTGGTGTTGGTGTACAGAACAGGAAACTGTCAGGTTTGTCAGGGTATCTATCTACAGTGGTGTTGGTGTACAGAACAGGAAACTGTCAGGTTTGTCAGGGTATCTATCTACAGTGGTGTTGGTGTACAGAACAGGAAACTGTCAGGTTTGTCAGGGTATCTATCTACAGTGGTGTTGGTGTACAGAACAGGAAACTGTCAGGTTTGTCAGGGTATCTATCTACAGCAGTGTTTGGTGCACAGAAGCTGAATAAGACGTGCCGGAGAGGCATGCTACATTATTGTGAAAGTCCACAAGATACTATGATGGATTATTACAACCCTCACATTAATGTAGCACATATATGTGGGAAATGTTTGTTACAATGACAGCACAAGTTGATTCCTATCTATGCTCTATACTTAGTAAATACCAATGATAGTTTACTATTTATTTTATGAATTACAATGAAATCTAGAAATTTATCAGTGAAATAAAATGTGTTATTCCATTGGTTGAAACCAGTAGAATAACACATTTTATTTCTCACTGCTTTGCATGTGTGATATCTAGCCGCTGCATGTTGAAATATTGTCAACGTGAACATTTTCGAACTCAAGCTGTGAGTGACGTAATTAATGATGTCTTTTATGACGTCATTAATGGTCGACTAAACACGACGCTAGCGCCATTTAGTGCACAATTGCATCGTTTTCTATCATAAAAACACTTTTCAGCTTAAAATATTAGGATATTTGTTTGCTTAAGTGAATGATCGAATTATATTTCACTCATGAACATAGATAGCTATTATTATCACTTATAGCTAGCCACTCGTGATAATAATGCTTTCAATGTTCATTCGGTGAAATATAATTTGATCATTCTCTGAACACACACACATAAATATCCTCTTATTGATAACAAGGATTAGAAGGAAATGTAAGTTTAGAATACCTCTTCCTCGTCCCCATTCTGGGCCTCCTGATGTTTCTTCGAGAACTCCTGAGCTTTCTTGGCCATTTCTTTTTGCTCAGCACTGATGGTGATCTCTAATGGTTTCTGGAAAAGTATAAACCAGACAGGTAATAGATTGTTTAAATAATATCTTTCAGATTTCATAAACATGTTATATTTCGGGTTTTATGCCTGCATCAGCACCATTTCGGGCTATATCGCCGGCGGACAGTTTACCTAACAACACCTTTCCTGGGCAGGCTCCAGCGGTTAACCAGTACTTGGGTGCACCAACCTCCGTAAGAAACGGCCAACTTTTTCATATAAATGAGACACGGCCTGAGCGGGGCTCGAACCTGTGACCATCAGTGATGATAGGTTACAGTGGTATACAAGTCAGCGAATTTCATAAACAATATAATTATATATATAGGATCTTACACTTGTGGTGATTTCATAAACAATATAATTATATATATAGGATCTTACACTTGTGGTGATTTCATAAACAATATAATTATATATATAGGATCTTACACTTGTGGTGATTTCATAAACAATATAATTATATATATAGGATCTTACACTTGTGGTGATTTCATAAACAATATAATTATATATATAGGATCTTACACTTGTGGTGATTTCATAAACAATATAATTATATATATAGGATCTTACACTTGTGGTGATTTCATAAACAATATAATTATATATATAGGATCTTGCACTTGTGGTGATTTCATAAACAATATAATTATATATATAGGATCTTGCACTTGTGGTGATTTCATAAACAATATAATTATATATATAGGATCTTGCACTTGTGGTGATTTCATAAACAATATAATTATATATATAGGATCTTGCACTTGTGGTGATTTCATAAACAATATAATTATATATATAGGATCTTGCACTTGTGGTGATCTCATAAACAATATAATTATATATATAGGATCTTGCACTTGTGGTGATCTCATAAACAATATAATTATATATATAGGATCTTGCACTTGTGGTGATCTCATAAACAATATAATTATATATATAGGATCTTGCACTTGTGGTGATCTCATAAACAATATAATTATATATATAGGATCTTGCACTTGTGGTGATCTCATAAACAATATAATTATATATATAGGATCTTGCACTTGTGGTGATCTCATAAACAATATAATTATATATATAGGATCTTGCACTTGTGGTGATCTCATAAACAATATAATTATATATATAGGATCTTGCACTTGTGGTGATCTCATAAACAATATAATTATATATATAGGATCTTGCACTTGTGGTGATCTCATAAACAATATAATTATATATATAGGATCTTGCACTTGTGGTGATCTCATAAACAATATAATTATATATATAGGATCTTGCACTTGTGGTGATCTCATAAACAATATAATTATATATATAGGATCTTGCACTTGTGGTGATCTCATAAACAATATAATTATATATATAGGATCTTGCACTTGTGGTGATCTCATAAACAATATAATTATATATATAGGATCTTACACTTGTGGTGATTTCATAAACAATATAATTATATATATAGGATCTTGCACTTGTGGTGATTTCATAAACAATATAATTATATATATAGGATCTTACACTTGTGGTGATTTCATAAACAATATAATTATATATATAGGATCTTACACTTGTGGTGATTTCATAAACAATATAATTATATATATAGGATCTTACACTTGTGGTGATTTCATAAACAATATAATTATATATATAGGATCTTACACTTGTGGTGATTTCATAAACAATATAATTATATATATAGGATCTTACACTTGTGGTGATTTCATAAACAATATAATTATATATATAGGATCTTACACTTGTGGTGATTTCATAAACAATATAATTATATATATAGGATCTTACACTTGTGGTGATTTCATAAACAATATAATTATATATAGGATCTTACACTTGTGGTGATTTCATAAACAATATAATTATATATATAGGATCTTACACTTGTGGTGATTTCATAAACAATATAATTATATATATAGGATCTTACACTTGTGGTGATTTCATAAACAATATAATTATATATATAGGATCTTACACTTGTGGTGATCTCATAAACAATATAATTATATATATAGGATCTTACACTTGTGGTGATTTCATAAACAATATAATTATATATATAGGATCTTACACTTGTGGTG
>CM026389.1:44084627-44177881 GCA_014843695.1 Archivesica marissinica
TCATAAACAATATAATTATATATATAGGATCTTGCACTTGTGGTGATCTCATAAACAATATAATTATATATATAGGATCTTGCACTTGTGGTGATCTCATAAACAATATAATTATATATATAGGATCTTGCACTTGTGGTGATCTCATAAACAATATAATTATATATATAGGATCTTGCACTTGTGGTGATCTCATAAACAATATAATTATATATATAGGATCTTGCACTTGTGGTGATCTCATAAACAATATAATTATATATATAGGATCTTGCACTTGTGGTGATCTCATAAACAATATAATTATATATATAGGATCTTACACTTGTGGTGATCTCATAAACAATATAATTATATATATAGGATCTTGCACTTGTGGTGATCTCATAAACAATATAATTATATATATAGGATCTTGCACTTGTGGTGATTTCATAAACAATATAATTATATATATAGGATCTTGCACTTGTGGTGATTTCATAAACAATATAATTATATATATAGGATCTTACACTTGTGGTGATTTCATAAACAATATAATTATATATATAGGATCTTACACTTGTGGTGATTTCATAAACAATATAATTATATATATAGGATCTTACACTTGTGGTGATTTCATAAACAATATAATTATATATATAGGATCTTACACTTGTGGTGATTTCATAAACAATATAATTATATATATAGGATCTTACACTTGTGGTGATTTCATAAACAATATAATTATATATATAGGATCTTACACTTGTGGTGATTTCATAAACAATATAATTATATATATAGGATCTTACACTTGTGGTGATCTCATACATTTTTTTATGAAATGAGTTTTGGAATGTTGCTATTAAGCTAGCATTTTGGCGAACTTAATAGCGAAACATGGTATGAAATCACCAGGAGTGTAACATCCTTTTATCACATTACCATAATGGGCGTTAATCATTTTTGCACAAAATAAGACTGAATTTATGACCTGACTGTATTACACTGAATACAAGCAAAGTTATGTGATAAAGTAGATAATATGTATACATGTAAACAGATATACTATACACTAGAAGGCACACGAATCTGCAGTTTGCAATATATGTCTTAAAGACAATTATATATAAAATAAAATAAAATATAAAATATGAGTCCGCCTCCGTGGTCGAGTGGTTAAGGTCGCTGACTTGTATACCGCTGTAACCTATCATCACTGATGGTCACGGGTTCGAGCCCCGCTCAGGCCGTGTCTCATTTATATGAAAAAGTTGGCAGTTTCTTACGGAGGTTGGTGCACCCAAGTACTGGTTAACCGCTGGAGCCTGCCCAGAAAAGGTGTTGTTAAGTAAACTGCCCGCCGGCGATATAGCCCAAAATGGTGCTGATGCAGGCGTAAAACCCGAAATATAACATATAATAATAAAATATGAACAAGAATGCTTATCATATAAGATGCAAGTTTTTAGTTATGAATATCAATATGCATATCTACGGCTGATCACACAAAAGCCATACATACCCGTGTTGATCTAGCATATCTACGGCTGATCACACAAAAGCCATACATACCCGTGTTAATCTAGCATAAAATATGCACATTTATTTACTAATCTATTTTGGGGTTTAGCCCGAGACGGTTTATATATTCATGAACATTACAGTACAATCAACGTACATCAGGCGGGCTGTCTTTGGCGTCTTTTGAATCTTTCTTCTTCTCTGGACTAGACCTGAAATAAACAACACTGAATGTGTTCTGTTCGTCATGGAAGCATTTGATATCCATACATGTTTAGAACACATTAAAAACTCTTATTTAGCATGGACACTAATAGTGCACGAAGTCAGGTACGTACAGGGTCGTAGCCAAGTCATTTTGAATTTAGAGGCCAACTAATAAATTCCGATTAGCGCGCTCGCTTCTCACCAATGCAACCCGGATTCGATCCACGAATCGTGAAGTATGTGAGGTGGTAAGGTGGTCACCAGATCGGACAGGTGGGTTTTCTCCGGTTTCCTCCCACATGAATGACCACATATATGCTTTCATCCGCGCCAACGAAAGTGATTAATATAAGTTGTTAAAACTTGCTTCGCAATCGTTGTAAAATAAATAAAGTTTAAACTAATAAATTAAACACCGATGGTACGATGGTGCTGAAGGGGTCTTGGGGCAATGCTCCCCCTCCAGGAAATGTTGATTCCTAGAGCGTCGGTGGCACACTCTCGACACATTCTACAAACGTTTCAAAATGATAGTATTATTATTATATTTCGGGTTTTACGCCTGCATCAGCATCATTTTGGGCTATATCGCCGGTGGGCAGTTTACCTAACAACACCTTTCCTGGGCAGGCTCCAGCGGTTAACCAGTACTTGGGTGCACCAACCTCCGTAAGAAACAGACAACTTTTTCATATAAATGAAACACGGTCTGGGCGGGGCTATCAATGATGATATACACAAAGAAAAAAGTTAAGCACCCCTGGATATTTTGGATGATTTTCCCCCTCTGATTATTCGAAATAGTTAAAGAAGGTACACTTATGGGAAGAGTAGGGTTTGCACGATACGTTGTAACCAGTGATGTGTGAGTTGTGATTGCATCGCTTGTGACATGCACGTGCAGCATGCTACCCTCGAGGATCACAAAAAGCAGTATGGACCAACTGTATTTGTGGGTATTTAACGTAGTGCGAAACGGGCATTTCAGCATAATCATTGAACATGGCACGGAGACGAGTGTCAATGGAGATTAGGAATCAGATTATTGGTATGCATTCCGCAGGAATGTCCTTTTAAGGCGATAGGACGAAATCTGGGCTACCATTACACTGTTGTTAGCCGCTTAGTCCGGAAGCATGCGCAGACCGGAAGTGCAATGGACCGTCCATGGTCGGGAAGACCTATTGTCACTACACCGTGAGAAGACAGGGATCTGATACGCCTTGCTCGCCGAGAAAACTTCAGTACAAGTACTCAGATGAGAAGACTGTGGTTACCAAATCGACCCATCAGCACCAGAACAGTCCGTAATCGTCTCAAAGCGGCAGGATTAAAGGCCAGAAGAGTCATTAAACGTCCCTTGTTAAGAGACCACCATAAACGTGCACGTTTGGCATGGTGTTTGGCCAGACGAGACTGGAATCTGAGGACCTGGAGGAAAATTCATTGGTCAGACGAAAGTCGATTTTTACTGCACGTTACTGATGGACGTAGATGGGTTTAGATACACAAGAACACAGCTTATACCCCCATGAACATTCATCCAACTGTTGCGTATGGAGGTGGCTGTTATGGTGTCGGGATGCCTGTCCCATGATTGCAAGCTGGATTTGGTCACCATCAGGGGCAACTTAACCGGAGCTAAGTACACCCGTGACGTCCTACAGCCAGTCGTTGTCCCACATTTCGACAACCACCCACTTGCTACACGACCTCAGTACATGGACGACAACACCAGGCCTCACAGATCACGTGCCGTAGTGGATTTCATGAGGGCCAATGCAATGGCAACTCTACCCTGGCCTGCGGTAAGCCCAGATCTGTATCCACTGGAGCATGTGTGGGACATTATAGGACGGCGACTGCAGGATCGGAACCCCCGGGTGCAGACTTTAGACTGGTTGGAAGCAGCTCTACATGGTGAATGGATGTTATTGACCCGAGAACAGATCCGACGTTTGACTGGAAGCATGAGACGTAGGGTGGAGAGTGTCATCCGGGTACGTGGAGGGCCCACCAGGTACTGATTATTCTTACTGAAGACGTACTCTAGTGTCTTCGAAGAACATTTTTATGTGACAATAGCAATGTTAACGCTCTTTCTGGGACTTGTCCATCCAAACTTTTGAGGGCTGTGTTTCATGGTAAAAACAGTACTTGTGATAACATGATGTAATCTCTATTAAATTACAATCACAGCTAGCCATTGTTGCGTTTTAGTCTTGCCAGATGATTGTTCTTTCAGATGACATTAGCTTTTTCGAGTAGTTCAGGGCTATTGCGGATTATATATGCTTTTGCCATTCGACATTGTGAAAATATCCGGGGGTGCTTCACTGTTTTCTTTGTGTATAGATTACAGTGGTATACAAGTCAGCGACCGTAACCACTCGACCACGGAGGCGGACTTCAAAATGATAGCAAATTGAGTTTAAAGTTGTTATACAGAGATGAAATGCCATTACAACAAATATATTATATGATTGTGACAACCTGTACATCCATCCACTCCCTTCATAATGATCGTGACACCCTGTACATCCATCCACTCCCTTCATAATGATCGTGACAACCTGTACATCCATCCACTCCCTTCATAATGATCGTGACACCCTGTACATCCATCCACTCCCTTCATAATGATCGTGACAACCTGTACATCCATCCACTCCCTTCATAATGATCGTGACAACCTGTACATCCATCCACTCCCTTCATAATGATCGTGACACCCTGTACATCCATCCACTCCCTTCATAATGATCGTGACAACCTGTACATCCATCCACTCCCTTCATAATGATCGTGACACCCTGTACATCCATCCACTCCCTTCATAATGATCGTGACAACCTGTACATCCATCCACTCCCTTCATAATGATCGTGACACCCTGTACATCCATCCACTCCCTTCATAATGATCGTGACAACCTGTACATCCATCCACTCCCTTCATAATGATCGTGACAACCTGTACATCCATCCACTCCCTTCATAATGATCGTGACACCCTGTACATCCATCCACTCCCTTCATAATGATCGTGACAACCTGTACATCCATCCACTCCCTTCATAATGATCGTGACAACCTGTACATCCATCCACTCCCTTCATAATGATCGCGACACCCTGTACATCCATCCACTCCCTTCATAATGTTATCTAGATATGACATTGTAAACAATAACGTCTTCACAAGGCTACAGGGTTATTCTAGAGTGGAAAAAAGGGCAGGGTGGGTCAGAAAATGGGCATGGTGGGTCAGAAAAGGGGCAGGGTGCATTTTGAGTTGTGATGAGGTGTGGTAGGGGGTATTTTGGGGTTAGCCCCTAGAAAAGTTGCCAAAATTACTAACATTGGTCAAATAGGCAGCAAAGCAGTACATATTAGTGAAATGGGCGGACAAGATATAAGTTATATATGTCATCCCGCACCTGTTGTTACTTACATAAATTATATAAAAAAATTCAAAAAAAGGCAAGAGGTAATGGGCTAATGGGTGAGGCTAAGAACAAACCCAAAGACTATGTAGCTGGTGAGATAACATACAAACCTTCTAATCCGGGAGTCTTATTCCCTACTCATTGAGTCATTAGAATAGGTCCCAAGATATCCCAGGATATCAAACCAAGAATACCCACTATATCATTCACTTACAATTTATCCACGCTCTCGGAGTTGTTGCGGCTACGACTCCCATCCATGTCATCCTCGGGCTCCTCCAGAACTTTCATGTCCTCCTCATGACCGCCCTCCATCAGTATTACAGCTGAAATTGTACGTACTAATAACAGTAACAGGTACAGCGAAACCAACAACTAAACCAACAAGAATGCTAGCAGGCCTCGAGACAGGTTTCATCTTGTACATACTAATAACAGTAACAGGTACAGCGAAACCAACAACTAAACCAAGAATGCTAGCAGGCCTCGAGACAGGTTTCATCTTGTACATACTAATAACAGTAACAGGTACAGCGAAACCAACAACTAAACCAACAAGAATGCTAGCAGGCCTCGAGACAGGTTTCATCTTGTACATACTAATAACAGTAACAGGTACAGCGAAACCAACAACTAAACCAACAAGAATGCTAGCAGGCCTCGAGACAGGTTTCATCTTGTACATACTAATAACAGTAACAGGTACAGCGAAACCAACAACTAAACCAACAAGAATGCTAGCAGGCCTCGAGACAGGTTTCATCTTGTACGTACTAATAACAGTAACAGGTACAGCGAAACCAACAACTAAACCAACAAGAATGCTAGCAGGCCTCGAGACAGGTTTCATCAATGAACGTTTTCAAAGACCTCCAAACAAACTTGCTGTATTATCCAACATTCTTCCAGATTTTGATAATGACACAAGGTAAATTCTCAAAATCCGCGGGTATCGTTCATATTTTTAGACCCGATACATCGGTACTCATATTTTTAGACCCGATACTACAGTACTCATATTTTTAGACTCGATACTACGGTACTCATATTTTTAGACCCAATACATCGGTACTCATATTTTTAGACTAACCCTAAAATACCCTGATATATCCAATTTTAGCAAATCTTTACAAATTTCCTGAATTGAATGTGTGCCAGGTGTTCTATGTTCTACCCATCCAGTTCTATAATAATTCTGTAGCATCACACTGTAAACTGAGCTGAAATTGCTTCAACACCAGACTGTGCCACTGACTTGTTGCTACATTTTCAGTATTAATCTAAATTTTCACAAATTCGCAATTAAGTGTAACTGACAAAACCCGTACGTAAATACTGCTCATATGAATATACAACCTGTGTTAAGCTGCCAGCCAGCCCAAGGGAACCACAGAAAGTGGCTGCTTAGCACAGATGGCTACTTAATAGAGGTCAAATGTATAATAAATCAACATATTGGGAATGTGGAAACTGGTTGTTGTTTAATACAGGTTGGCTACTTAATAGAGGTCAAATGTATAATAAATCAACATATTGGGAATGTGGAAACTGGTTGTTTAATACAGGTTGGCTGCTTAATAGAGGTCAATGTATAATAATTAATAAATCAACATATTGGGAATGTGGAAACTGGTTGTTTAATACAGGTTGGCTGCTTAATAGAATAGATATGACCACTAACACAGGTTTCATTATGCCAATCAAGTAAATCTTCATTACCTGCGTCGAGGAGCTTGACAATAACATCGTGGTGCTCGGTATCGCACGTGACGCTGTCCATGTAGCCCTTCTTCATCAGCTCAAAGAACACATCGCAGCGACGCTTCAATGCACAGCGTACCTCGTCTTGCCGCCTCTCAAACTCTTCAGGGTGGTATTTTGACTTGAACCTGCGTTTTTGTAGTTTAATAAAATTAAGATTACTGACAAAAATAAGATCTTGGGAAATAATGATGGATATATCAGTACATATTATGAGATACAACCAATATTTTTGGCAGAATCTCATCACAAACAAGTTCTTTTAAATATTTCAACACCACAGCTTTCAAGTTGTCCATTTACCAAATCACATCTCTCTTGAAAACTAATCAGACACATGTAGTGTCTACGGATGTACATTTTGATGCAAATATGTACGACTGACTGCAAATTTCTGCCAACATTGCCGGGTTTTCAGTCATAAATCCTAGTGTGCTCAATCTCACTCCAAACTCCGTGCAAGTATATGCCTAATGCAGACTAAGAGCTCAACATACAGACTTAGAATATAACAAAGTGATAATTAGCTATTCAAAACAAAAATTCAAACAGAAAACAACCTGAACCGTTTACCTGTGCCTACCCTCGAAGATTTTATCCTGCACTTATCCTTTGCCGCGATATATATTTTCAATTATCACCTAACATGAACCTAAACTTATTCAATGTATGAAACTGCATTGTGCGCAGTTTGCCTTAAGAGAGAAAACGCGATAAATTCCTTGTCCGGCGAGAGAAATCCAGTCATAGACGAAGATCGCCCATTCACGTTGTTGATTCTATAGGGGGAAAACAATGCATCGTATAAACAACAGTATAAGTCTATTTTGGCTTTAATACATGTGTAGCAAACATTTGTTATATTCATGAATAAATTTTTTTAAATAATTTTAATTAATATTTTAACCCTTTCCTTCATAGAGATTTATGCTAATATACTATTATATCTCCATACAAATGACAGCCATTTAGCTATCATGTAGTGGATAAGTAGTCGCCATATCTATCACACCTCTATAGATATTACTGGGACTACATGAGATTCTGGCCTTTATTATGAACATTGGTTTGGCTACTACATTGTCAATGTATGTTGTATTGGTAATGGCGTCAAGAGTAGCTTCTATGAGGGAAATGGTTAACAATGAGTGGTGGAAAGACATTAGAACTAATTGTTTTAACTACATGTTGCTATCAGAACTATCTTATATCTAAATCTTGCTGGTTTGTACATGTGCCAGAATAGACCACTTGACATGAAATATTAAAACATTAGCCACAATTACAAGAAGCTGATTGAATAAACAATAAACAATATTCCCACAAGAAGTAATTAAACCATGTAAAGTACCCACTAAAGTTTGGTTTATAAGAACAGAAAGGTGTATCTTAAGTATTATTTGACTGTCCTGCATACGTCCGAGATCCCATATACAGTCCTTTCTAGCATAAGCAATGTAAATGGCATAGATTAATTATTATTATTATATTTCGGGTTTTACGCCTGCATAGGCACCATTTCGGGCTATATCGCCGGCGGGCAGTTTACCTATCAACTTTCCTGGGCAAGCTCCAGCGGTTAACCAGTACTTGGGTGCACCAACCTCCGTAAGAAACTGCCAACTTTTTCATATAAATAAGTCACGGCCTGAGCGGGACTCGAACCCGTGACCATCAGAGATGATAGGTTACAGTGGTATACAAGTCAGCAACCGTAACCACTCGACCACGGAGGCGGACAATAGATTAATTAAAGACAATTTGATTTCCAAATATGGATAACGTCAGAATATACAGCAATTAAGCTGCAGTTGTGAATTTTGCCACAAGCTTCATCTATGAATGACAGTAGTATCTGTACTCGTGTACATAAACCAGTGATTCAGTGTCCCCATATTTTGTAAGGGGACTGAAATCCCGGCTCTAAACATAGAAATACGAAGTCCGAGCTATCGTGGTGAATCTTCTAAATATATAAGGCGACAAATCTCAAATGGTTTTCTGAACACTGTCTAACCCATTATCCCAAGGCCAAGCAAGGGCCTACAAATGATAAAATAACACATATTTATGAATTACATACCATTCCTCATCCTTGTGTTGTAGAAAGAACTCGTTGATTTGTTTGATCCTAAATTCCTCTTTATACTCGTTGTACTTCTTCACTGCATCCTGATCACTGATCGTGTCGTCCTGCTGCCCGAGGAACATCTTGAAGGACATCACAGGTGGCTGTGTCGGGTAGTCCGGATCTGGTCTACAATTTTACACGTTTACTTCACACGACAAGGAGAGACATTCAACAGTTACAGTTACTGCCCCATAATACTCTTTAAGGAAGATTGGTCTCTTTTAATCGGTTTCCTTTGGTTTCGGGGGCTCGTTCTAGGCCAGCATTTTTGGGAGAAGTGAGCGATTGCACCCTTAAATGGTATTATTTTATAATTTAATACACATTATTACCAGTAAATAAAACATGTGCATACAAAGAGTGCTTTACAATCGCCAGTATATCTTACTGGACAAAGTTTAGTATGAAAATTGCAAAGAAAAGTGATCAAAAAATTTTTTATGGAGAAATGAGCCCCACCGGGTGACCCCCCAGGGGCCGAAGTCAGGGACAATAGGGCGACTATTTCGCCCTGTTTTCATCTGTATATCCGGTGAACAACATTCTATCAATTTCATCTGTTGTCTTATCGTATATAACTATTAAATTAATAAATCTTGACAGCTGTCCTACAGCATAATGTGTTACTGTATTATTATATTTCGGGTTTTTTACGCCTGCATCAGCACCATTTTGGGCTATATCGCCAGCGGGCAGTTTACCTAACAACACCTTTCCTGGGCAGGCTCCAGCTGTTAACCAGTACTTGGGTGCACCAACCTCTGTAAGAAACTGCCAACTTTTTCATATAAATGAGACACGGTCTGAGCAGGGCTCGAACCCGTGACCATCAGTGAGGATAGGTTACAGTGGTATACAAGTCAGCGACCTTAACCACTCGACCACGGAGGCGGACATGTTACTGTAAGTTTCTTATCTAATCACATTTATCATACAGCAACATCAGGTTATGAAACAATAGCAAAAACAAATGATTCCAACTAAACAGTCCAATATACATTAATTGGACTTTACCAGCCAAAAAGGGAGATACTAGAAAAACAACCAATGGTCTCCCATTGTGTACCAGCATATTCAAGTTGTGCAACTAGCCAATCATAATATTATATGTACAACAATTCAATTTGCCTGGTTCAATAACAATTCAATTTGCCTGGTTCAATAACAATTCAATTTGCCTGGTTCAATAACAATTCAATTTGCCTGGTTCAATAACCATTCAATTTGCCTGGTTCAATAACCATTCAATTTGCCTGGTTCAATAACCATTCAATTTGCCTGGTTCAATAACCATTCAATTTGCCTGGTTCAATAACAATTTAATTTGCCTGGTTCAATAACCATTCAATTTGCCTGGTTCGGGGTTTAAAGTTGCAGCAACAGCGTAGGTGTTTCATATTGAATATATTACAGAAAATAGTTACACTGTTTGTCCTGGACCTCCAAATGCTCCCTCCTGTGGGGGCCCCATATTTGGTCCTGGACCCCAATTAGGTGGTGGACCTCTGCCATGTATCATACCTCCTCCATAGTGGGGCATGTCATAGTGAGGAATCTCATCCCTACAACAACACATGCTTGTAAACACTTTCCATATTCCATATCAGAATGCATCTCACAGTTTCTATATCGGTTGTTTACAGTCAAACCTGTCTTACGCAGCCAGTTAAGAGACTCGGAGAAAGTGACTGCTTAGCACAGATGGCTACTTAATAAGAGTACTGGGAATGTGGAAACTGGCTGTTTAATACAGGTTGGTTGCTTAATGGAGGTGACCACTAACACAGGTTTGACTGCATATCATGTAGTTGCACTTGTTAAAACCAATATTACCCAAGTTTTCCAGTAAAGCAAATCCAACATTTTTAATGTAGTTGAAAAATATATACAGAATATTAGGTTCCTGTCTTACAAATATAAATTATTAAATACGAGTTGGAAAAAATATACAAAGTGAGGTTCTGCACAGGCCTTACTTTTTTTTTCGGAAACAAAAATTAATTTATATATATCTAATACCGATGACTGTCATTAATAAGTTGATTGTCTACAATTCATAATTCGATATACGTCAACTAAAAAAGTATATTACAAACGTGTTATCAACCTGACAAAAAAACAGTACAAACAAGAAAGTGTTGATATCTCAGGGGTCTATCGCAGCCACTTACCAATCTCTTCTCATTCGTTTATGGGGTGGACTAAAGTCCCTACGTGGCGGACTGCTGTATCGCTCGCGACGTCCCCGGTCATACTCGCGGCCGTACATGTCCCGTCTCCCTCCACTACTATCCCTGCCACGCCAGCTACTACGGGATTCGTACCGCTCCGATCCCCTGTAAATAGACAATTGCACAGCAAGTTCAATAATGAGGAAATCCATCAATCTATCAGGCTCATGTAAATAAAACAGTTCTCTAGAACTAGAATACATGTAACTTAATACCTCCAATGCTATCATCCTTACATTAACCTCCGTCAAATTGATCGGAGATTAAATCAAATTCCCTTGTTCCTATTTGTTATGTTCTACTTCGGGTTTTACGCCTGCACCAGCACCATTTTGGGCTATATCGCCGCCGGGCAGTTTACCTAACAACACCTTTCCTGGGCAGGCTCCAGCGGTTAACCAGTACTTGGGTGCACCAACCTCCATAAGAAATTGCCACCTTTTTCATATAAATGAGACACGGCCTAAGCGGGGCTCGAACCAGCGACCGTAACCACTCGACCATGGAGGCGGACTTGTTCCTATTTGTATTCCCCGAGTACGTAACCATAAATCCATGCCGGAGTAGATCATGTAAATGCTTATTGTACATGTACTATCCAATCCACCCCAGACTACTAACTATAAAGTATTCCTTTTACCCGAGAAACATAGTTCACCTGTAACTCCCTTCTTCCTTCACTGGTGTAGTACTGCCCCAACCTCCCTCGCCCTCCACTACCAGTATAGGTCCCCAGCAGTGCCTTGACTATCAGAACATAAAAATCTGTTCACAATATCTCATCTTGAGCCTTAAGATCAGATGAGCTGAGAAACAGCAAAATATATGTTGTGATAGCGCATTCGCTTCAGGTGCAAAAGGCCTGGAGTTCGAGCTCAGCTGGAGCCGTTACGATTGTGCTGTAGCCTGTAGGCATGGCATTTGAATTCCATATTGCCTCTTCTCGCTCCCTCGTGGTGACGGATTCCATCAGGAATTAGGTCTCGAGAGTGATAAATATAAGTTGTAAGAACTTGTTTCGCAATTGACCTAAAATAAATCGGTATAAACTAACAGAATATATATATATGCAGGTTAGTTTGATTGCAGTTTGAGTACAGATAAGCCTCTTGCGACAATTCATCTACCTCTCATGGTCCCAATCCCTACGTCTATCATCTCGTCTATGATCATAGTCGTTCCTTTCTCGGCGGAATTTGTCCCGTGCCTTCCGTCTCTCATACTCATCATCACTGTCTGCCATGGTTTTTCCTGTAAACATACAATAAAGCATACTTATAATGTTTACAAACATTGTGGCGTCTGTGGTCCAGTGGTAGAGCATCGGATCAGGAATCGAATTGACCCAGGTTTGATACTCGGTCAGGCCATGTATGTAGTGTTATTGAGCAAGGCACCTCACACACATGGCTTAGTACTGGTTAACCACTTAGGTCGGCTAAACCTACCCAGGAAAACATGTCTAGGTCCCCGCAAGGGGTTTGACATTAATGGAACAAACATGACAAAAGCATATGCAGATTGAGGCTCCAGGACACTAAAATAAGACATTGTATTCCCATCCCCCAATGTGCCGCACTTTGTATTCCAATCCCCCAATGTGCCGACCCACTTTGTATTCCCATCTCCCAATGTGCCGACCCACTTTGTATTCCCATCTCCCAATGTGCTGACCCACTTTGTATTCCCATCTCCCAATGTGCCGACCCACTTTGTATTCCCATCTCCCAATGTGCTGACCCACTTTGTATTCCCATCTCCCAATGTGCTGACCCACTTTGTATTCCCATCTCCCAATGTGCCCACCCACTTTGTATTCCCATCCCCCTATGTACCCACCCGCTTTGTATTCCCATTCCCTATGTGCCCACCCACTTTGTATTCCCATCCCCAAATGTGCCGACCGACCCGCTTTGTATTCCCATCCCCCTATGTGCCCACCCACTTTGGATCCTATGACATGTACAGCAATAAATATCGCAATATTAGTAGGGGAGGTCTATGATTCTATCTATCTCCCTCTAATGTCAAACCCCTTGCGGGGATATTATGATATAGACATGTAAGAGGTGGTGTGTCATGTCTGCATCCCCCCCGAGGTGTTTGACATTAGAGGAAGATAGAGTGTGCTTCACAAGAAGCAAGAGGTGAACTTATCGCAGAAAATGGGCACTTCAAGATTCGGGTATGTTCCTTCAATAATAAAAATAAACAACTTCCCTTGCAAAAGCAAATCAAGCCAAATGTGACAAGAACCAATGAAGCACACAGCAACGACGATCTACACACACACACATAGAGGTTATAAATCGGACTAACAAATACTGTTCTCCGATACTAGCTGGAGCTATTCATAAATAGGTGCATGGGTAGTACCTATCCAGCTATTGTCATGTTATTTGGTAAGTTAACTCCCTTTAATTTAAAGTTGTAGTTGCATAAATTAGTTTCTAAACCTTCATGAAACAGTGGGAAGGAAGACTTCGACAGAAGAAATTATATGACCTGACGAAATAAAATACAAATGACCGTTTCACAGCTTGCATAACTTACTTCTAAATAAAGTGACAATTATTCATACACAAACAAACTTGTTTCCCACGCCGGTTGCGTATCGCCCTCTGGTGTGTATTAAAATTGAATTGGTTCCCGTTTCGCTTACAGTGTTCGTTTGACGCCGTAGATCAGCACGAAACCATGTTTAGTATTCCTACTGGGCGCCGTCTAAAATGCGGACGCGTTAAGCGGGCGCTATATATATATATATATAGAGAGAGAGAGAAACATATAGGGACCTATAGGTATTACTTGATAAAGGTGTTAGATAAGGTGTGCGATTAAACGAACTTGTAATCGCCGTGTTTTTAGTGTGTCTGGTGTCTTTTCTTTCATTCATTGTGTTATTTTCTTTAAATTGTTGATTGAATTATAAAACTATTTTGTCTTTTTCAAAAATATGCGTCTTCTTTCTATCTCTCTTAGACGTTAATAAATAATAATATAGATAATATAAAAATGCCAGCACTGAGATGATATTGCATCTGTATTGACCACGAACTACGGAGTATACAGTTATAAACTGTATTTACTATAAAGTTGCTATGTCATTGACTTGTCAGTATATCCAAGTAAGGGTTCGAGACCCAATACGAATAACGCTTTGATAGTTTAATCTACATGATACAAGTACAACGACAGTATTCAATACAATGCATACTATAACAATGGGACATGCTTATTATATAGCGCAGTAACAGTAACTCGTGTACTAACAGTGTTGCTGACGCAGCATTGTTGTGTCCCTTGGTATGTATATAATTCAGATACACAACAAAAGTGTTCAATATGACACTAACAATTTAATTAATTCTTAGTTAACAAATGCACTTATAATTCTAGCATCCTCAGTTTGTTCTATGTTCTCTATATTATATATTTTCTCTATGCATATATAATAGCGCCCGTATTTTCTCTATACATATATAGCGCCCTCATTTTCTCTATACATATATAACGTCCGCCTTTTCTCTATACATCCATAGCGCCCGCATTTTCTCTATGCATATATAGCGTCCGCAGTTTGTTATACTTATTCTGTTTAATATGATATTAACGTGTCAAAATCAAACTAATACTTGAAATAGTTTTTTAAATTATCTCATAATTCGAGCACCGCAAGTAAATTTATGCTATATCGCCCGCTAATGCATATGTATTTCATAGCGCCCGCCTATTCTCTATACATCCATAGCGCCCGCATCATCTATTGCGTCCGCAGTTTGTTATACATGTATGTTCAATATTTCTGCTTTTCATACAGTGATATCGACGCATCTGCAAATTTACCAGACGTACTCTTTAATGAATTAAAACTATGAACTGTTTGGTTATTAAATCGTATTTACTGAAATCATATCATAACCAGATCTTCAGTGTGATTTATAACCACATCTTCAGTGTCGTCGGGGTAATTAATTTATACCAGATTTTCAGTGTCGCCAGGGTAATCTCTACAATAGCTTCAGTGTCGTCGGGGTAATTGATTTATAACCAAATCTTCAGTGTCGTCGGAGTAATTTATAACAGGTCTATGTTATTATGTATTATTGTATTTAAAAATAAACAACAGATGTACCGAACATTTTAAATTGCTAAATAAATCAATGACGAAAATAATAACAGAAGGGGACAAAGAAACGCATACTTTTTTTAAAAAAAAGACGAAATATTATATAATTTAAAGAAAATAACATATTGAATGAAAGAAGACAACTGACACAATAACAAACACAGCGACCATAAGGACGTTTAATTTCACACATTATCTAACACCTTTATCAAGTAATACCTATAGCGCCCGCTTTTTCCCTATATATAGGGAATAATAATATATTACATCACAAGCCGGTCGATCTCCTCACGACGTGCACGTCGTGACCGGTGCACATTCCGCAGCAGCAGCGTAGGATTCTGGGATCTTCTGGTTGTCGATCTTGCGAAGGGGGAATCTCTCCAAGTATGTGGATCCACGGCTATGGCACATCAGGACAGATCTGCCATCTCTTCCAGGTGGTGTTCTAGCTGAACACTGGATTTTCGATCTTTCGTTTAGAAGAGATGGCGGACCTGAGGGAGCGGCAACGGTCGTGGATCCACGCTCCCCCGATCTATACTGTATCTGGACTTGCTTGCGACAATCGACGACCATATGTCTAACTGCCAGATCCGTATTAATGCTGCTGCGGGGTGACCAACAGTGAGGAGTGTGGCCATACAAAGGACCCCGTACAGACCAGGCCTTGTCAACCTGGCCGGCACAGAAAGAAGTAACCACCTGATGACGTCTTCATAAGCCACACAGAATACAGAACCTTCAGAGAATACCGAACTAATCAACGTAGAAGAACAGGAATAATCATCATAGAAGCATAGGAATAATCATCACATAACACGTATAATCATCATCGAATAACCACCACAGAAGAATCACCTTAGGACAAGAAGAATCACCTTAGACAAGAAGAATCACCTTAGGACATAACCATCTTAGAAAATACAGTCGCCCAAATGCATTTATGCGGTGGCGACTATAAACAAAATAAGAAAGAAGAAGATATATTACATAGCGTCCGCGTTTTCTCTCTAACGCGTCCGCATTTTAGACAGACCCTCCTTCTTATTGGACAAATTCAGCCAATCAACGAGACTGTAACGTTTCGCAGTATCTGACTGCGGGAAAATAAAAACAAACTTTATTTTTTAAATACATTATGTTAGCTGAAAAGGCACTAGACTTGATTAGAGAATTGCAGAGGTCAACAGATGGCACATTGTCACCATTTAATGTAATTATGCTATAAATATGAAATCTTCGTTTGTATTACTGAATTTATCCTAATTGTAAGTAGTTTTCGCGAATGTCGGATACTACCGTACTTTTTCGACCCCAGGATATCTCGACCCCAACATCCTAAGACATCTCGACCCCATATCATCTACACCGCAAAAATCAGTAATACTTCTTAGTTCCATGCAGGCTATTTATTAGGGGTTTCATGACACAACTCTGTATGATTGTGAATGATTCCAGGTGTCCACCCCTTGCATCAAGGTGGATCAAGTTATTCTCAATTTCTGAAAGGACTGATCTGAAAAGAGTAGTTGTGGATGGACAAGCTACCTGCTTGACTGTTGGTGAAACTTGCATCGTAGCTTGCTCTCATATATTATTATATATGCACTGTTCTTCGCTCGACCAAGGCGGTCCGTAAGTCTGACAGCCATAGCGTGCATAACGCTAGAGCACATTGTATGCAGCACTATCATAAAACACATGGATCATCATTCCATGCTCAACATGTCTTTCGAAAAAGGAGGTCCTGTAAGACCAGCACCACAGGCAACATGGGTCAGACAGATGTTATATAACATGGGTCAGACAGATGTTATACTGATTGAGTTTTTGAAGTCGTTTGAAAAGGTACCATACCTACGTCTACTTTTCTATGGGGTGCATGAAGTCAACAATGATGGACCTGCAGCTTCCCTGAGGACCGCACACAGCAATTGAACCTGGATGACACTTCATCAGACACAGCACCGGTTCAACAGGGCTCATTCTAGAGGGTGACATGGGTGACTTTGCCCCCCCCCCCCCCCTGAGGACCCTAAACAAATACTTTTCTTCAGAATCCATCGTCCAATTTCAGAATCCATCGTCCAATTATTTACCAATATATCAAGTCGTAGAAAATTACTCGTGCTCTACAAAAATACCTGGACAATTTACAACGATGGGAGAAGGACTGGCTGATGGAATTTCATCCCCAGAAATATCACATTGTTCACATCACTAACAAGATTAAAACTATCCATCCCATATAATATTCACTGACATTAGAAGAAGTAGATATTTAGGTCTCACCATTCACAAAACTCACATTATCAACATCAACAAGTAAGTGAATAATACTTTATCATTCCTCCAGCATAACATCCATAAGTACCTCAGGAAGACCAAAGAGCTATGCTACACAACCTTTGCGAATATGCCAGTCATCCTGGATCCTTTCACTGAAACCATACTACATCAACTCCAGTGGCCAACACTACAAGAACGCAGAGCATAGACCAATGTTACCATGATGTACCATATTGTATATCACCTGGTAGGTGTTTCCACCACATACCTCACACCGTCACATCTTCCAGAGGCCATTGAATGTCGTACAATGTACCTTTTGCCAATACTCTGCTTTCAGAAGTTATTCGTCCCTGACCCCATCAGACTTTGGAACAGCCTCCCTGAGACTTGCCCTACCATCGACAGCTTCAAGAGGGAAGTACAGCCAGTCACCCGCTGATACTCGTACTGGACGTTTTTAGCCACACTATACAGACATTTTTAGACCACCTGTAAATAGACTTTATTTGCACAGCAACTTTGCCAGTATGAGTACCGTACATGTATACAAAAATTGATGTCAGTACTAGTTCAGAAGAAGACATCATAGTGTATCTCACAGTAGAATCCTCTACTAATGCACAGATCTTTCAAAGCGACCATCATGCTCTCAGACAGTGGGAAAGGAACTGTTTCATGGAGTTTAACACTGACAAGTGTGAGGTGCTGAGAATACATGTTACATTGTAACTACATGTAGCAAGGGAAAACTACTAATTTTCCCTTACACGCTCCATAACATGGTATTAATGACAACCAACAATTAGCAAAGATTGTAACTGGTCTCCCCTTATTAGCAACATCTCCTCTACATGTAACCTCTACATGTAACTCTCTCACATTCATTAAATTGTATGTGAAGACCAGTAATAAGAAGGTCAAAGCATATTCAGGGTTCCCGCTGTAATCTAGATTTTTTTTACCATGGGGTAGAGAGAAGAGGCATCATAGAATTTAAATTCCATGTCTAAGGAAACAATCGTAACGGCTTCAGCAGGGCTCGAACTCCGGGCATTTAGTACCTGAAGCAAAGGCGCTACCACTGAGCTATCGCATCTTCCACAAGACCACAATACATATTTAGAATGGCCTCCCAAATGTATAGTCCAGCCCCAGTTAATAATTTTTGTTGAGCAGCTGGCCACTGCCCATTGTACCACTCATGTAATCAAATATCTATTTTTAACCTTAGGAATTCTTGCCTACTGAGATTTTTAACCACTTTCCCTGATGACTAAGTGCTCCCAGTTATACTCGGCATTGAGTTGTTGGATATCATGTATGCTGTCAGATTAGCGCAGTGGTTAGTGCGCTCGCTTCTCACCAATGCGACCCGGGTTCGATCCTCGGACAGGGAAGTATGTGAGATGGTCGCCAGATCGGACAGGTGGGTTTTCTCTGGGTACTCCGGTTTCCTCCCACATGAACACTTTCATCTGAGCCAACGAGAGTGATTAATATAAGTTGTTAAAACTTTGCTTTGTAAAAAAAATAAAGTATATATAAAAATATGTTTAATATTTTAATTAGTTGACAACAGTGATTACTTGTCAATGCTTTCATTTAAAAAAATTAGTTTCAAAACATTAAATAACATTTCTGTGTTTTTAATTGCGGACTGGTTTCACTTCAACAGAGTAAATAAAGCCATTAGGGTAATCCTTTTTATAAAATGGAACAAAGTTTTATTTGCCCCCATGATTTAAAGTGAAACTACATGGCTCATTCTAGAGGGCGATATGGCCAAAATAATCGCCCTAGGGATACTGACATCACCCCCCTGGGGGCCCTATTTCTCATTAACAAAAAAAGTTTTAATTTTCATATAAAATGTTGTCATGCAAGCTGTAAAACACTCCGGTTATTTAGATGTTGTAATTAATGGTCATGTTATGTTTTAACCCTATTTAGTTGAAATTTATTAAATAACACCATTTAAGGATGCAATCGCGCGATTTCTCGCTTCTCCCAAAAATTCTGACATAAGATGAACCCTGAACTGGTTCGCAAATAAATATTAAAAATGAATGTAATGTTAAAAGTTGAACATATTGAGTATCACAACATTTTCGCTTCAGTCCATATCTTATTCAGGTCTGACTGACCAGTCCATATATTTGCATAGTGCCCTCAACACCATGTTCTATCTGTTATATTATACCGAATATTAGACAAGCAAATTTTATTTAAATTTCTCTCCCTCACATTCTGTCTGTCTCTCCCATCTCTGTTTTGTTGGGGGAAAGCTCTAGATAAGAGGGATATTATCGGAAATGATGGAATGTCGTAATTTTCACACTCCATGAGATTAGGCGGCCCACAGGCGCAAAATAAACTCCCGTAGCACGTCACATACAGTAAAGAAGAAAATATGCAAATGAGGTATAATATTGTCAGACAAACAGTTGTTTATATTTTACATTATAGGAAGACCGAGTGAGACAAGTGCTAGAAGAGATGAGGGCGCTGTTTGACCAGAACCAAAAAGATGTGTGAGTCACATTAATCACTTATATTATAAACATGTACTGTGTGCATGATTGCATGTCCCTGTTAATCACTTATATTATAAACATGTACTGTGTGCATGATTGCATGTCCCTGTTAATCACTTATATATATTATAAACATGTACTGTATGCATGATTGCATGTCCCTGCTCACATACTGTCTTTGCATTTGCTCTTGGTGGTGCATCATGGGTAACTCTTCCAGTTGCTACTCGTAGAAACTTAGTAAAATATGCTCCATAATAATAATATTGCTTTAATTATTTTACGTTTGTGAAACAAGTTATACCAACTTATATTAATCACTTTCGTTGGCGCAGATGAAAGCACATAAAGTAAAGAGTTTGCTTATTATAGTGGCACCCCTATCGAAAGGGCCGGCTATTACTGATGCGATACCTTTTTTATATGAACATCAGTACTTCCCGAATCCTATCTTTGTTGGCCAAGCTGATAGGCAACTGGTAACCTTGGGACCTATCCGTATGCAGACACCTTAACCACTAGACCGCGGAGACGGTGAAATATGTATATGTGATTCTTTGTGTGGTAGGAAACCGGAGTACCCAGGGAAAAGCCACCTGTCCGATATGGCGACAACCGTACCATATCACATACTTCGATCTAACCTAGGTTGCATCGGTGTGAAGCGAGCGTGCTAACCGCTGCGCTAATCAGACGGACATATTTGGTTCTGTCTAATATGGATCGTTTCCTACTAATCTTGTTGCTTGTTCAATATCTTTTCATCACAAAATATTGCATTGCAGCCAGGATTCATTCTAGGTCAGAATATTTGGGAGAAGTGAGAAAGTGCGCGATCGCATCCTTAAATGGTGTTATTTAATAAATGTCAACGAAATATGGTTAAAATTCACAGTATGACCATTAAATACAACATTTGCATAGTAGGAGTGCTTTATAATGGGCTGTTGTATCTTACTGGCCAAAATTTTGTAAGAAAATTGTATAAAAAATGGAGAAGTGGGGCCACCACAGGGTAAAGTCAGGGCCTCTAAGGCGACTATTTCACCCACATCGCCCTCTAATATGATCCCTGACAGCTAACACCATGTGAAATTGTCAAGCACACTAACAGAGCCAGACAAGCTGCTCTATGCATTATTGCTTAATTAGTCTCCCCTTCATCTAAATATAGTGAGACTCCATATTTCTTACAATTCCACCAAAGTTTAACTCTGCACACTAACGTTGAAAACAGCAATCAAATATTTCATTAAATTTCAATTTTCATTAGAATTCAAGTATAATGACACAATACAATGTACTAATAAAACTTCATGATGTATTTCCAGAGATTTCAGCTACAAATAAGATATAACACATTCAGGAATTGTCATCTGCTACAATTATTTGATCTATTTATAGCTTGTTTTACCCAGCATGCTAAGAGTAGGTAGATGTAGGGGGGGGGGAAATGTCTTGTATTTATTAGATGTACCATCCATACTCACCTATAAGGCTATCTCATGTATAAGACAACTGTGGAAGTCGTGATAGCTCAGTAGTAGCGCGTTCGCTTCACGTGCGAAAGGCCCAGAGTTCGAGCCCCGCTGGAGCCGTTACGATTGTGTCCTTAGGCAAGGCATTTAACTTCCACATGCCTCTTCTCTCTCCCTCGTGGCGATGGATTCCATCAAGAATGAGGTCTCGAGAGTGATTAGTATAAGTTATAAGAACTTGTTTCGCAATCGAGCTAAAATAAATTTGTATAAACTAATAAGACAACTCTCCTACTTTGGTCCTGAAATCTGTGGGTTTTGGCATGCACTCACACATAAGACGGGTTGATAAAATGGACAACAGACACAAGTACAAATTGCAGGTTTAATCAGTGCAAATTGAAGAAATGTTCAGTGTCAGTGTACATGCTTTCTCTTCTAAAACATAATTATTGATACCTTTTAACCCATTTCATTCTGGATACATTTAAAGGCTTTTGCAAACAACATGCTGATCAGGATCTCTCTTGTTTCCTACATAGCCAAGTGTCTTGGCAAGATCATCTGAATAGCAAACAGCATAGAGCCTGATCAGATGGCACGTTCCATGGCAGCTGATATGGCTCTATGTTATTTGCAAATACTGTTTGAACGGTATCCAGAATCAAAAAAAAAATCCCCCCAAAAAATGTTAGCACTCACTTATAAGATTGGAAGCCACTTTGAGATCATAATCTAGTGGTAAAACAAGTCATCTTATAAGCGAGTAAGGGTGGTATGCCATATTACCTGCCCAAAAATACTTGGCAATACTTCCTATGTCCAGCTCAAGCTCTGTGCGCCCGGGTTGTTGAATATTGATAAAAGACTGTGCTTTACAGGAGTGCCACAGTAGCCGGAGAGAGTGGATTGTTTTCAGGAGTACAGCTGCGACATGCTGCTCTCGAGAGAAATAAAAGATGCCTACTTGCATACATGTAAGTTAAATTTGGAAATAATATTTGTCTTGTTGTTTATCGCCGAATAAACCACGGCTTTGAGTTCTGATACGTAGGAACTAACCACGCAGGCTGTAGGCTGATTTACGATGCGGATGATCTGGATCTATGTTGTTGTCACGACAGACATACTTGTGTTGTCATTCTACATATACTATGAATGTACCTGTTGTAGTGCTATTCATATGAAGACGTTAACCTGCTAATCACGACGTTAACCTGCTAATCACGACTTAGTCGCTTTTGCAAACAGCATAAGAGTCAGATCAGACGGAACAGAACGTACCGTCTGATCAGGCTCTATGCTGTTTGCTATTCAGATAGTCAAGCTAAAACACTTGGTTGAATAGCAAACAACATAGATTCTGATCAGCTGCAATCTGGATCTATGTTATTTGCACATTCCTTCCAATTTATTCAGCATTTCAAGTGTTAAGAAAATATTTCAAGAAATATCGTTTAGCATTACTTGTTTCACCAATTGCTGTTAGATGTGAGGACATGCGTGACGATTGATTTCTACATGCAGGTACAACAGAATACAGAAGATCCGGAACATGCGGTGGGAGTTTGGCAGTGTATTACCTCAGGATGTGAAATATAATCTCTCCGAACAAGAAGTAAGCTAGCTTGTTACAGCGCATGTGTTTAACTTAGAAGATTAAGCTGCTGCTAGCTAGACATGTATTGGGTAGAATTCTATTTAAAGATTTCATTACAGGATGAAGCTTCAACTGGTGAGCTACCTATTTTCACTCAGATACAGTGCATTTGGGCAGACATTTATAAACTCGAAACACAAACCTATGATTTCAAAATATTCTTGAATATCACCGATGTGTAGAAGAAGTATTATTGCATCGGAGATCTTTATAATCCGTGTATTGTCCTCGCTTTACTCTATGCGATATATTTTATACAGTATAACGGTGTTTTTACGTTAATTATCGCTGCTACCAGTTGCCCATATGAGCGACGCTTCCTAAAGAGATTAGTCATTTTAGATTTTTGGAGGATAGTGCAATGATACAGACAGCGACCCATTCCAGCGTCTCCTCTGGTTCTTTTACATGCACGGTGTAAAGCACTGACACAAGACCTCGGTTTAAAGTCCCATCTGAAAGACTGTTAATTTTATTAGTCCGGCGGGTGATCGAACCTGCGATCCCTGGATTATCAGTCCAGCGTGTTAACCACTGTACTACAGATCCGTCTATGAAAACACCAATAACTGCTATGCCACATTTTATGTAATAAGGCAATCAATAGGAAAGTTTCAATACTATTCCTTGTTTTTGTCTCATTCTGTGGTGGAAAACAAGTAGCCGCGAGGGGGCTATCAATATAGCTAAATAGCCATGAACTATAATGCTTTGATAACTTGCATACTGTTTGTTAAGGGGTTTATCCTTCCCCCCCCCCCACCAAGTCCCCCACCCACCCAAGAGTGAACTTGAATTTTGGCCAAAAGTAGTCCAATTTAAGAAATTATTTATGCCTAAAAAACACCACGTTATAATTTCTCAAAAACAGTTATTGCTTTGAAACGTCACATGCACATCCGAGGACTCTATGCCCACAGTACGTCCCCACCATACCAGTGACTTTCAACATGAAATGTGACCAAAAATAATTCAATTTCAGGAATTATTTATACGTCTAACAAAAGGTGAAAAAGAAAATTGCCAACATTTTTCCACATATTATTTCACGTTTCCGCGTTAAATCGATAAGATGACTGATTTTAATTATTATGTTTCTGTTGTAACGGATCGATTCGGATTCAGTGAAGTCAGGACTCACCGTCCTTTACCATTCCGATGATCCATAAAAGATGGCGACCAATTATACTGTTTCAACATATATATGCAGTTCCTCAATTTCGATTCAAGTTATTAATTTCAACCCCACAGGCCTCTAAATAGGCTTATGAAAAGTGTAGATCCAGATGAGCCGGCTCGTGACGAGCCGTCTCATCAGGATCTGCACTTTTTTGCCAGTAATAATTATTACTATTTTTAGATAAAATTACCCATTTTGATAAATGAACTGGTCCAAAGGTAATTTTCTTATTAATTTATTGGTCTAAAAATATCATGCACCAGTCCATGTCAGTTACTTGGGGTTGAATGGGTTAAGAAACATTTTAAGACATCTATTAATAGTATTAATGATAATCGGTAATTACATGGAAAGGTTTCCCAGGCTCAGTCAATGGTTTGGGTGTTAAATAAATATATTTATTTGACGGACACGGCAAGCTATATCAACAACGCCTGTCCCCAGGCAATACAAACACTGCGACTATCACATTAAATTAATTTTAATACACAGTACTAAATTTTGAATATCAAAACAATGGGAGATTAAATAGTAATATTTTTAACACCAAAGTTAAATCACTCTATATCACAGCAGCTGTTTGTCATATATCATAATATAAGTAACTATTTATTAAAACTGATTTCGCAATCATTGTAAACTAAATAAAAGTTTATACTTTACTGTGGGAAATGTGCGCATGCGTGTGATATTTTGCTGTGGCTGTCGCCAGCCGAGACAACTGGAAAGTTGTTCTTTCCCATTTTTGTGGGAGTAAAAGTTTTAATTGACTAATAAATGAATAGTTTTTATTCTAACCGTTGAAATATGTATTTTTAGGTACAGTGGTTCAACAAATACAACAAATGTTTAGCAAATTATATGAGATCAATAGGTGGGTCTGGTGGCCTCGACCTCACACAAGACATGAAACCTCCAAAGACGCTGTATGTTGAGGTAAGGAATGTGTATTCAAATAAAACAAAAAATGTATAGTTATGCTTGATGTACGGTTTAGTCGAAGAAAGGGCAGTGAGGGTCAGAAATGAGGCAGGGTGCATTTTGAACGGCGAAGGAGTTAGGTGCTGGGGGATATTTGGGGTTACCCATAGAAAACGTTGCTAACTTACGGTGATTGACAGTTAATTATGCTTGATCAAAAAGTTGAGTTTATAAAGATATGCCTGCCTGACGGCACGCAGCTGTTGAGGCTTATAAAAAAGGGGGCAATATGGTGGACATCATGGGCAAATGGCTACAGAGAGGCAATGTGGTGGGGGGGCGGTCTGTCAGTCCGTTCTAGAAAAAAACATATGACGAATGTACTAACGCCATTCACTGGAAAAGAACAACATTGTACAAAATAAATCAATTTTTGGAAACTGGAAAAAGTTGTTATGTTGGTGATTTACAGCAATGTTTACTTTATGTTCAGCAGCTACAATCTGTTCTGGTACTGTTTAGAACTATATATCACAGCTACAGGAAGACATCATTATGAGGTGAATTGTCAGAAATTATGTGAATGCTCTTGAAATTAACTGATCCATGACCACTGTGTTGGGTACATCTGGAAGAAGATTCATCCAGCTTGCAGAATGTCAGTGTTTCTTTTCAGGTAGTCCGTAACTTTTTTCATTGCCGAGACAATGTCAACAAATAAACAAAAGAAGTTGTGAATGTTCTCAATCTGTCTGTTTTAAGTGAGGTGTAATGGACCATGGTGAGTTTGAGACCCAAGATGGCAATATCATTGTTCTCAATCTGTCTGTCTGTTTTAGGTGAGGTGTTTAATGGACCACGGTGAGTTTGAGACCCAAGATGGCAATATCATTGTTCTCAATCTGTCTGTCTGTTTTAGGTGAGGTGTTTAATGGACCACGGTGAGTTTGAGACCCAAGATGGCAATATCATTGTTCTCAAGAAAAATAGTCAGGTGAGTTACACTGCCCTCCCTCCCTCTATGTTCTACACAATATCAAATACAGGTACTTTTTTAATTATATTTTTTCAGCGGGCTGCATTCATTAATCAATTTCCTTCTAAAATGTCCACAATTTGCATCTCGATGTTGTGAAAGTTACTTTAGATACTTTGGTTTAAACATATTTATTTGACATTATATAACATAATTTACTACAAATAATTATGTACACAATAAATACAAATGAAAGCTAAAAGCTTATTGAAGTAAGTAGTACAAGTATAAAGTAAAGTAACGTGTTTATTATAGTGTCACCCCTATTTAAAGGGCCAGCCATTTCTGACTTATGAGACACCTCTTTTTATGAACATCAGTACTTCCCGAATCCTATGCTTGTATGCCATAAGTAAGCGTTTAAAAAAATGGTATCCATAATTACGTTTTAGAAAAGAAAGTACTCTGATACTGAACATATCTTCAACTTGCACAGGCCAATTTATACTTGGTCTGGTGTCCATTTTCTAATCGTGTCTTCTATACAAGTGCATGCCAAAACCCACATATTTCAGTATAGGGGTCATTTTATGGGTGAGATCGCCTTATCGGCTTGGAATATAAGATCAGACTTGATCACAATTTCATTTTGCAACAAACGATCAGTTCATTTTGGATGTAATTCAAACACGTTACAAAAACCATCTTCATGATACCAGAGTATTTTATTTTGATGCAACAATTTCATTGAAGCCAAAAGAGCCTGATTTAACACTGCAATTTGTGGATAGACCCATGTAGATATGTTGGTTAATACAAGGGGCCTCCATAGTTAGTCATTGACTACATATCACTAGACCCCCACCACTAGGTTCTAATCCCACAGGAGTGTTGCATTCTTTGATGTGAGGAGGCTATCCAGCTGGCTTGTGGAAGGTCGGTGGTTCTACCCGAGTGCCTGAAATACTGATTGGATCTTTCTCTACTAATAATAGTTGGGAGTCAACATATTGTTGGTATGACTTTAAATCCGCCCCCCCCCCCCCCAAATCACTGTTTAGACGGAGCTGACAGTCATTATATTTCATCATTTTCACTGGAAGCCTTATTTAATAGAATGTACCATAGTTTGTAGTACCATATGAAGTTTATTTCCAAGTTTTCTATGTATTTGCAATTCTTACAAATTGTTCATGTACAGTTAAGATGGTTACAATTTTCTTTCATTTCACCTTTGATCATGTACTGAGTGACCCAGTCAAAACAATCATCCCATTACACGTAAACGATGTATAATTACTAAGGATAGCAATTTTGATATTCGGACACAGTTCCGATCGAGTACTCGGAAACGATCATTTGATTCTTGGCTATATGTACATTGCATTAATGTGATCATATGTTTGATTTAATTTCAGATATTTGGTATTTCAGATCAGGCGTGTCGGAAAACCGACGTTAATTTATGTGATAAAAACATTGCATTGTTATAAAGCTAAACTAAATTAATGAAACATACTTTATTTATAATCTCTATATATATTAAACAAACATATAAACAGTTTACTGTCAAACTGTTGACAGATGAGGCATGTCCGTATACGGAATACACCTGAAAAATGATTCATCTCGCTTCATAATTATTAATTTTTCTTCATCTTAAGCGACAAAAGATATAAGCGGCACAAACACCTGCCAATAATGTCAATCTGTTGACTTGCTTAGTGAAAGAATACCCGTAAACAAGAATTATTTTCACACTTACGGTTCAGCATGTGGATTATTGGCCCCCGGCTTAAAATAAATGGTTCAGCGTGTGGATTATTGGCCCCCGAATTAAAATAAACGGTTCAGCGTGTGGATTATTGGCCCCCGGATTAAAATAAACGGTTCAGCGTGTGGATTATTGGCCCCCGGATTAAAATAAACGGTTCAGCGTGTGGATTATTGGCCCCCGGATTAAAATAAACGGTTCAGCGTGTGGATTATTGGCCCACGATTAAAATAAATGGTTCAGCGTGTGGATTATTGGCCCCCCGGATTAAAATAAATGGTTCAGCGTGTGGATTTGGCCCCCGATTAAAATAAACGGTTCAGCGTGTGGATTATTGGCCCCCGGATCAAAATAAACGGTTCAGCGTGTGGATTATTGGCAACTGATTAAAATAAATGGTTCAGCGTGTGGATTATTGGCCCCCGGATTAAAATAAACGGTTCAGCGGTGTGGATTATTGGCCCCCGGATTAAAATTAACGGTTCAGCGTGTGGATTATTGGCCCCCGGATTAAATAAACGGTTCAGCATGTGGATTATTGCCCCCCCCCCGGATTAAAATAACGGTTCAGCGTGTGGATTATTGGCCCCCGGATTAAAATAAACGGTTCAGCATGTGGATTATTGGCCCCCGGATTAAAATAAATAATTGGGGATGATTTGCATCTGATGACACATACATACTGTTAAGATATTTTCAGCCTTTTTTTCTCTCGAATACTCGATTATCATTCTGTTATTCCTAGTACTCGTTGCCATCCTTAATAATTAACAACATCGATCCAGATGGCAGCTGATCAAAATCTATGTTGTTTGCTATTCAACCAAGTGTTTTAGCTTGACTATGTGACTAGCAAACAGCATAGAGCCTGATCAGACGGTACATTCTGTGCCGTCTGATCTGACTGCTGTTTGCAAAAGCAACTTTTAAGTCGTGATTAGCAGGTTAAAGTCGTGATTAGCAGGTTAAAGTCGTGATTAGCAGGTTAAAGTCGTGATTAGCAGGTTAGTCGTGATTAGCAGGTTAAAGTCGTGATTAGCAGGTTTAAGTCGTGATTAGCAGGTTTAAGTCGTGATTAGCAGGTTTAAGTCGTGATTAGCAGGTTAAAGTCGTGATTAGCAGGTTAAAGTCGTGATTAGCAGGTTAAAGTCGTGATTAGCAGGTTAAAGTCGTGATTAGCAGGTTAAAGTCGTGATTAGCAGGTTAAAGTCGTGATTAGCAGGTTAAAGTCTCGTGATTAGCAGGTTAAAGTCATGATTAGCAGGTTAAAGTCATGATTAGCAGGTTAAAGTTGTGATTAGCAGGTTAAAGTCGTGATTAGCAGGTTAAAGTCTCGTGATTAGCAGGTTAGTCTTCATATGAATAGCACTACAACAGGTACACTCACAGTATATGTAGAATGACAACACAAGTATGTATGTCGTGGTAATGCATGTTTATCGTTGTTTTTCAGCATTTTCTCCTGCGATCTGAATGCGAACATTTGATCCGACAAGGCATATTGGAGCACATGGTACACTGACGAGATGCCAAGTGTGTGTGTGTGTATTGTCCTTGCCAAGTGTGTATTGTCGTGTATATTTGTTCAGTTCATGAAATCTTATGTATATTAAAAACTCTCTATACCAAACTGTCTCATGTTTCACCAAGCTCATCTGATCCCCAGACTTATCACTCACCCATCACCGCTGTATGTTCGAATCCCACTTGGGGTGTCATTCTTTCATGGGAAGCTTTCCATCTGGCTTGCAGTAGGTCGGTGGTTGTACCCAGCTTTCCGTCCGTGTCTGCAATATGGCTTGGGGGGACTTCCTCCACCAATAATAGCTGGAATCGCCGTATGACCCAAGCTGTTGGCGAGACTGTAAACCCTATGAACAAACCTCTAACCCAATCAAACACCGACTTACACACAGCATAATAATCCATTCGCTTACTTTCCAGTATATGGCATAACTGAGTAGATACTATGAACAAACATCTAACACCGACTTACACACAGCATAATAATCCATTCGCTTACTTTCCAGTATATGGCATAACTGAGTAGATACTATGAACAAACATCTAACACCGACTTACACACAGCATAATAATCCATTCGCTTACTTTCCAGTATATGGCATAACTGAGTAGATACTATGAACAAACGTCTAACCCAATCAAACACCGACTTACACACAGCATAATAATCCATTCGCTTACTTTCCAGTATATGGCATAACTGAGTAGATACTATGAACAAACATCTAACACCGACTTACACACAGCATAATAATCCATTCGCTTACTTTCCAGTATATGGCATAACTGAGTAGATACTATGAACAAACGTCTAACCCAATCAAACACCGACTTACACACAGCATAATAATCCATTCGCTTACTTTCCGGTAAATGGCATAACTGAGTAGATAAAATAATATAGTTTTGGTCAATTTTAATTAGTGTCTATAGACCTGGTCTACTTGGCGGAGATGAGCCAATATTATTTATTCCTTACTACTGTGGGTGAATGTCCGACTGCTCAGTAAAAAGGTCATCCAGCTGTCTTGTGCAGATTTGGTGTCTTGTGAGGATTTATTGGTCATCCAGCTGTCTTGTGCAGATTTGGTGTCTTGTGAGGATTTATTGGTCATCCAGCTGTCTTGTGCAGATTTAGTGTCTTGTGAGGATTTATTGGTCATCCAGCTGTCTTGTGCAGATTTGGTGTCTTGTGAGGATTTATTGGTCATCCAGCTGTCTTGTGCAGATTTGGTGTCTTGTGAGGATTTATTTGTCATCCAGCTGTCGTATGGGGATTTGGCTGTGTGTACCCAGGTGACATGTGCTGATATGATGGTTTACCCGCGTGTCCTGCGGAAATATGGTTGTCTACCCCCGATATTGTTACATTTCGGGTTTTACATCAGCACCATTTTGAGCTATATCGCCGACAGGCAGTTTACCTAACAACACCTTTCCTGGGCAGCGGTTAACCAGTACTTGGGTGCACCAACCTCCGTAAGAAACTGCCAACTTTTTCATATAAATGAGACACGGCCTGAGTGGGGCTTGAACCCGTGACCATCAGAAATGATAGGTTACAGTGGTATACAAGTCAGCGACCTTAACCACTCGACCACGGACACAATGTTACTTTTATGCACTCGATCAAATCTGGTGTTTTATAATATTTTTGAGTCGGCTAATAATCATACAATTGTAAGTTTCATACTGCCATTTAATATGGCAATTCATTGCATAAAGATCTGTAATAAAATGTATCAAATAAGATAATATTGATATATGGTTATTAGTTTGCTCCAGTAAAACACCAGATGAGCAATTGTATGTTTGGTGTAGAGCCTCCACAGATGGATAGTCTGCAGGCCTGTATGCCTAGGTCCGCATTTTGCCAATAAATTTATTAAAATTCGTAGATCCATTCTTTAACCCATTTCATTCTGGATACCGTTCAAACAGTATTTGCAAAGTACATAGAGCCAGATCAACTGCCACGGAATGTTCCGTCTGATCAGGCTCTATGCTGTTTGCTATTCAGATGATCTTGCTAAGACACTTGGCAATGTAGCAAACATCATAGATCCTGATCAGCACGCAGCGTTACGCTGCGGCTGATCTGGATCTGTTGTTTGCAAAAGCCTTTAAATATATCCAGAATGAAATGGGTTAAGTACAATTTATATACAAAGAAATATATTGATGCAAAGCATCAAGGTTGTAAGTCTTGGGGGGGGAGAGCCACCAAACACGACATACCCTCCTATTGAAAATTCCTGCGTACGGGCCTGATCTGCCGTGTGTTTTTACATTTATTTATCATCACTACCGGTTGCCCATATGAGCGACGCCATCTGAAGAGATTAGTCATTTTAAATATTGGATGGTATTGCAATAATGAAGCCAGAGACACATTTCAGGGCCTCCTCAGTGTAAAGCACCAACACGCGACCTCGGTAAAATAGCCATAAGACTTATTATTATTAGGGTCAGACGGGGGATCGTAGGATTCACAGTCCAATGCTGTAATACTTACCTGTATAGTTATACTGGTGAATTACCCTTGTGGGCCCAGTTGATTTTGCCCTATAAAATCAAAATGGTTCGTCCTGGGATAAAAATAATTCTGAACTTTCCCTTATCAGGAAGAAGCAAAGTACCTTTATTCTTTTAACCACAATTTATTAAACAAAATAGTTTACCCTAAAACAAGACGGAAAATAAACATGATTTCTGCAGCAGTTTGTTTTGTTTGTATATCATTCATACATAGTTTATGATGACTACTACGCCTGTGAACTAATATAAGCAGAGAAAACAAGTGCACTGGTTGGTATTGTATACAAAATTAGTTGCTGTCCAAACAACATGCATGCTTCCTCCACAGTGTACACTAGTCATGTACACACGTCCTCCAGTGTACACCAGAAGTCATGTACACACATCCTCTAGTGTACACTAGAAGTCATGTACACACATCCTCTAGTGTACACTAGAAGTCATGTACACACGCCCTCCAGTGTACACTAGAAGTCATGTACACATGCCCTCCAGTGTACACCAGAAGTCATGTACACACGTCCTCCAGTGTACACCAGAAGTCATGTACACACGTCCTCCAGTGTACACCAGAAGTCATGTACACACGTCCTCCAGTGTACACCAGAAGTCATGTACACACGTCCTCCAGTATACACCAGAAGTCATGTCCTCCAGTGTACACCAGAAGTCATGTACACACGTCCTCCAGTGTACACCAGAAGTCATGTACACACGTCCTCCAGTGTACATCAGAAGTCATGTACACACGTCCTCCAGAAGTCATGTACACACGTCCTCCAGTGTAAACCAGAAGTCATGTACACACGTCCTCCAGTGTACACCAGAAGTCATGTACACATGTCCTCCAGTGTAAACCAGAAGTCATGTACACACGTCCTCCAGTGTACACTAAAAGTCATGTACACATGCCCTCCAGTGTACACCAGAAGTCATGTACACACGTCCTCCAGTGTAAACCAGAAGTCATGTACACATGTCCTCCAGTGTACACCAGAAGTCATGTACACACATCCTCCAGTGTACACCATAAGTCAAGTACACATGTCTTCCAGTGTACACCAGAAGTCATGTACACACGTCCTCCAGTGTACATCAGAAGTCATGTACACACGTCCTCCAGAAGTCATGTACACATGTCCTCCAGTGTAAACCAGAAGTCATGTACACACGTCCTCCAGTGTAAACCAGAAGTCATGTACACACGTCCTCCAGTGTACACCAGAAGTCATGTACACATGTCCTCCAGTGTAAACCAGAAGTCATGTACACACGCCCTCCAGTGTACACTAAAAGTCATGTACACATGCCCTCCAGTGTACACCAGAAGTCATGTACACACGTCCTCCAGTGTAAACCAGAAGTCATGTACACATGTCCTCCAGTGTACATCAGAAGTCATGTACACACATCCTCCAGTGTACACCATAAGTCAAGTACACATGTCCTCCAGTGTAAACCAGAAGTCATGTACACACGTCCTCCAGTGTACACAGAAGGCATGTACACACATCCTCCAGTGTACACCTGGAGTCATGTACACATACACAAACTATGCATACTTCCTTCCACAGTGAGCACCTGACGTCACACAGTATTCCATCAGACAATAACCTTGTATTATTATATTTCCGTACATAGCGGTACTTGGCTTAACAAGATAGAATTGGGAGACATTCCTGGGTGCAGGTTTAGGGACAAAGATTCTAACATTGAACTAGCGGAGATTCTTATAAACAAATACTGATAAAAATATATCTTTTATGAAAAAATGATTATGAAATGGGAATCCTGAAATTCTGCATCTATAAAATTAAGATATTTTAATTCAATAATTTATACATACTGTCCACATTAGTTCCTCATCGGAGTAAAGTTCTAACTGTCGATAGTAGATGTCAAACTTTGTTTTTATTAATTGACCTAATTGTTTTCTTGGCTAGTTTAAACAATATTTATTTCTTCGAATAAACATAGTGAAGTATAAATATTATGTACATACATGTACGATTGAGGAGAAAGCAACCTGCTTGTATGGTCACCTCTTTTCTTGGTTGAACAAACTTGTTACAGCTATAATGCAAGGATTGTATGTCGTTCAGACCAGTTCCATCAACTAAGAAAGTTGGTTTTAGATACAGGGTTCATTCTAGGTCAGAATTTTTGGGAGAAGTGAGAAAGCGCGTGATCACTTCCTTAAATGGTGTTCTTTAATATACTTCTGCAAAATAGGGTTAAAATGCACAGTACAACCATTAAATACAACATTTGAATAGAAGGAGTGCTTTATAATGGGCCAGTGTATCTTACTAGACAAAATTTAGTTTGAAAATCTTAAAAACCTTTTTCTTTTTTTTAGGGAGAAGTGGGGCCCACAGAGGGCGAAGTCAGGGTCCCTAGGGTGACAATTTCGCCCTCTAGAATGATCCCTGTAGATATACATAATTAGTTTTCTTCAATTTGACCGAGTGACATTGGGTTTTTTGACAGGTTAAACTAATTTTAAAGACATATTGCTATGATTTCTTGGGTCAAATTCTGATTTAGTCTAGAGGTTTCAATGTTGCTAAAATACACATTTTTAGCATTAAATACAGCATCTGAACACAAGTGCTTTACAATGGCCAGTATAGCATACTGGACTAGATCTTGTGTGAAAATTGAAGAAAAAAACAATTTAATTTTTTTAAGGAGAAGCGAGAGGGGGGTGGAAAGAGTGAATTCAGGATCCCTAGGGCGACTATTTTGCCCTCGAGAATGAGCCCTGATAATTGTGGGTGAGCTAACAATGCCCGACACATGTCTCACTGGAGTACACTGGTAAAAAATGTATGAAACATTATGTAAGGACAAGAAGGTTCAATACCGGTACCTAATCAACTAACCTAGTGATAAAATATCCTACAACATGAACACATGGGAGGTAACAAATAAAATATGAACAATTATACAAACAGTACCGGGCTAGACGAGACACTCCGGTCTGGAGGTAACACTACCAAAGTTGAAGTGATACCAATGGTTCAATTTAGAATTGAGAAAACATTTGTTAACTCCAGGCAAGAATTGCAACAAAATCTATAGTTAATGTAACAAAATAAAAATGATCATACACTGCCAAGTCCTGTTTATGTGCACACATATGGACACATATCTCTACAATATCACTGCTAGATCCCATTCATGTGTACACATATGGACACATATCTCTACAATATCACTGCTAGATCCCATTCATGTGTACACATATGGACACATATCTCTACAATACCACTGCTAGATCCCATTCATGTGTACACAGATGGACATATATCTCTATAATATCACTGCTAGATCCCATTCATGTGTACACAGATGGACACATATCTCTACAATATCACTGCTAGATCCCATTCATGTGTACACAGATGGACATATATCTCTACAATATCACTGCTAGATCCCATTCATGTGTACACAGATGGACATATATCTCTACAATATCACTGCTAGATCCCATTCATGTGTACACATATCTCTACAATATCACTGCTAGATCCCATTCATGTGTACACAGATGGACACATATCTCTACAATATCACTGCTAGATCCCATTCATGTGTACACATATGGACACATATCTCTACAATAGCACTGCTAGATCCCATTCATGTGTACACAGATGGACACATATCTCTACAATATCACTGCTAGATCCCATTCATGTGTACACAGATGGACACATATCTCTACAATATCACTGCTAGATCCCATTCATGTGTACACAGATGGACACATATCTCTACAATATCACTGCTATATCCCATTCATGTGTACACAGATGGACACATATCTCTACAATATCACTGCTAGATCCCATTCATGTGTACACAGATGGACATATCACTGCTAGATCCATTCATGTGTACACATATCTCTACAATATCACTGCTAGATCCCATTCATGTGTACACAGATGGACACATATCTCTACACTATCACTGCTAGATCCCATTCATGTGTACACAGATGGACATATCACTGCTAGATCCATTCATGTGTACACATATCTCTACAATATCACTGCTAGATCCCATTCATGTGTACACAGATGGACACATATCTCTACAATATCACTGCTAGATCCCATTCATGTGTACACAGATGGACACATATCTCTACAATATCACTGCTATATCCCATTCATGTGTACACAGATGGACACATATCTCTACAGTATCACTGCTAGATCCCATTCATGTGTACACAGATGGACACATATCTCTACAATATCACTGCTAGATCCCATTCATGTGTACACAGATGGACACATATCTCTACAATATCACTGCTATATCCCATTCATGTGTACACAGATGGACACATATCTCTACAGTATCACTGCTAGATCCCATTCATGTGTACACAGATGGACACATATCTCTACAATATCACTGCTAGATCCCATTCATGTGTACACAGATGGACACATATCTCTACAATATCACTGCTATATCCCATTCATGTGTACACAGATGGACACATATTTCTACAATATCACTGCTAGATCCCATTCATGTGCACACAGATGGACACATATCACTGCTAGATCCCATTCATGTGTACACAGATGGACATATCACTGCTAGATCCCATCCATGTGCACACAGACAGACCAATACCCCAAATGATACAACCGTACTTACTACCACTTACATAGCTTCATTCATAGATAAAACAAATCCATGTGCGAGGACTGCTTGTAGTGTTGAAACAATATGGAAACAACACATTTCTTGTCAATAAAAGTTAACCAATTCTGAGGTACTTATTTCAATAATTCAACATCAAATTGTGACTTCCGACTAGAGTGAGAAACAGTTTCAGTTCGCTCTTCCTGCATATAATATACACCTCTCATGCCCATTAACAAACACGTTACCACACTGTAAAATTATTCCTGTAACTGATCTAACACTGCCTCAATCCACGTTTTCATTAATAAAGCTGGGTCTACAAATCGAATGTCATGTTAATTCTGAAGATACAGCCGACTTCCCTAGCGACATGTTTACACGTTTTGTCTCGGGACTTCCCTAGCGACATGTTTACACATTTTGTCTCGATACTTACCTAGCGACATGTTTTGTCTCGAGACTTCCCTAGCGACATGTTTACACATTTTGTCTCGAGACTTACCTAGCGACATGTTTTGTCTTGAGACTTCCATAGCGACATGTTTAGACGTTTTGTATCGAGACTTCCCTAGCGACATGTTTACACATTTTGTCTCAAGACTTCCCTAGCGACATGTTTACACATTTTGTCTCGAGACTTCCCTAGCGACATGTTTACACATTTTGTTTCGAGTTAGTGCTTCTCCAATGCTGTGTTAATTCGAAATTTCTGGAGGCATTTTTGCTTGCCTTTGCTAACAAGGCTGTGAATGGAAAATTGTGCAAATCGAGGTAATCTGCCACAATACTGAGAGAAAAAACAGGATCATCAATCACCCCACTCACTTAAAATGTGAAAAATATCTTTTCTGAACAGCTTATACCAAATCTTGACAATTGAGATTTTTACCTAAAACGAAATTCCTCTAATAGACGAAGATTCACGGCCCTTTACTAAGCACTAAGTTTGTTTTATATTCATGTGCAAACAGTCTAGATATTCGATACAACATATATATAGGATCTTACACACGAGTTTTGGAATTTTGTTATTAAACCGCCATTAGGATCGCTACAGAGCAATATTAAAAAAGTTGTTTCATAAAAATATGGTATGAAATCACCAGAGTGTAACATCCTTTTTATCACATTACTATATTTGGGGTTTAATCATATTTTTGCCCAAAATAACGCTGCTATTTTCATTTTCTGGCACCAACTGTCAGCGTAAATTGTGATGACGTCACTAATTTATCATGACGTCACTACGCAAAGCAGCGTTATATTTATGTTTTAAACTGCGTTAAGACTTCTTTTAATGAACATTGGTTTGGCTACTACATTGTCAATGTATGTCGCATTGGTAATGGCGTCAAAAGGTGCTTCTATGAGGGAAAGCGTTAATTCATCGCTCGTCTTACCATTAACGTTATGTACCAATTCATATGGAAATAAGCATACATTAAAGTTTAAATTATAAGGATTATTCTCTCAACCAATCAGAATCCTTCCAGGTGTTATTACACGTGTGTAGATATAAGACATTATGACATAGTGTTATTACAGTGGATACAAGCACACATTTTGTGATAAAAATATTAACTGTAATCAAACTTTATCAATAACAGATTGCTAACATCTGCTGTTTTTGCCAATATATCCTTAGGTATGAATTTAGCGTTAAATTATCTGGAGCACCGGGTGTGTTGTTACTATAACGATAAGAACATCACATGGTTTTCATTGAGTTACATCTAACCACCACTCGCAATACATCCGAAATCACATCAAATCTGAAGGCAACTCTTTCAAACCATTCAAACAGTCCTCGTACATAAATAAACTTAATCTTGCATAGAAATACAATGTATATTCATGCAGACTAAAATAATCATTAAGTGAAATGAATAGAATGACATAGAAACATAGTTCCTACAGAAACGAGAATAAAATACACCTCAGAATTCACCCCGATTTACAGACATATTTCCGGTAGAATTTCATATAGTTATTTCATTGATAGCACCTTTATTTACAGAAAGGCTGCTCTTTAAAATTTACATATTTACAGAATAAAATGGGTGCTTATAGTACAAACAGCAACACATACAAAATGAATACATACTAACCCACATCAAAATAAAACATGAATAAACATAAAAACATTTATCATTATCACATTTCCACACACAAAATAGTGAAATTGATTAAATCCCCTTTATGTATTTACCGGTACTTAACAGACGGATATGTAGTCCAGTGGTAACACGCTGGACTGGTAATCCACGGATCGCAGGTTCGATCCCCCGTCTGACCCTAATAAAATTAATAGTCTTTCAGATGGGACGTTAAACCGAGGTCTCGTGTCGATGCTTTACATCGTGAACGTAAAAGAACCAGAGGAGATTCTGGAATGGGTCTCTGTCTGTATCATGCACTATCCTCCAAAATCTAAAATAACTAATCTCTTCAGGAGGCGTCGCTCATATGGGCAACCGGTAGCGACGATAAATAAACGTAAAAACACACACCGGTACTTAGTTTACAATATTTTATGGCATATATAGCAGTTTCTCCTGTTCTCGTGGGTTCAAATTCTCGTGGTAATATTTGAACACCATTTTATTAACGTGAACCATACAATTGTCAGTACGTCATCAAATGTTTACTTAATTATAAACACTATCGTAAAATACCGGGTCTGTGGAAATTTCAAAACTGTTTGTAAGTTACCGATACTGAAACATACAACTTATTAAATTAGAAGATAGAAACTAACCTCACATACACATTCATATATGTCTTATTTATAGACGGTGAACTTAAAATAACCAAACTATCCCATCAAACTATCCCAATGTTTGAAAACGTCTCGGTGACGCATGTTAAATAGTGAATCACTGTTTAGGTCACACAACTGGGTTAATTATGTCAAATAAATGACACAAAAGTGCCAAAATTTAAGGGGACGTCACTACGTCGTATTCAATATTGCTGAGGTCCTGCAAGTGATCCTATATTCTGTAACAATCTTCTTCTAAGTGGGGGAAATGTTTTTGAAATATTTTCAAATGAAATAAACTACTTTAACCCTTTCAACCCCACAGGCCTCTAAATAGGCTTATGAAAAGTGTAGATCCAGATGAGCCGGCTCGTGACGAGCCGTCTCATCAGGATCTGCACTTTTTTGCCAGTAATAATTATTACTATTTTTAGATAAAATTACCCATTTTGATAAATGAACTGGTCCAAAGGTAATTTTCTTATTAATTTATTGGTCTGAAAATATCACGCACCAGTCCATGTCAGATACTTGGGGTTGAATGGGTTAAATATCATGCACCAGTCCATGTCAGATACTTGGGGTTGAATGGGTTAAATATCACGCACCAGTCCATGTCAGTTGACCTTTCTGCAAACGCTACTTAGGCACGCCCCCCATAGTTACAGGTGCTCGCTGTAACTACGCGAGACAAGCTATCTAACAAAATGGCGTCTAACGCAGACCTGCATCGAGTTAATCTAGATAAAATTCCGTGGAATTTCTCAGTTTTATTTTACCCAGATATTAATATCTTGTTGAAAGCAAGTCAACAAGTGTTTAGGTTCTTTAAATAGTGAAGGTTATTTCTCTAATATACAGATATATTTAACGGGTGAGGACGTGTTAAGTGTTCGTGGAAAATGTTTTCGCAGTCAACGGAGGAGGTTTCGTATAACTTCTTCTTCGTATACAAGGCAATATAGAGTGAAACATTGTGGTGGATTCGTCTAATAGTATATTATCACGCCTACGCCAATTATGAGATGGGCTGTTGACAAATTAATCAATTACTGGAGAATATATTATTTTTCACACCTTGATTGGTCGGCTCAAACATCTGTGATGCTGGCTTGTATGCCCGTGTTGTATCAGCTTTAGAGCTGAGCCGTGCCATATGTCCAAGCCCTTGCATCATGTATAAATATCATGCTCTTCACATCAATTTCATTACAACCATGGCGTCTATATTTCCATGCGTTTTTTGCTGATTATACAATACAAATACAATAAAAAATAGATAAACACTGTAAATTGCATTGTCATTGTATTAATCTATGTACCTTTTTTATGTCATTGTAAATAATTTAATGTTTTGATGTACAATAAATATATTATTTTAATGACGGTCTATGATTTATTTATTCTCCCCCGTTCACTTTAATTAATCTTGATTAGTGGCTTGAAACCTAGATAGATAATCACTCCTGGTATGGCAAACACACGGCTACATAGTCCCATTCATAATTGTGTCTAATTACCTAAATAGCTAATAATAGCATTATTATAATGAGCCTGTATAGTGCAGTACTATTAAATCAATTATACGAACCTGTGATTATACGAATGCACTAGTGTACGAAACTACCATTAGACGAACAAGAGATTATACGAAACCACCTGAATTCTGAATGAACAACCACATCGTGTCAACTTTGACATTAAAAGAAATGAAATATGCCACCGTCTTGAGAGACTCGACCCTATGCCTCCTAGAAGACTCGAACATTAGGCCCAAAAACTGAACACCAGTACGTTCACTGAGCTAATATGGGAATCCCACAGCTCTGCACATGCATGGGTACTATTACTTCTATCTGATCCCTAGTCCACCATCCACGACAATATGTATGACCCACATGTATAATTTTAATCACCATTATACTCACATATCTCTTGTGAACAGTAGATCTATAAATGCAGAATATATTTTTTCGAAATATTTTATTATGCATAAATAATTAATTTCAACTTACTTGTGTGCAAATATATCTGTTTGCATTAATTTTGGATGTATTCAGCTGCTCGTCCACACAACTTAATCCACCTTAGACATTTTTCAAGATTTGTCTTACGTTTTGGAAATGACACGAATTAAACGTCACCTATTAATCGATCTGGATATCTACTATCACTGTCACACAGCATAAATTAATAAAACAGCCCGTAACTACATCTTTTCACCATTGTCAATGACAGACAGCATTAATTAATTTGTAATTATTTTTCAAAAAATAATTTCAGATCACGATCACTCGTTATCAGATTTGATTAAAATTTTACTAAATAATTCGTTTGTCTGACAGAACGATAAAACAATGACTCGGTGTAGTAATCAATACTATAATTGTGTGCACACATTTTATAATTGACCAATTATTAGCACAATCAGTGCTAAATTCCGATGTGCAACACTTTGATCTTGACAGTAGGCCCCTAACGGGATATTATGTTTTCGCGGTCTCTGTGATGTACCGGTAAGTTGGTTGATTACTTCCAATAAACAGTGTGACACGCTTACATTTGATTGCTGTGTTTGCGATAAAAGAATGACTATATGGGGTCAGTCGGTGTTTTTATAGATGCATTGTTTTTAAAGCAGTTGTCTGGTATTTTGTGGTTCATATACACACTTTTAGATTTGTCCAAGGATTTTGAAATGGGTTGAATTTAACGTCGATCACCAGGATATCGACTAATTTTGTACTATAACTAACCCACACACCAACGCTACACAGTTTCAACATCATTAAAACAATTTAAAACCCGTATTTTCGATCAAATTCACGCCTTTTCAAATTTGTCTACTCGTTACTAGTTTGTCTAATATGCATTGTTTGTCTAACAAGATGGCGGCGATAAACCGTTGCCGGGGGTGTGCGCGAATGGTGCGATGCGATTGGCTAACGCCAGCTGTCAATCAAAATCGGCAGAAAGGTCAGTTACTTGGGGTTGAATGGGTTAATATCATGCACCAGTCCATGTCAGTTACTTGGGGTTGAATGGGTTAAATATCAAATATTTTAGTGCTGCTTTATATGAACATTTTCATATTTATTTTCCAGGATCCTCTGAATGTACATCCTCATTGGTAAGAGGTTGCAAACATCTCACTATTATGTTATATTTCGGGTTTTACGCCTGCATCAGCACCATTTTGGGCTATATCGCCGACGGGCAGTTTACCTAACAACACCTTTCCTGGGCAGGCTCAGCAGTTAACCAGTACTTGGGTGCACCAACCTCCGTAAGAAACTTCCAACTTTTTCATATAAATGAGACACAGTCTGAGTGGGGCTCGAACCCGTGACCATCATGATGATAGGTTACAGTGGTATACAAGAGGTTACAGTGGTATACAAGTCAGCGACCTTAACCACTCGACCATGGAGGCGGACTCTCACTAATAACTTATTTACTCACAAGTGCTTGATTAACGATACAAATACATAACAACAATGTTGTTTGTTGTTGTATGGTCACATACGGTAACACCATCCACTGCCTCATAGCAATACCTCGAGAATAGGGTAATCTCCCCTGAACATCGTAAACAAACATGGCTATCTACCGAAGCATGTCACATGAAAAATAATCGATGTTGTCTAAAGAACTTTTACAGGAAACTAACTCTTTGAACCCTACAGCCTGAGCATACAATCCTATATCCCTGAGCTCTTGAGAAGAACTTTTGTATATATGGGGTATGTTGTATGTGTATCCGTATCTCAATAACGGTAAGGTAGATCCTCATGAGATTTTGAGGACCTGTAAATAAATGGACCTTATCACTATTCCTGTATTTATACCTGTCATATTCCTCATTTCCTGTATGACAGGTGACAAAATGACAGGTAAGTCATATTTTTGTACACAACTCAATAATCATTTGAAATAATAAAACAATTATTGAAAAACTAATGTTATTATGTTTTCATATGACATACCCATAATTTCCTCCATATTGGACCAGTTTGTCCTAATTAAGACTATTCAATCAGCTGTACAACCTCATCCGAGGTGTATTTACGTTTCCAACATCATGAAAATGACAACATCTGTCAATCCCACATAATCTCGATAAATATAGCTTAAAATACAAAAATGTATGTAATACTGGGCGCAGACATGTTGTTTTCTGCAGAAAATACTTTCTTGGATTTTGATTGGTTAAAATATCATAGTGTACGAGCACTTGTCAACAGGTTGTGTACCATGTGCGTCCCGGAATATCGGGAATTCGGGTTATATTAAAGTATGGATGTCCCGGGATATCGGGTTCAAAGAGGTAAGCTAAATGAAAACAATGTTTATTTGGAAAGTAAATTTTTATGATTGAGCCAGTACTGATTGAAGTCTTATTACATTGAAAACTAGGAACACTATCGCATACATGTATATAAACTCAATGATCATATACATTAAATCTTCTGCACACCAAATCATTCTACAGCAGATGAAATTGAATGCATAGAAACTGTGATTAAAATCTTACACTTTTATATTTCAACAATAAATTATTCAACTGAAAATTTCGCACTATTCAAATTTTAAAGATACACCCACAAATGAACTGGTATTTGTGAAAGTACTATTTGAAATTTATCCTCCTTTGTGGATATTTATTTACAAAATGACTGATAACTTTATAAAAGGTGTCTAACCATTTACTCCACAATAGAAGAGGCCAATTACTCATTTCAATTCCATACTGTTGATAAGCAATAGGCTACTACATACTCAATAACCAGTATCTAGTGATAGAGATAAGGGCACAAAAAAAAACCCTGTGTTTACGGTTTCCCGACCAACCCGATTTTTATGAAATGTTGAAGAAAAAAATTCAAAATATCATTTTTCACATTTTTTGTGTTCATAAAAAAAATAATATAAAAATTCCCTACCGATCAGCACTATTATTTTTTGGTCTGAAACAGTAAACACAGGTTTTTTTTTTTACCTAATGGCGTGGAATGGCGGCTATATGTGGGAAGCGATAAACGTGCTGCATGGCTGTTATGTGGAGAAAAGGTTCAACTAAAGAACACGGTAGGATACATTTATACACAAGTGATAGCTCGATTCTTTCAACTGAAGAAATAAATGCATGCAGAACTAAAACGATCTTGTATAAACACTCTTTAAAGCAACTAGCTCATAGTGTCACAACATTTTAACTATGTGGAAACTTATGTTGAGAATGCATGAAAAGAACCATGTACAAACAATCAACAGTCTACATCCACTATGTTGTATTCCGTCAGACCGAACAAAATATTTCGACATAACCGAAAACAGAGCAAGTTATGCTATATGTAACATGATAGTGTCTGAAACAGGACTTTGATCCAACTTCGTGATAACCGGAGAATTCGACATAACCGACTTTGACATAACGGTTGTAGACTGTATATGACAACTGTTTTAAACTGTGTTGGTACCCTAAATATTTACGAGCCAAAGGCTTAAAAGCACAATACATATGTATTATTGCATTATTTGTGTGCCAGTTTTTCATTATATTTTGAAATCATTAATTTTCCTTGTTATTTACCATCTTTCCTCGTTATCTATGAGCAAATTACTTTCAAGTGCATTTCTTATAGTTTTAAAAATACATCCCTTGAAAAATAGTCATATAAAACATGACCTCCAATTAAGGGTATACCTCCAGAGAACTCTGGGTAAATTAAAGTTATAACTCGGGGGGGAACTCAAGTAGATTCAAGGATTTATCCACCAGATTTCAAGGACCCTTCTGCCAGTAAGTAGGTAACATTAACATAGTGAACGAGTTTTGTTCACCTATGCAGAAATATTTTACATAAACATTTTTTAACACTTCACTGCCACAATGCTATTTTGAAATGTAAGTCCATTTTCCAACTTTTTTTATATTTAACCCTTTCAACCCCACAGGCCTCTAAATAGGCTTATGAAAAGTGTAGATCCAGATGAGCCGGCTCGTGACGAGCCGTCTCATCAGGATCTGCACTTTTTTGCCAGTAATAATTATTACTATTTTTTAGATAAAATTACCCATTTTGATAAATGAACTGGTCCAAAGGTAATTTTCTTATTAATTTATTGGTTTGAAAATATCATGGACCAGTCCATGTCAGTTACTTAAAATGTTGAAAGCAAATAGCAGTACTTATTGTGATATATTGTGACCATATATGTGTATAAGTGTAAGTTATGGCCATTCATATTTGGTTGTGTTAGACAGTTTGTCCTCATACTGTAGATCTTCATTACCATTGAAAACGAATATATATATGTTTCAAATGTTATAAGTCTTGCCGACTCCATAAATATCTTATCTTAATATAAAGAAAAGTAACGCTATATATTCAGTAAAGGAAAGAAGGGCCTACTTGAAGTCTGTATATCCCTGAAAATGTTAAATGACTATCATGAAAATAAAACATGGAATTCTGGTAGACGAAGTTCATCTGTAAACTGCAAGGACTGATCAGAAGAGTTCTATAATGGACGCCCTGGCCTGACCTACACCAATCCACTTCACTGAAATAGACAAGCACAGCTGTATAAATAGTGTGTATTACAATGGGTGTGTAGGTAGCTTGCACACGCCCTGGCCTGACCTACACCAATCCACTTCACTGAAATAGACAAGCACAGCTGTATAAAGAGTGTGTATTATAATGGGTGTGTAGGTAGCTTGCACATGCCTGGCCTGACCTACACCAATCCACTTCACTGAAATAGACAAGCACAGCTGTATAAATAGTGTGTATTATAATGGGTGTGTAGGTAGCTTGCACATGCCTGGCCTGACCTACACCAATCCACTTCACTGAAATAGACAACAGTGTTTTCTCCAGGATCTAAATTTTGGGGGTCATCAGTGACCCCTTACCAAATTTTAGGGGGTCATTTTGAAATTTGTTGGGTCATTGATATTTACACTCAAAATGTTCAGGAAGGGCCATAAATAATGTAATGTTGCTAGAACTTGTGACCCGACCTGTTTGATTTTCTTCAATTTGTCATGTTTTGTATTCATATATATATATATATAAATATATGGAAAATGAATCGTATTATCGAGCAATAAAATATGATTAAACTAAACCAAATTGTTTTAAGTTTTATTGATCATGATTAAGTGTTAAATGTAATGCTAATGGATAATGCAATAATGTGCAAGTGTTGCATTCTGATTCAAAGCACCGGCAATTATAATATAAAACTTATTTTCCAAACAATTTCCTCTGCTTGGCCTTCTTCCATTTGGCCAATGCAACCTGGAAGTCGAACTGTTCAAGAGGTGGGCCCAGCGAAATGGTCATCAAGATGTCTAGCCTACCACTGGACAACCTGTTCCTTGACGACACCGTAATCTCATTATGGACACTAAACCCACGCTCAACTGTTGCAGTTTGCAGAGGGACAAGTATGGCCACCATACTAAGCTTGGTCAGGTTGGGGAATGAGTCTGGATGGTTGGCAGCCAAACATTGCCAGGTGGACATGACAGTGTGGCATGGGTACTTCTGTTGAGTGACCAAGTCCTTACACAATTGCCACTCCAGCATGGTCTCCTGTGCATTAATGAATGCTGGTTTGCCATCAATTTCCTGACCAAAATGTTCAATTAAGGTTTTGATGTGAGACACCCCATGCTGTTTTCGATCTTCGCCGGATAGCAGGGAAACACCACGAAGGCTAAGGACTGACATGTTAGAAACAACATCTGTGGCAACAGCTGGAAATCTTTTCTCAATATCAGTGACCAGGTTGTTGAGAAAAGATTGCCTTGCCTGTTCAAACTGCTGTCTGTACACAGGTGTGTCAACAACTTTCACGCCCTTAAACTCTGTGAGCTTTTCCCCAGCAACCAACTTGAGATCTGCCAAACATGAGCCATTGTTTGATTTTAACCACTGCAATTGCTGAACAGAATCTACACTTGGTCGTAACATAGCTAGGTCAATGTTTTCTTTCTGGAACGATAGGCTGAGTTTGGTGACTATGGGGATTGTGTCCATAAGCATGTGGGTGGTGGCAATGAATGTGAACGTTGTAATCTTCTTGAAGAAGCCCTTGGCAGCACTGTCATTGGAGGATTCCATCTGTGATTCCATATAGGTGGCCAACGATGACCACGTTCTGTAGACTGCCTCTAGAGCTGCATACATGGAGAACCAACGTACACTATGCAGCTCCTTATACTGGATGGTCGGATCTTCCAGGATGACCTGAATGGCTTTTAGCTTTTCACGTCTGAGGGCAGATCTCTTGAAATGATAGAATATATCTGACAATATTTGCTGGTACTTTTTCAAATATGGAACTTTTTCAGCCGCTTGACTGGAACATAGAGCTAGTCTATGTGCAATGCAATGTACACCTAAGACATAAGGTGAATTCTCCTTTGTGACAAGTGCTACAAAACCATTTTTGGAACCGGTCATGACCGATGCTCCATCAGACCCCACCGCTAGTACTTTATCTGGAGAGACACCTCTTGATGATAGTTTATTTGTCACAGCTGTGTGTATTGTCTTTGCAGTACCGTCAGTTATATGCATGTTGCTTAGAAAATGAGTGTCTACGTTAAATTCTGGACTAACTGTCCTAGCAAACAGCAACAATTTTTTGGTCACAGAAATGTCACAACTTTCATCAATAAGAATGGATATGAAGGGACTATTTAACAATTTAGTGTCAACACCATCGATCAACACGCTGGAAATAGCATCCTGCATTTCCTCTGCAGCCATGTGTGAAGTGTAGGATGCATTGGCGCCGACATTCAGTTCATCGGGAAATGTGCATCCTTGCAGTCTTTGTGTAGATTTAGTAAAGACATATGCTTCAATGTGGGTAACTGTTCCTTGCCTAACCAATATACAGATCGCATTGCGCCAATAGCAGCTTCATTTTTGGCAAACAAGATTGATGGTTTGTTTGTGAATTTGTTTTCTGAGTGACTCGGATTCAATTGCAGTTTTGTGCTGGATAGAAGAGATATGCCGCAGCAAAGTAGAATGACGAAAGTTTGTACACCCTTGGGTAAAAGGATAGTCTTTTCCCTCATTTCTGCAAAATGTGCAGAACATTTTTCCATGTTCGTATTTTAACCATGGATTTTTTGACAACCATTCATCTTCATCTCAGCCAGTCTTGGATTTAGACTGTTGCTGATCAGCAGTTAATTCTTTCGTCTGTGTTTGAAGACGATGATATAGCCATAGGGACATCTGGGCCGTGGTTTTTGAAAAACGCCGTCAAGCGCCGTTGCTTTGGAGCAGACATGTTTTCTTGTATCGATCCGTGTTGCATACACACTCTATGCCTATTACATGATGAAAGCGGCTGATCTTGATCGTGATCGTCTACGCGCTTTACGCAAATTAAAACATAACCAGTTAAAAGCGTCTGTTCGGCAAACATCGTATAAACGTTTGGGGAAAACCAGGATATCTTTTTGATTTGACATCATTATTGGAAAACCCGATATTAACATACGGAATACAGGAAAACCGATATTAACATACGGAATACAGGAAAACCGATATTAACATACGGAATACAGGAGAACCGATATTAACATACGGAATACCGATATTAACATACGGAATACAGGAAAACCGATATTAACATACGGAATACAGGAAAACCGATATTAACATACGGAATACAGGAAAACCGATATTAACATACGGAATACAGGAAAACCGATATTAACATACGGAATACAGGAAAAATATTGTTGCGTCAAAATAAACGCACCTGGGCAATTTGCTTGCGTCAATTGACATTTTAGTGCGTCAAAAACGCAGGAAACGCACTCTGGAGAAAACACTGGACAAGCACAGCTGTATGATTAGTGTGCATTATAATGGATGTGTAGGTAGGCAGTCCGATTAGCACAGTAGTTCGCTTCTCAACAATGCAATCCGGGTTCGATCCTCGGACCGGGAAGTATGTGAGATGGTACAGTGGTCGCCAGATCGGACAGGTGGGTTTTCTCCGGGTACTTCGGTTTCCTCCCAAACGAATTACCACATTTACGCTTTCATACGCACCAACGAGAGTGATTAATATAAGTTATTAGAACTTGCTTCGCAATCGTTGTAAAATAAATAAAGCTTAAACTTTAGGTAGGCAGCTTGCACATAATCTCAAGACATGGCCTGACCCTGAGGTTAACAAACTTGTCTCAGATGTCAAGATTAATTGATTGAATGAAAGATATTCACGAAGCTCTACCAATCAACTACATTGGCTCGTTTAATAGCAAAATTCCAAAACTCGTTTCATAAAATATGGTATGAAATCACCCCTCATGTAAGATACTATATACCAGTACAGTCAAACCTGTGTTAGTGGTCACCTTCATTAAGCAGCCAACCTGTATTAAGCAGCCAGTTCCCAGATTCACAATATGTTGTTTTATTATACATTTGACCTCTACTAAGCAGCCAGTTTCTGTGATTCCCTTGGTTGGCTGCTTTTATTATACATTTGACCTCTATTAAGCAGCCACCTGTGTTAAGCAACCATTTTCTGTGATTCCCTCACCTGGCTGCTTAAGACAGGTTTGATTGTATGGTATGAAATTACCACTTGTGTAAGATCATATACATCTTCATGTATTTATAGGATATATTTGAGAGCCATAACTGTTCATGTATCAAATTATTGACAAGACCCTTAGGGTTCTTATCCCTAAAGACACAGATAACATATCTGCTGTATCTCTATATCTCTTTAGCTCTGCTTCTAGGTCGACCACTGCATTATATCATGATCAAAACTGAACTGATCCCAGATATATTCAGTTATATTCTTGGTCAGCATTTGTAATGTCAATCTCTTGTTCAATTGCATCATGCATTTTATATTTAAAAGATCAACTTAATGATTTCGTAACATGTACAAGTACCCTGCAAATATGTTACATGTATACAGTCACACCTTTGTTAGTAGTCACCTATATTAAGCAGCCAACCTGCAAAAAGCAGCCAACCTGCATTAAGCAGCCAGTTTCCAGATTCCCAATATGTTGTTTTATTATACATTTGACCTCTACTAAGCAGCAAATTTCTGTGATTCCCTTGGCTGGCTGCTTAAGATAGGTTTGACTGTATATAATTAATTATCGAATTTAGCACATTTGGTGAACAAAATCCTTCTTATGTTATGTTATATTTCGGGTTTTACGCCTGCATCAGCACCATTTCGGGCTATATCGCCGGCGGGCAGTTTACTTAACAAAATCATTCTAAATCGATAATAGATACTATACTTTGCATGTTGATAATAGATACTTATTTACTATACTATGCATGTAGATAATAGATACTATACTATGCATGTAGATAATAGATACTATACTATGCATGTAGATAATAGATACTATACTTTGCATGTTGATAATAGATACTTATTTACTATACTATGCATGTTGATAATAGATACTTATTTACTATACTATGCATGTAGATAATAGATACTATACTATGCATGTTGATAATAGATACTTATTTACTATACTATGCATGTAGATAATAGATACTATACTATGCATGTAGATAATAGATACTATACTATGCATGTAGATAATAGATACTATACTATGCATGTAGATAATAGATACTATACTATGCATGTTGATAATAGATACTATACTATGCATGTAGATAATAGATACTATACTATGCATGTAGATAATAGATACTATACTATGCATGTAGATAATAGATACTATACTATGCATGTATATAATAGATACTATACTATGCATGTAGATAATAGATACTATACTATGCATGTAGATAATAGATACTATACTATGCATGTAGATAATAGATACTATACTATGCATGTAGATAATAGATACTATACTATGCATGTAGATAATAGATACTATACTATGCATGTAGATAATAGATACTATACTATGCATGTAGATAATAGATACTATACTATGCATGTAGATAATAGATACTATACTATGCATGTAGATAATAGATACTATACTATGCATGTAGATAATAGATACTATACTATGCATGTAGATAATAGATACTATACTATGCATGTAGATAATAGATACTATACTATGCATGTAGATAATAGATACTATACTAGGCATGTAGATAATAGATACTTATTTACTATACTATGCATGTAGATAATAGATACTATACTATGCATGTTGATAATAGATACTTATTTACTATACTATGCATGTAGATAATAGATACTATACTATGCATGTAGATAATAGATACTATACTATGCATGTAGATAATAGATACTATACTATGCATGTAGATAATAGATACTATACTATGCATGTATATAATAGATACTATACTATGCATGTAGATAATAGATACTATACTATGCATGTAGATAATAGATACTATACTATGCATGTAGATAATAGATACTATACTAGGCATGTAGATAATAGATACTTATTTACTATACTATGCATGTAGATAATAGATACTATACTATGCATGTTGATAATAGATACTTATTTACTATACTATGCATGTAGATAATAGATACTATACTATGCATGTAGATAATAGATACTATACTATGCATGTAGATAATAGATACTATACTATGCATGTAGATAATAGATACTATACTAGGCATGTAGATAATAGATACTTATTTACTATACTATGCATGTAGATAATAGATACTATACTATGCATGTTGATAATAGATACTTATTTACTATACTATGCATGTAGATAATAGATACTATACTATGCATGTAGATAATAGATACTATACTATGCATGTAGATAATAGATACTATACTATGCATGTAGATAATAGATACTATACTATGCATGTATATAATAGATACTATACTATGCATGTAGATAATAGATACTATACTATGCATGTAGATAATAGATACTATACTATGCATGTAGATAATAGATACTATACTATGCATGTAGATAATATATACTATACTATGCATGTAGATAATAGATACTATACTATGCATGTAGATAATATATACTATACTATGCATGTAGATAATAGATACTATACTATGCATGTAGATAATAGATACTATACTATGCATGTATATAATAGATACTATACTATGCATGTAGATAATAGATACTATACTATGCATGTAGATAATAGATACTATACTATGCATGTAGATAATAGATACTATACTATGCATGTTGATAATAGATACTATACTATGCATGTAGATAATAGATACTATACTATGCATGTAGATAATAGATACTATACTATGCATGTAGATAATAGATACTATACTATGCATGTTGATAATAGATACTATACTAGGCATGTAGATAATAGATACTATACTATGCATGTAGATAATAGATACTATACTATGCATGTAGATAATAGATACTATACTATGCATGTTGATAATAGATACTATACTATGCATGTAGATAATAGATACTATACTATGCATGTTGATAATAGATACTATACTATGCATGTAGATAATAGATACTATACTATGCATGTATATAATAGATACTATACTATGCATGTAGATAATAGATACTATACTATGCATGTAGATAATAGATACTATACTATGCATGTAGATAATAGATACTATACTATGCATGTTGATAATAGATACTATACTATGCATGTAGATAATAGATACTATACTATGCATGTAGATAATAGATACTATACTATGCATGTAGATAATAGATACTATACTATGCATGTAGATAATATATACTATACTATGCATGTAGATAATAGATACTATACTATGCATGTAGATAATAGATACTATACTATGCATGTTGTTGAAGAAGTACATTGCTATGTTATATTACCAGGCACTCCGGACAGTTCCTGAACCTTGAGCACGTACGCCTGGGCATTCGCCGGCAGATCATCAAAACATCTAACACCTTCTGTATTAGTCTGCCAGCCCGGTAGAGTCAAATATTCTACACTCGCACTCTTCAGCTCTTCATCTGTGGCTGTGTATTGAAGGAATATTCATTTCTATGTACTCTAATCTATGCTGGCCATTAGAAAATAAGTGGAAGTGTTGATTTTGACCTTTTTGAACGGTGGTGGTTTTCGTTTATTTATCGTCGCTACCGGTTGCCCATATGAGCGACGTCTCCTGAAGAGATTAGTCATATTAGACTTTTGGAGGATAGTGCAATGATACAGACAGAGACCCATTCCAGAGTCTCCTCTGGTTCTTTTACGTGCACGGTGTAAAGCACCGACACGAGACATCGGTTAAACGACAGTCTCTTTCATTATGATATCAAGGGACACTTAACTGCATACTTTATATATTTACCTGGGAAACTACCATATGTCACATTATATTCGCGTATTGCAAATATTGCATTTATGTATCTTACTCAGGATCATTTAGCTTCGCACTGAATTTTCCGAGTACTGCTGTTTACGTAGAGAATTTTACCTGGACACCTGTTCTGGATCAGGATAAAATACGTAGCCGGTTTGTACGTGAACAAAATGTGTATACGGTATTAACTTTGTGATTATATTTGTATATGCATATCAGCATGGCAATCAATGAAAATTATGTCATAATTAATTTTCATTGTCTGTCTGTCTGTCTGTCTGTCTGTCTGTCTGTCTGTCTGTCTGTCTGTCTGTCTGTCTGTCTGTCTGTCTGTCTGTCTGTCTGTCTGTCTGTCTGTCTGTGTCTGTCTGTCTGTCTAGATTAAGATTTCATACTAACAATCACAGAAGTTTTGAATAATATTAATGAAAATATTATGAATCAATTTCCACTGTTCTAATTTTGCTGCTTGAAGGTACACACGAATAATGCAAAATTTAGACGGTCGCAAAAAATCCCAGATATACGGAATCAGTAACTGACTGCATATTTTATATATTTACCTGGGAGACTATCACTAACTGACTGCATATTTTATATATTTACCTGGGAGACTATCACTAACTGACTGCATATTTTATATATTTACCTGGGAGACTATCACTAACTGACTGCATATTTTATATATTTACCTGGGAGACTATCACTAACTGACTGCATATTTTATATATTTACCTGGGAGACTATCACTAACTGACTGCATATTTTATATATTTACCTGGGAGACTATCACTAACTGACTGCATATTTTATATATTTACCTGGGAGACTATCACTAACTGACTGCATATTTTATATATTTACCTGGGAGACTATCACTAACTGACTGCATATTTTATATATTTACCTGGGAGACTATCACTAACTGACTGCATATTTTATATATTTACCTGGGAGACTATCACTAACTGACTGCATATTTTATATATTTACCTGGGATGACTGCATATTTTATATATTTACCTGGGAGACTATCACTAACTGACTGCATATTTTATATATTTACCTCTGGGAGACTATCACTAACTGACTGCATATTTTATATATTTACCTGGGATGACTGCATATTTTATATATTTACCTGGGAAACTATCACTAACTGACTGCATATTTTATATATTTACCTGGGATGACTGCATATTTCATATATTTATCTGGGAGACTATCACTAACTGACTGCATATTTTATATATTTACCTGGGATGACTGCATATTTTATATATTTACCTGGGAAACTATCACTAACTGACTGCATATTTTATATATTTACCTGGGATGACTGCATATTTTATATATTTACCTGGGAAACTATCCGTCTCTTTCTTGCCATTGATTATGTAGGCAACCCCAATCTTGATCTCCTCAAAAACATCAAGAATATCCAACTTAGTCAAGGCAAGACTGCAAAGACACAATGACAAGATCTGCTGGAAAACCATTCTTTACTATTAAAAATTATTAAAATACTATATGTCAAACATGCTCTCTTGTAATATAGTCAAGTACAATATTGGGCATAAATCAAGAAAGGTTACTGGACGTGGAAGTTAGTTAATACAAATTTATTTTAGGTCAATTGCGAAACAAGTTCTTACAACATTAGTTTAATTGCTCTCGAGACCTCATTCCTGATTGGATCCATCACATTGAGTGTGAGAGATGGCAATGTGGAATATAACTCTTGCCGAAGGACAAAATTGTAACAGCTACAGCTGGGTGCAAACTTGCACCTGAAGCGAACGCGCTACCATGACGCTATCACGTGGCAGTACCGACAATATGCGGTTGTCCACTTGAGGTTAATCTGATTATCAATTTCCTTTGAATTATATCAAAACTGTAGGAGGAATGAATGGAGACAACAAGAAAGTGTGGTGGATACACACACAGACGAACAGTTCAAAATCTATATACCACAGGAGATGAAGGGTTCTCTGTGAGTTATAAATCACATTACAACTTCAACCAGTTATAGAGTTGCTATTTAGTGATGCTGAAGCAACTGTGAGAAGTTCTATTCATTTCTTTTTAACACAATCGAATAAAGTAAATATTAAATCCATGCATTAATTATAAATTTATATTATTATATTTACAGGTTTCGACAATGATGTAAAAACAAAGAGACAAATAACAATTTGAAGAACATGATGTCATTTCCGTTACGACACATACGTTACCGTGACAGACAGAGCTCAGTCAGCTTAATGGACAAAATATCACTTCTTTTAACTGCCGAATAAATTGGATGGAATGTGCAAACAATGTAGATCCAGATCAACTGTGGTGGCATAACACAGCGTCTGATCAGAATCTAGGTTGTTTGCTATTCAGACAAGTGTTTTAGCTCCACTATCCGAATAGCAAACATCATATAACCTGATCAGACGGAACATTCTGTGCCACATGATCTGGCTCTATGTTGTTTTCAAGTGACTTTAGTCGTGATTGGCAAGATACGGGTTAACAGTCATTCCTTCCGAGCATATAGATGCCAATAAAGTCTTATATTTCCAATCAATGTTTTGTATCTGGAGACATTTCCAGGCCGTCAAGTGAGGGACTGGTAAAAAAAGTAGGAAAATAGCAATTCCGATGGTGAAAAAATAGGAATAAAATAGGAAAATATTGTCTGAATTAGGAATAAAATAGGAATAAAATGTTATTTTAAAACGGCTTTTATGGCTATCCTGACCTTTTATATTTATTATTGATAATTTCTGTTGTACTGCTGATGAAAGACTATAACTTTTAAAAGTAATATTAATTGCTTCAAGATTAAAAAACATGATTTCAATACATTACTTGTACTAATAATTAAAGTTAAATATGTTGACCTCCATCCCCTTCAGCCAACCCAATCCACCCTTGTCTTTGTTAGGTTTTGATTTTTTTAAATTGGGCAAAAATGTGTATGGCTTTTCAAAAAGGCTAAAAAATAGGAACATTTTGCCAGAAAATAGGCAACAATAGGAATTGCTCTAATAGGAAAAAATAGGAATTGCTCAAAAAATAGGGGGAAAATAGGAATTGCTCAAAAAATAGGAACAAATAGGAATTGCTCAAACAATAGGAAAAAATAGGAATTTCTCAAAAATTAGGGGAAAAACAGGAATTTCTCAAAAAAAGAGAGGAAATAATAGGAATTGCTCAAAAAATAGGGGGGAAATAGGAATTGCTCAAAAAATAGGAATTATTCCAAAAAAATAGGAATTGCTCAAAAATAGGGAAAAATAGGATACTTGACGGCCTGCATTTCTCTCTTTCCTAGTGCTGCTAAACATATTGAAGGAAGGTGCTTATGTAAATATAATGGAATACGTACGCTGCAAATCCATTTATCATCTGAGAGTACCGTAACATAACCATATCGAGCCAGCCCACCCGACGTTTTCTACCCGTAGTTACTCCATATTCATAGCCTCTTTCCACCAACAAATCACCCTGTTCCTGTTACAGAAAATACATCCACAGTGACAGTAACTGTGATTGAACAAGTATCCTCCAGTGTAAGAGAGTTGTTGTAATGCGACTTATTCATAACTGAGTTATGAAATGGTCAAATTTATTTCTCCTAGGCAATTATTTGTTTTTTTGGGGTATTTTGGGGTTTAACGTCAAAACAGCTTAGGTCATACGGCGACTCTCCGGCTATTATTGGTGGAGGAAGACCCCGGATGCCCCTCCGAGCAATATTTCAGGTACGGCCGAGCACAGCCGCCGACCTACAGAAAGCCAGCTGGATAGCTTCCTCACTTGAGTGAATTTGACAACCCCAGTGGGATTCAAACAGGTGATTTGAAATTAAGGACCATAATCACTCAGCCATATGGCCTGCAATGCAGGATTGAAACATGGTATATACCTATATATGCCTATCTAAAGCAGTATATAGTCTGTGCACAGTGTTTTACTGGAATTAAGAGTGCTATCAGTTGGAGAAAGACTCAAGGTGGCCCCAATCTATCGATTTACCAGGTGGGGGAAGATCCCATGTACACTAGATTTATCAGGTGGAGGAGGACTCGAGTTGTCCTAGATTTATCAGGTGGAGGAAGATCCCTTGTACCCTAGATCTATCAGGTGGAGGAAGACTCTAGTTGTCCTAGATCTATCAGGTGGAGGAAGATTCCCTGTACCCTAGATCTATCAGGTGGAGGAAGATCCCCTGTACCCTAGATCTATCAGGTGGAGGAAGATCCCCTGTACCCTAGATCTATCAGGTGGAGGAAGATCCCCTGTACCCTAGATCTATCAGGTGGAGGAAGATCCCCTGTACCCTAGATCTATCAGGTGGAGGAAGATCCCCTGTACCCTAGATCAATCAGGTGGAGGAAGATCCCCTGTACCCTAGATCTATCAGGTGGAGGAAGATCCCCTGTACCCTAGATCTATCAGGTGGAGGAAGATCCCCTGTACCCTAGATCTATCAGGTGGATGAAGATCCCCTGTACCCTAGATCTATCAGGTGGAGGAAGATCCCCTGTACCCTTGATATATCAGGTGGAGGAAGATCCCCTGTACCCTAGATATATCAGGTAGAGGAAGATCCCCTGTACCCTAGATCTATCAGGTAGAGGAAGATCCCCTGTACCCTAGATCTATCAGGTAGAGGAAGATCCCCTGTACCCTAGATCTATCAGGTAGAGGAAGATCCCCTGTACCCTAGATATATCAGGTGAAGATAGATCCCATGTACCCTATATCTATCAGGTAGAGGAAGATCCCCTGTACCCTAGATATATCAGGTGGAGGAAGATCCCCTGTACCCTAGATCTATCAGGTGGAGGAAGATCCCCTGTACCCTAGATCTATCAGGTGGAGGAAGATCCCCTGTACCCTAGATCAATCAGGTGGAGGAAGATCCCCTGTACCCTAGATCTATCAGGTGGAGGAAGATCCCCTGTACCCTAGATCTATCAGGTGGATGAAGATCCCCTGTACCCTAGATCTATCAGGTGGAGGAAGATCCCCTGTACCCTTGATATATCAGGTGGAGGAAGATCCCCTGTACCCTAGATCTATCAGGTGGAGGAAGATCCCCTGTACCCTAGATCTATCAGGTGGAGGAAGATCCCCTGTACCCTAGATCTATCAGGTGGATGAAGATCCCCTGTACCCTAGATCTATCAGGTGGAGGAAGATCCCCTGTACCCTAGATCTATCAGGTGGAGGAAGATCCCCTGTACCCTTGATATATCAGGTGGAGGAAGATCCCCTGTACCCTAGATCTATCAGGTGGAGGAAGATCCCCTGTACCCTAGATCTATCAGGTGGAGGAAGATCCCCTGTACCCTAGATCTATCAGGTGGAGGAAGATCCCCTGTACTCTAGATCTATGATCTAAGATTCGAAGTGCCCTCCGGCCTATCATGTGCAAGAAGACCAAACTTGGCCTCGCTCTATCATAAACATGGGCAGAACCACCAAACATACCAATTTCAGCCTAACAGCTTCCTCACTTAAAATAATCATAGATTATGACTCAAATGAAATGGTGGCCTCAAAGATTCTTTACTATTCATGTTGACTGCATGCTATTGTCATGTGTGTTCATACATTCATGTACATTGACTTCTTTTATTGATACATTCAGGAGTTATGATTTTACATATTTGGATTTACATGGTTTTGTACTAGTTGTACAGGCGACTAATAGAAGTTAGTGTGCATGCATTTGTGCAACATGAACACATGATATACATGTGTTGCACTTTGAATATATTACAATGGTGGGTTTGTGTATTGTGGATATCACAAGATTACTACTGTATGTGGTCACATCATTAATCTAATACAATAAAATGCAGATGATACCGTTATAACTGAATATATATATAGGATCTTACACGAGTGGCGATTTCATACCTTATTTTATGAAACGAGTAGAATTTAGCTATTAAGCGAACCTTTTGGCAAGCTTAACCCTTTCCTTCATAGAGATTTCGGTTAATATACTATTATATCTCCATACAAACGACAGCCATTTAACCCTTTCCTTCATAGAGATTTCGGTTAATATACTATTATATCTCCATACAAACGACAGCCATTTAACCCTTTCCTTCATAGAGATTTAGGTTAATATACTATTATATCTCAATACAAACGACAGCCATTTAACCCTTTCATACAGTGGTTAATATACTATTATATCTATACAAACGACAGCCATTTAACCCTTTCCTTCATAGAGATTTAGGTTAATATACTATTATATCTCCATACAAACGACAGCCATTTAACCCTTTCCTTCATAGAGATTTAGGTTAATATACTATTATATCTATACAAACGACAGCCATTTAACCCTTTCCTTCATAGAGATTTAGTTAATATACTATTATATCTCTATACAAATGACAGCCATTTAGCTATCATGCAGTGGATAAGTAGTCGCCATATCTATCCCACCTCCATAGATATTACTGGGACTACATAGAGATTTAGGTTAATATACTATTATATCTCCATACAAACGACAGCCATTTAGCTATCATGCAGTGGATAAGTAGTCGCCACATCTATCCCACCTCCATAGATATTACTGGGACTACATAGAGATTTAGCTTAATATACTATTAATCGCGCTTGTTTTAATAAACAACGTTGCTACTTTCATTTTGGCGCCAAGTGTCAGCGCAAATTGTCATGAAGTCACTACGCAAAGCAGCGTTATATTGATGTTTTAACAGCGTCATAATTACGACGAGACGTATGTTAAATCGTTGTTTGTCTTGTCGTTAATCTTGCATAATTGAAAGGTTAATTTACATATTATAAGGATTATTCTCTCTATCCAGAAAGCATGACCAGTTTATGAGCACGGCTTAATGTCTATATTAAGATTATATAATATACAGACTGTATGCTCGGCAAAATTTTAGCAATAATAATTAATTCAAATTATTAGTTATTACAAAAATGTATTCATGAATTTTTCATATTAACGATCACGAGTTAGGAGGCCCCAGGCTCCGAGGTTATAAAACTTTTTTTCAGATCTCAAACTCGAACTCAAGTGATTTGATTGGTTGATTCTGATATTTCAGCTAGGCTGAATCAATCAGACGCTTGATAATGAGTTTGAGATTGAAGAAAAGCTTTATAACCTCCAGGCTAGGAGATTATGACCAGTCAAATGTTATTTGTACTCACACAGAAGAGTTCGGTTGGGAAACCACCTCCTCCGACCCTTGTCAGGTATGCCTTGGCTACTCCATACACATCTCCGATCATCTGTGGCGGGATACCCAGACCCGTACATACTCCACCCACACTGCAATTGGACGACGTCACAAATGGATATAAACCTGAAATGTGAACGAAACTAAAATCTCTATATCACACAACTGTGGTGCGTCATTTTTTGAAGTTCATATATTTATTTATATAAAAATACTACGGATGGCAATGGGTATTCGAGCACTGGAGTATAGTATTTATTATCTACACAAATGCTATTTTTAGGGTGCGCGGTATACACCAGAACTACGTCCCCTTGCTTCAGCGGGGTTCGAACTCCGGGCCTTTCGCACATGAATCGAAGGCGCCACCACTGTGCTATCACGACTTCCTCAATGCCTTTGATTTTACATAACAGACACTTAGAATAGATGGACAAAGACATGGAGTCAAAGTGAGAAATCTGTGAGTATATACTGGATTTTAGTGCAAGGACAAACGTAATAATTGTTTTCAAGTGATCTATTTTTATCTCTACTCCTTTTCTGAAACTGAGGCCAATTTGTTGTGATGGATAAACAAATCACCTTTCAGCCGACTGTTTCAGGATCCAATGTACTCAGTATGCATGCGCGTATATAAATAGACGCATTGTACATTTATACTTCATGTGGATCTATTTTAAGTCAATCTTTTTGTACAACACAATTTCCAATTACGTAGAATATAAATGATAGAAGTGCAGTCATTTTCACACCGTTTTTCATCGGTGTTTTGCAGTACACTTCCCGACTTTACTTTTACTATAAAAAATAATCCTTTCCATTTATTTCCATATATTTCAACAGGTAAATGGAAGCAAAGTCTCTAAATCAATAGTGGTCCCCGGACCTAAAACCATCTACAAACCATGACCACTGTACCAATAAAGTTTGAAACCCGTACGACCAAGGGTTCACACATTAGCAAGCATAGCTGGTTGTTGAAATGGAGGTCCCTCAACACACAGACACCAACACCATAATAAGATTCATCTACTGAATGAGAGCCATGTGTGTACAAAGTTGAATATCGCAGGTCATTACGTGTCTCTAGGGTGACCACTGGGCACAAAATGTGACAATAGTAACTGAAGTCAAAATCTAGGTCATAATATCAAGGAATGACTTACCAAAGTCAATATCTAGGACATTAGATTGAGCACCTTCAACTAATACTGTTTTACCGGACTGTATTGCCTTATTCAGGTACGGAATAGCATCGACTATCCAGGGGCGCAACTTTTCTGCTAAAACCTGAAATACCCGTTACATGTCTATACGAACTCTCAAGATTAAGTACTAGTACCTGTATATAAACAGAAAACTTCTAGAAACTGTTGTTGTTTGTAACATTAACCCTTTCAACACCACAGACCTCTATATAGGCTTACAAAAAGTGTAGATCCAGATGAGCAGGCTCATGACGAGCCATCTCATCAGGATCTGCACTTTTTGACAGTAATATTACTATTTTTAAACAAAATTACCCAGCTTGATAAATGAACTTGTCTGAATGTAATTTTCTTATTCATTTATTGAATAAGAATATCATGGACCAGTCCATGTCAGTTATTTGGTGTTGAAAGGGTTAAAGGCGACTAAATAAGGATTTCTTTTTAAAATCATAGTTAGGTTATATTTAAGAAATGGTACTTGTTTTCAAGTATTTTATCAGCGAATAAAACACTGTTTGATATCTCAATAACAAACATGTCTTTTATTCAACGATTATAACGGAAAAACAAATATTATTACCATTCTAACATGACCCAATAATGCTATTAATGAATAAACGTTTGTTTTATTTTGTTTCCTTACTGTTATTTGGCTGATGGCTTTACAAATTACCTCCCTGAAATAAAGATTTTGTCACTGAAAATCCTCCTCCAGCTATCAACACTATAAATGACGTGAAGCGGGTTATTAACACTACAAATCCGGCCCAATCGTTGTATTCACCAACAGCCATGTACAGCTACACCAGAAGTTTCTCAAAATAATTTATTCATAGCCTGGTGCAAATGTTTCAAATACTGGTATGTCAGCATGCAGGTGAAGAAAATTAGATATGACCGTCTTGTTGCATTTTTTTTTTAACTTCATTTATTTTACAACGATTGCGAAGCAAGTTTTAACAACTTATATTAATCACTCTCGTTAATCACGCTCAGAAGAAAAAGAAGAAGTAAATGTGGTCATTCGTGTGGGAGGAAACCAGAGTACCCAGAGAAAACCCACCTGTCCGATCTGGCGACCATCGTACCATCTCGCATACTTCCCGGTCCGAGGATCGAACCAGGGTCGCATTGGTGAGAAGCGAGGCTGTTCGCTGTCCGATTAGTTGCAGTTCAGTACTAAACAAATACCAACATTTATCACACAAATTACAATTCAAAAGTGACTAGCTGAAAGTTATAGAATCGTTGAATAAGAACCTTGTATGTGTTCAGTTCTTTGTCGACATCAACATCTAGATCATCATAATGTTTCTTGTAGTAATCAACCAAGTTCTGAAATCTGAAATGAGATTAACTCCTGCAATAATTAAATTACATACTAAATTTCTAGTTTCTATTCTGCAGAAGAATTCTGAACTTTATTTACCGTAAACATTTAGTCAGTACATAGTATATTTTCAGAATTTTTAATTGTAATACAATATATTTTAAAACTGGGTGAAAGAGTAAACTTTCTCAAGAAATTATAGAATGGTGGAACCTATGCTCGGCGTATTTTTTCCATTTACATCCGTATTTGAAATATTTAAATAGTTTTAACCTATTTTCGTTGACAGAGGTGAAGGAAGCATGGTTCAATAACATTCAGTTGTGTGTACCGGTAGCCTAATGCAACTGTCACCTGACTGGTTCATTAGCCGAATATAAACAGACAAATTGTCGGGGAAAAATTTTCCACCGAAATGTGCGGTTTATGAGCATTTCAGGTAGCTATCCGGATTGGGAAAAAAATGTACAAATAACAAGAAAAATGTTTCTTACGAGTTGTAATATTGTTAGTTATTGATGTTACTAAGTCAAAATAATATATTCAACATTTACCCATGCATAAATAAAAAAATTCATGTACGCCATGCATAGGTGCCCGACAGTATCTAGTTCCCCATGGAATTTAGGCGCATGGTTACAATGAAGCTAAAATTTTCAACAACAATTTTATGAAAATAATAATATACGGCAAGTGCATTTAACTTTTTTGATAGGCCATGATATGTAGGATTTATGCCGAGCATAGGTTCCACCACTCTAGGTGTTTTTGTTTTTAATGTGAATGTGTTTATTGACAAGATTGGTCAATCATTGAAAAGAACTTAGTATTCATCCAAATGTTACTTTTAAGAAATTTAATAAATACGGCAAATTATTTACATAAACCGTCTCCGTGGCCTAGTGGTTAAGGCGTATGTCCGCCTATGGAGCGGGAGGTCGAAGGTTCGAAACTCATCAGAGGTTCATTCTGATATGGCCGGTTGGTGAGCTGCCACCTAGTTAAATAATGGTTACCCATTGCCTACCAGCCCGCACCTGGCATACAAGCATGGGATTCGGGAATTACTGATGTTCATAAAAAATAGGTGTCCCATAAGTCAGAAATGACTGGCCCTTTTAAATAGGGGTGGGTGGGTGATAGGGGCGAGTGGGTTGGTGGGTGATAGGGGCGAGTGGGTTGGTGGGTGATAGGGGCGAGTGGTTGGTCATTGGGTGGGGATATGGGTGGGATATGGGTTGGGATATGGGTGGGTATTGGATGGGTTGGGATATGGGTTGGGATATGGGTTGGTGGGTCTTTAGGTAGGTAGGTAGGTAGGTAGGTAGGTAGGTAGGTAGGTAGGTAGGTAGGTAGGTAGGTAGGTAGGTAGGTAGGTAGGTAGGTAGGTAGGTAGGTAGGTTAGGTTACCATGGGTAAGAAGTGGAAATAAGTAACAATCGTCAGACACATCAATTTCAGCAAAAACAAATCCTTAATGAGAAATATGAAGCTATATGTCATAAAATGATGACTGGATTTCAACATTGATATGTGTTTCTTAACATACAGAAGAATGAAAGGGTAGAACAAATACTGAAGTGGAGAAGCAAAGTTACCCCACCTTGAAAAGGCTCTCGGTTTGTTATGTTGTCATGCCCACCAAGTTGATGAATAATAAATTGTAACTTTATCAGATGTTGATTGGTCAAGCAGTATTTATTTATTCATAAGTAGACAGCTACAATACAAGAGCGCAGACGGATCTGTAGTCCAGTGGTAACACGTTGGACTGGTAATCCAGTGATTGCAGGTTCGATCCCCCGTCTGACCCTAATACAATTAACAGTCTTTCAGATGGGATGTTAAACCGAGGTCTCGTGTCGGTGCTTTACACCGTGCACGTAAAAGAACCAGAGGAGACTCTGGAATGGGTCTCTGTCTGTATCATTGCACTATCCTCCAAAAATCTAAAATGACTAATCTCTTCAGGAGGCGTCGCTCATATGGGCAACAGGTAGCGACGATAAATAAACGTACAACACACACACACACACCCACCCACCCACCCAACGCTGCGGCTGATCTGGATCTATGTTGTTTGCACAAGCCTTTAAATGTATCCAGAATGAAATGGGTTAAACCCTGTATCATTTGGAATTTTCGATGGTGTTTGAAAAAAACGGTAATATTAATATACATGGCTGTAGTAGTAGTCGAATAGGAAAGTATTACTGACACATTTAATTAACTGAATCACTGCTGCATTTGTAACCAACTTGCCATTAGTGTAAATGCTTAAATGTGCATGATACAATTTATGCTTTTTGGATTCAATTGCCGTGGATGGAGGTGAGTGTAAACTCAAAGATGCAGGTAAGTTATAACTATGATAAAAATGCTTAGTAGGGCGTAATTCTTCATAGACAATTATGGGTGGTCCAAAACATAAATTGTAGGTCTGCTTCAAATGTGAAGAACTTAATTGTTTTTATTGGTATCAAGTAGACAAGTCTGGCAAATAGCATTGCACTGTATGACAGCCAAGTCTGATCCCGAACACGAAAATTGTAGATTTAAAGCAAAATATTTAGGTGAAATGCAACCCCCCCCCCCACATTTCCCCTCACTTCTCTCTATATTGGCTGGAGGGAAGAGACTTCTCCAATAAATTTTGGCCAAACATGAACTATGATGACACCCTAGAATTTGGTATGGGGGGTCACTGATGACCCTCATAATTTAGACCCTGAAGAAAACACTGGAATAGATGATTTCAACGTCCGGCTCCACAATTTGCAAAACACATCGGAAAAGTTCACTGAAATGTTAACCATCTTAAAATGAATTTAAACAAGAGGGCCATGATGACCCTGTATCGCTCACCTGATTCCATTTTTTACCCCTGGGTCACCATTTTAACACCTTTGAAAGAGAGCATTATACGATTATTCCTACAAAATGTTCCGACAGGTGGTTCGTGGGAAGATGTTTGAAGAATTTGTGTTATCTTTAAACGGTAGTTGTCTTTTATTCGTGACAACTTCCATTTTTAACAAATCTGAAAAGCTAAACCCATGGACTGTGAAATTTGGCTACCATTGGCCAAGCGGTTTGAGTGAAGAAGAATTTTGAAACTAAAATAATCTTTTGAACTTTCGGGAGCCATCATGGATTTTGATAACAATTGCATTAGAGTGATCGCCTCGTCGATACCTTCGATTTGATCATATTTGATCCCTACTTGACCTCCAGGGCAACGCCAATTTTTGATCCCGGGGTAACCATTTGAACAACTTTGAAAGAGCATTGTACATCTATCATTCCCACCAAGATTCGTCAAAATTAGACTTGCGGTTCGTGAGAAGAGGGTTTTTTAAAGACTTTGTGCTATTTTTAGACAGTGGCCATCTTGGATTATGTAATGACTTGAGGAGAAAATGTTTGAAAATGTTCATGACAACCGGACAACGACGGACACGCACATTGCAGTAACAATACCTCGCATGAGCTTTGCTCCAGTGAGCTAACATAGGAGGGAAACAGTATAGAGATATTATAGGAGGCTAACCTCATGGTCAACCTTCAGCTAACCTCATGGTCAACCTTCGGCTAACCTCATGGTCAACCTTCGGCTAACCTCATTGTCAACCAGCGGCTTACCTCATTGTCAACCAGCGGCTTACCTCATTGTCAACCAGCGGCTTACCTCATTGTCAACCATCGGCTTACCTCATAGTCAACCTTCAGCTAACCTCATGGTCAACCTTCAGCCCACCTCATGGTCAACCATCGGCTAACCTCATGGTCAACCTTCAGCTAATCTCATGGTCAACCTTCGGCTAACCTCATTGTCAACCAGCGGCTTACCTCATTGTCAACCATCGGCTTACCTCATAGTCAACCTTCAGCTAACCTCATGGTCAACCTTCAGCCCACCTCATGGTCAACCATCGGCTAACCTCATGGTCAACCTTCAGCTAATCTCATGGTCAACCTTCGGCTAACCTCATTGTCAACCAGCGGCTTACCTCATTGTCAACCATCGGCTTACCTCATAGTCAACCTTCAGCTAACCTCATGGTCAACCTTCAGCCCACCTCATGGTCAACCATCGGCTAACCTCATGGTCAACCTTCAGCTAATCTCATGGTCAACCTTCGGCTAACCTCATTGTCAACCAGCGGCTTACCTCATTGTCAACCATCGGCTTACCTCATAGTCAACCTTCAGCTAACCTCATGGTCAACCTTCAGCCCACCTCATGGTCAACCATCGGCTAACCTCATGGTCAACCTTCAGCTAACCTCATGGTCAATCTTCAGCTAACCTCATGGTCAACCTTCGGCTAATGGGTGCTAATGTAACAAGTAATACCTTTGTGAAAATACTGCAAAGTCTCCCATCAAATCACACATTCTCAACCCACTTCTTGTAGCCTGAAATAGACGCAAGTCCTGTTTGTTACATCCTGTCTACCTTGTGATACAACTCATGATACATGTAAAATGGGCATGCAGCCATGATCCATGTGAAATGGGCATTTAACCATAATGCACGTGAAATGGGCAGGTAACCATAATGCACATAAAATGGACAGGTAACAATAATGCACATGAAATAGGCAGGTAACAATAATGCACATGAAATGGGCATGTAACAATAATGCACATGAAATGGGCAGGTAACCATAATGCACATCAAATGGGCAGGTAACCATAATGCACATGAAATGGGCAGGTAACCATAATGCACATGAAATGATCAGGTAACAATAATGCATGTGAAATGGGCAGGTAACCATGATGCACATGGAATGGGCAGGTAACCATGATGCACATGAAATGGGCAGGTAACCATGATGCACATGAAATGGGCAGGTAACCATGATGCACATAGAATGGGCAGGTAACCATGATGCACATGGAATGGGCAGGTAACCATGATGCACATGAAATGCGCAGGTAACCATGATGCACATGGAATGGGCAGGTAACCATGATGCACATGAAATGGGCAGGTAACCATGATGCACATGGAATGGGCAGGTAACCATAATGCACGTGAAATGGGCAGGTAACCATGATGCACATGAAATGGGCAGGTAACCATGATGCACATGAAATGGGCAGGTAACAATAATGCACGTGCAATGGGCAGGTAACCATGATGCACATGAAATGGGCAGGTAACCATGATGCACATGAAATGGGCAGGTAACCATAATGTACTCCAGTACATGTATAACACAACATAACATACCGTAATCTGTCCAGTACATGTATAACTAACATACCGTAATCTGTACAGTACATGTATAACACAACATACCGTAATCTGTACAGTACATGTACAACATAACATACCGTAATCTGTACAGTACAACACAACATACCGTAATCTGTACAGTACATGTATAACATAACATACCGTAATCTGTACAGTACATGTATAACATAACATACCGTAATCTGTACAGTACATGTATAACATAACATAACTACCGTAATCTGTACAGTACATGTATAACATAACATACCGTAATCTGTACAGTACATGTACAACATAACATAACTACCGTAATCTGTACAGTACATGTATAACATAACTACCGTAATCTGTACAGTACATGTATAACACAACATACTATAATCTGTACAGTACATGTATAACACAACATACCGTAATCTGTACAGTAATAATAACATAACATACCGTAATCTGTACAGTACATGTATAACATAACATACCGTAATCTGTACAGTACATGTACAACACAACATAACTACCGTAATCTGTACAGTACATGTACAACACAACATAACTACCGTAATCTGTACAGTACATGTACAACACAACATAAATACCGTATTCTGTACAGTACATGTATAACACAACATAACTACCGTAATCTGTACAGTACATGTATAACATAACATACCGTAATCTGTACAGTACATGTACAACATAACATAACATACGTAATCTGTACAGTACATGTACAACATAACATAACTACCGTAATCTGTACAGTGCATGTATAACACAACATACCGTAATCTGTACAGTACATGTATAACACAACATAACATACCGTAATCTGTCCAGTACAACACAACATACCGTAATCTGTACAGTACATGTATAACACAACATACCGTAATCTGTACAGTGCATGTATAACACAACATACCGTAATCTGTACAGTGCATGTATAACACAACATACCGTAATCTGTACAGTACATGTATAACACAACATACCGTAATCTGTACAGTACAACACAACACACCGTAATCTGTCCAGTACATGTATAACACAACATACCATAATCTGTACAGTACATGTATAACATAACATAACTACCGTAATCTGTACAGTACATGTATAACATAACTACCGTAATCTGTACAGTACATGTATAACATAACATAACTACTGTAATCTGTACAGTACATGTATAACATAACATAACTACCGTAATCTGTACAGTACATCTATAACATAACATAACTACCGTAATATGTACAGTACATGTATAACACAATATACCGTAATCTGTACAGTACATGTATAACATAACATACCGTAATATGTACAGTACATGTACAACACAACATACCGTAATCTGTACAGTACAACACAACATACCGTAATCTGTCCAGTACAACACAACATACCGTAATCTGTACAGTACATGTACAACACAACATACCGTAATCTGTCCAGTACAACACAACATACCGTAATCTGTACAGTACATGTACAACACAACATACCGTAATCTGTACAGTACATGAATAACACAACATACCGTAATCTGTACAGTACATGTACAACACAACATACCGTAATCTGTACAGTACATGTATAACACAACATACCGTAATCTGTACAGTACATGTACAACACAACATACCGTAATCTGTACAGTACAACACAACATACCGTAATCTGTACAGTACAACACAACATACCGTAATCTGTACAGTACAACACAACATACCGTAATCTGTACAGTGCATGTATAACACAACATACCGTAATCTGTACAGTACATGTATAACACAACATACCATAATCTGTACAGTACAACACAACATACCGTAATCTGTCCAGTGCATGTATAACACAACATACCGTAATCTGTACAGTACATGTATAACACAACATACCGTAATCTGTACAGTACAACACAACATACCGTAATCTGTACAACATAACATACTGTAATCTGTACAGTACAACACAATATACCATAATCTGTACAGTACAACACAACATACCGTAATCTGTACAGTACAACACAACATACCGTAATCTGTACAGTACATGTACAACACAATATACCGTAATCTGTCCAGTACATGTACAACACAATATACCGTAATCTGTCCAGTACATGTACAACACAACATACCGTAATCTGTACAGTACATGTACAACACAACATACCGTAATCTGTACAGTACAACACAACATACCGTAATCTGTACAGTACATGTACAACACAACATACCGTAATCTGTACAGTACAACACAACATACCGTAATCTGTACAGTACATGTACAACACAATATACCGTAATCTGTCCAGTACAACACAACATACCGTAATCTGTACAGTACATGTACATCACTACATACCGTAATCTGTACAGTACAACACAACATACCGTAATCTGTACAGTACAACACAATATACCGTAATCTGTCCAGTACAACACAACATATCGTAACCGTAATATGTACAGTACAACACAACATACCGTAATCTCTACAGTGCATGTATAACACAACATATCGTAATCTGTACAGTACATGTACAACACAACATACCGTAATCTGTACAGTACAACACAACATACCATAATCTGTACAGTGCATGTATAACACAACATACGAGTATTGCCAAGCATATTATGCACACTATCTGTTTCTGAATATCTTGATATTTCAAAGTTGATGATATTCCAATATATATGCATCAATTTGGTATCAAGCTGTGGAATCCAGCTTGGTAGATACAAATTCATTTTACCCTCATGGCCATGTTGTTTATATGTCGTGAGGAAATCAAATAAGTGTCCACGTAGCATATGTCGTGGGAACAACAAATAAGTGTGGACACAGCATATGTCGTGGGGACAACAAATAAGTGTGGACACAGCATATGTCGTGGGGACAACAAATAAGTGTGGACACAGCATATGTCGTGGGGACAAATAAGTGTGGACACAGCATATGTCGTGGGGACAACAAATAAGTGTGGACACAGCATATGTCGTGGGGACAACAAATAAGTGTGGACACAGCATATGTCGTGGGGACAACAAATAAGTGTGGACACAGCATATGTCGTGGGGACAACAAATAAGTGTGGACACAGCATATGTTATGGGGACAAGTAAGTGTGGACACAGCATATGTCGTGGTTACAACAAATAAGTGTGGACACAGCATATGTCGTAGGGACAACAAATAAGTGTGGACACAGCATATGTCGTGGGGACAACAAATAAGTGTGGACACAGCATATGTTATGGGGACAAGTAAGTGTGGACAAAGCATATGTCGTGGTTACAACAAATAAGTGTGGACACAGCATATGTCGTTGGGACAACAAATAAGTGTGGACACAGCATATGTCGTGGGGACAACAAATAAGTGTGGACACAGCATATGTCGTGGGGACAACAAATAAGTGTAGACACAGCATATGTCGTGGGGACAACAAATAAGTGTGGACACAGCATATGTCGTGGGGACAACAAATAAGTGTGGACACAGCATATGTCGTGGGGACAACAAATAAGTGTGGACACAGCATATGTTATGGGGACAAGTAAGTGTGGACAAAGCATATGTCGTGGTTACAACAAATAAGTGTGGACACAGCATATGTCGTTGGGACAACAAATAAGTGTGGACACAGCATATGTCGTGGGGACAACAAATAAGTGTGGACACAGCATATGTCGTGGGGACAACAAATAAGTGTGGACACAGCATATGTCGTGGGGACAACAAAAAGTGGACACAGCATATGTCGTGGGGACAACAAATAAGTGTGGACACAGCATATGTCGTGGGGACAACAAATAAGTGTGGACACAGCATATGTCGTGGGGACAACAAATAAGTGTGGACACAGCATATGTCGTGGGGACAACAAATAAGTGTGGACACAGCATATGTCGTGGGGACAACAAATAAGTGTGGACACAGCATATGTCATGGGGACAACAAATAAGTGTGGACACAGCATATGTCGTGGGGACAACAAATAAGTGTGGACACAGCATATGTCGTGGGGACAACAAATAAGTGTGGACACAGCATATGTCGTGGGGACAACAAATAAGTGTGGACACAGCATATGTCGTGGGGACAACAAATAAGTGTGGACACAGCATATGTCGTAGGGACAACAAATAAGTGTGGACACAGCATATGTCGTGGGGACAACAAATAAGTGTGGACACAGCATATGTTATGGGGACAAGTAAGTGTGGACACAGCATATGTCGTGGGGACAACAAATAAGTGTGGACACAGCATATGTCGTGGGGACAACAAATAAGTGTGGACACAGCATATGTCGTGGGGACAACAAATAAGTGTGGACACAGCATATGTCGTGGGGACAACAAATAAGTGTGGACACAGCATATGTCGTGGGGACAACAAATAAGTGTGGACACAGCATATGTCGTGGGGACAACAAATAAGTGTGGACACAGCATATGTCGTGGGGACAACAAATAAGTGTGGACACAGCATATGTCGTGGGGACAACAAATAAGTGTGGACACAGCATATGTCGTGGGGACAACAAATAAGTGTGGACACAGCATATGTCGTGGGGACAACAAATAAGTGTGGACACAGCATATGTCGTGGGGACAACAAATAAGTGTGGACACAGCATATGTCGTGGGGACAACAAATAAGTGTGGACACAGCATATGTCGTGGGGACAACAAATAAGTGTGGACACAGCATATGTCGTGGGGACAACAAATAAGTGTGGACACAGCATATGTCGTGGGGACAACAAATAAGTGTGGACACAGCATATGTCGTGGGGACAACAAATAAGTGTGGACACAGCATATGTCGTGGGGACAACAAATAAGTGTGGACACAGCATATGTCGTGGGGACAACAAATAAGTGTGGACACAGCATATGTCGTGGGGACAACAAATAAGTGTGGACACAGCATATGTCGTGGGGACAACAAATAAGTGTGGACACAGCATATGTCGTGGGGACAACAAATAAGTGTGGACACAGCATATGTCGTGGGGACAACAAATAAGTGTGGACACAGCATATGTCGTGGGGACAACAAATAAGTGTGGACACAGCATATGTTATGGGGACAAGTAAGTGTGGACACAGCATATGTCGTGGGGACAACAAATAAGTGTGGACACAGCATATGTCGTGGGGACAACAAATAAGTGTGGACACAGCATATGTCGTGGGGACAACAAATAAGTGTGGACACAGCATATGTCGTGGGGACAACAAATAAGTGTGGACACAGCATATGTCGTGGGGACAACAAATAAGTGTGGACACAGCATATGTCGTGGGGACAACAAATAAGTGTGGACACAGCATATGTCGTGGGGACAACAAATAAGTGTGGACACAGCATATGTCGTGGGGACAACAAATAAGTGTGGACACAGCATATGTTATGGGGACAAGTAAGTGTGGACACAGCATATGTCGTGGTTACAACAAATAAGTGTGGACACAGCATATGTCGTAGGGACAACAAATAAGTGTGGACACAGCATATGTCGTGGGGACAACAAATAAGTGTGGACACAGCATATGTTATGGGGACAAGTAAGTGTGGACACAGCATATGTCGTGGGGACAACAAATAAGTGTGGACACAGCATATGTCGTGGGGACAACAAATAAGTGTGGACACAGCATATGTCGTGGGGACAACAAATAAGTGTGGACACAGCATATGTCGTGGGGACAACAAATAAGTGTGGACACAGCATATGTCGTGGGGACAACAAATAAGTGTGGACACAGCATATGTTATGGGGACAAGTAAGTGTGGACACAGCATATGTCGTGGTTACAACAAATAAGTGTGGACACAGCATATGTCGTAGGGACAACAAATAAGTGTGGACACAGCATATGTCGTGGGGACAACAAATAAGTGTGGACACAGCATATGTTATGGGGACAAGTAAGTGTGGACAAAGCATATGTCGTGGTTACAACAAATAAGTGTGGACACAGCATATGTCGTGGGGACAACAAATAAGTGTGGACACAGCATATGTCGTGGGGACAACAAATAAGTGTGGACACAGCATATGTCGTGGGGACAACAAATAAGTGTAGACACAGCATATGTCGTGGGGACAACAAATAAGTGTGGACACAGCATATGTCGTGGGGACAAGTAAGTGTTGAAGTAGTTCATGTTGTGGGACAACAAGAAAACTCGACAAAAATGAACATGGTAAAATGTCCATTATTACCTTTGGTTTAAACATATTTATTCATTCATAATGTACAGTACATATCTATTGTATACAGAATGAAAATGGATTTAATTGAAAGTGTAAAGCTATTATTACCTTTGAAGAATATGCTGGTCCAATACCCCTTTTGGTCGTACCAATTCTGAAAAAATAAAAGAAACATACAAGTCTAGAAACAAATAGTCTAAAAGAATAAAAGATAAATAAACAATTTGACTGTACCATTTCAATGATACATATATTGCGATTGGAATATTCCACACACTTATACATGGTCTTATCCCTTCTCTATTCCCCAGTGTTGACCAGTGCATAACAATACGGTCAAGGGGCTGTGGATTGCTCCCTTGAGTTCCCGATGTCTCATTCATATGTTCACATTGTCAGAAATAACAAAGCTTTCTAATGATAACTTTAAACAAAACTGGGTCAAAAATATATCGTTTACAAGGTTTTTCTTTAATTTGACATAGTTTAGACGGTTGATTTTTGAAAGGAACAAAATTTTCATCAAAATATAACTACGTTGTAATACCATAGTTATTCTAATGTACTGTACTCTTAATAAACGCCCACCCCCATAAAAACCATCATTTTCCTCTAAAAAATCGGAAATAATATTGCCTCTTTTAACCCTTTCAACCCCACAGGCCTCTAAATAGGCTTATGAAAAGTGTAGATCCAGATGAGCCGGCTCGTAACGAGCCGTCTCATCAGGATCTGCACTTTTTTGCCAGTAATAATTATTACTATTTTTAGATAAAATTACCCATTTTGATAAATGAACTGATCCAAATGTAATTTTGTTATTAATTTATTGGTCTAAAAATATCATGGACCAGTCCATGTCAGTTACTTGGGGTTGAATGGGTTAAACACCAACCCCCGATTCCGACAAAATAATACATATCTTTCAAATAACGAGTTATTTCTGTTTCATTAAATGACCGTACTTCACATTTTCTACTCCAAATATTTTCTATAAACAGGATAAATTCACCAGCAGTATACTTCAGCGCATAAGAACATTCCATGGGGAAAATTATAGTTTTCAATAGAAACAATGTTGAAGAGTGACGGGCACCACACATGGTTAATGTAACACGACGTATATTCTATCGACATCAAATGATTACACCTTGCGTAATTAACGTGCGCTGGAACATTTGCCGAATCATTGTCAATGAACACATGCTGCGGTAGAATTCAAAGTGATTTCAACAACCAATATGAATGCTTGTGACGGCGGAATGAATATCCACGCCCAATCCCCAGCGCAGCTATCACAGTTGCAGTCAATCAACGCCAGAGTGGAACAAATATGTTTTATCCGTCAATCATATAAATTACACGTGAACAGAATAAGCTCGGTGGATAAAATAATTCCACCCAGTCTTGGATTGAATCACATTTAGCTCTTGCAGTTGGGGAAATGGGCGCGAGATTCGTCTGCATAATGCTTTGAATTATATAGAGTGTTAATACTCCTTCCAATGTGTTAATTAGTGGAGGTCGTGATAGCGCAGTGGATGCGTGTTCGCTTCAGGTGTGAAAGATTCGGAGTTCGAGCCACACTGGAGCAGTTACGATTGTGCCCTTAGGCAAGGCATTTATATTCAACGTTGCCTCTTCTCTCTCCCTCGTGGCGATGGATTCCATCAGGAATGAGGTCTCGAGAGTGATTAATATAAGTTGAAAGAACTTAAATTTCGCAATCGAGCTAAAAAATAAATTTGTATGAACTAATGTGTTAATTTCGCAGCACGATTATGTTCACAACAATTAAATGATGGTGACTGTACGTAAATGTGCAACTAATGGCTGCATTGTACACGAAGCTACAGGCATGTAAGCCTAGATATCGTTGAATGCATACAATGATGTGTGTAACTATGGACAATGATGTGTGTAACTATAGACAATGATGTGTGTAACTATGGACAATGATGTGTGTAACGATAGACAATGATGTGTGTAATGATGTGTGTAACTATAGACAATGATGTGTGTAACTATAGACAATGATGTGTGTAACTATAGACAATGATGTGTGTAACTATAGACAATGATGTGTGTAACTATGGACAATGGTGTGTGTAACTATGGACAATGATGTGTGTAACTATAGACAATGATGTGTGTAATGATGTGTGTAACTATAGACAATGATGTGTGTAACTATAGACAATGATGTGAGTAACTATAGACAATGATGTGTGTAACTATAGACAATGGTGTGTGTAACTATAGACAATGATGTGTGTAACTATAGACAATGATGTGTGTAACTATAGACAATGATGTGTGTAACTATAGACAATGATGTGTGTAACTATAGACAGTGATGTGTGTAACTATAGACAATGATGTGTGTAACTATGGACAATGATGTGTGTAACGATAGACAATGATGTGTGTAATGATGTGTGTAACTATAGACAATGATGTGTGTAACTATAGACAATGATGTGTGTAACTATAGACAATGATGTGTGTAACTATAGACAATGATGTGTGTAACTATGGACAATGGTGTGTGTAACTATGGACAATGATGTGTGTAACTATAGACAATGATGTGTGTAATGATGTGTGTAACTATAGACAATGATGTGTGTAACTATAGACAATGATGTGAGTAACTATAGACAATGATGTGTGTAACTATAGACAATGGTGTGTGTAACTATAGACAATGATGTGTGTAACTATAGACAATGATGTGTGTAACTATAGACAATGATGTGTGTAACTATAGACAATGATGTGTGTAACTATAGACAGTGATGTGTGTAACTATAGACAATGATGTGTGTAACTATGGACAATGATGTGTGTAACTATAGACAATGATGTGTGTAACTATAGACAATGATGTGTGTAACTATAGACAATGATGTGTGTAACTATAGACAATGATGTGTGTAACTATAGACAATGATGTGTGTAACTATAGACAATGATGTGTGTAACTATAGACACAATGATGTGTGTAACTATAGACAGTGATGTGTGTAACTATGGACAATGATGTGTGTAACTATAGACAATGATGTGTGTAACTATAGACAATGATGTGTGTAACTATAGACAATGATGTGTGTAACTATAGACAATGATGTGTGTAACTATAGACAATGATGTGTGTAACTATAGACAATGATGTGTGTAACTATAGACACAATGATGTGTGTAACTATAGACAGTGATGTGTGTAACTATGGACAATGATGTGTGTAACTATAGACAATGATGTGTGTAACTATAGACAATGATGTGTGTAACTATAGACAATGATGTGTGTAACTATAGACACAATGATGTGTGTAACTATAGACAATGATGTGTGTAACTATAGACACAATGATGTGTGTAACTATAGACAATGATGTGTGTAACTATAGACAATGATGTGTGTAACTATAGACACAATGATGTGTGTAACGATAGACAATGATGTGTGTAATGATGTGTGTAACTACTGACAATGATGTGTGTAATGATAGAAAATGATGTGTGTAATGATGTGTGTAACTACTAACAATGATGTGTGTAACTATAGACAATGATGTGTGTAACTATAGACAATGATGTGTGTAACTATAGACAATGATGTGTGTAACTATAGACACAATGATGTGTGTAACTACTGACAATGATGTGTGTAACTATAGACAATGATGTGTGTAACTATAGACACAATGATGTGTGTAACTACTGACAATGATGTGTGTAACTATAGACACAATGATGTGTGTAACTACTGACAATGATGTGTGTAACTACTGACAATGATGTGTGTAACTACTGACAATGTGTTAATTTTAAGTTGTACAGTAGACATATCTATAATTATACATGCAAAATTAATCTGCAATATTCTGCTCCTTCAGATAAAAATTGTGTTCATTTTTCTTCCATTGTGGTAATTAACCCTTTCAACCCCAAGTAACTGACATGGACTGGTCATTGGAATTTAAATGCTTTGCTTAAGGGCACACTCGTAACAGCTCCAGCGGGGCTCGAACTCTGGACCTTTCACACATGAAGCGAACGTGCTACCACGGCGCTATCACGACTTCCACCAATTTGAGGCTTCATACATAATAATACAAGCCTTTGGTTCAAGTAAGCTAGAATCGGTGGCTCAAGTAGTTTTATAGCTACTAGCCTTGTCGGACTAGTGACCTGAAACACACTCTCTGTCACTCATCCTTCCTTCCGATAATGATTTTGCCAATAAATTGCATCTATCTCTCTGTTCTGACATTTTTGACAGCAGGAATGTGTGGAGCATTTATAGAATATTATGTCCACAAGTCATCCCAGTCACCGGCTACCGACTGCTTCACTACATTTTGTTTTGATCGTCAATGCCAAAATTATTGATAAATCTACGCAGTCCAGATTACATCATAGACAAATTGATGGCATAAGCTGATTGTCACATACACAATTACTGAATGGATTAACTCGTGTAGATTTCTTTTATATGTAAATAATTTAGATCTGTCTACTTTTCCATGTTTGATTTAATTATACTGCTGCAAAATGGCCTCGTACTGTTTAACCTAGCAGCCTGGAATCATGACTCGAGTGGTGGTACTGCTTACTTGCCATGACGATTCAATCGGTTAACCCTTGTAGAATGTGTTGCCACCCACAAGAAATTAATGTATGTATCCATAGCAGCCACGTCATCATTGAGCTTTCTACTTTAACTCATAACATGCCGAATAAATTGGACAGAATGTGCAAACAACATACATACATCCAGATCAGTGTCATGCCGCATCTGATCTGGATCTATGTTGTTTGCTAGTTAGACAAGTGTTTTAACTCCACTATCCGAATAGCAAACAGCATAGAGCCTGATCAGACGGCATGTTCTGCGTTGTCTGATCTGGCTCTATGCTGTTTGCAAAAGCGACTTTAGTTGTGATTGGCAGGTTAATGGTTAATCAAGAAGACCATATGGTTCATTGTTGCTCGTCAGATTGAGGGAGTGGAATCATGAAATGGTGAACCATTATTTTCGGAAATTAATGGATTTTTATAGAAAAGGGTACAAACTTAAGTGGCTTTTCTTTATTTAAATTTGGGCCAAGTAGCACGATTTTCAATAGATATTGCTGAAATCAACAGCTGCAGAGACGCTATTAAGTTAGCCCTTTCACTCATAGAAGATCCTCTTGACGCCATTACCAATACGACATACATTGACAATGTAGTAGTCAAAGGTGGGATAGATGTGGCGACTACTTATCCACTGCATGATAGCTAAATGGCTGTCGTTTGTATGGAGATATAATAGTATATTAACCTGAATCTCATGTAGTCCCAGTAATATCTATAGAGGTGGGATAGATATGGCGACTACTTATCCACTGCATGATAGCTAAATGGCTGTCGTTTGTATGGAGATATAATAGTATATTAACCTAAATCTCTATGTAGTCCCAGTAATATCTATGGAGATGGGATAGATATGGCGACTACTTATCCACTGCATGATAGCTAAATGGCTGTCGTTTGTATGGAGATATAATAGTATATTAACCTAAATCTCATGTAGTCCCAGTAATATCTATGGAGGTGGGATAGATATGGCGACTACTTATCCACTGCATGATAGCTAAATGGCTGTCGTTTGTATGGAGATATACTAGTATATTAACCTGAATCTCATGTAGTCCCAGTAATATCTATCGAGGTGGGATAGATATGGCGACTACTTATCCACTGCATGATAGCTAAATGGCTGTCGTTTGTATGGAGATATAATAGTATATTAACCTAAATCTCATGTAGTCCCAGTAATATCTATGGAAGTGGGATAGATATGGCGACTACTTATCCACTGCATGATAGCTAAATGGCTGTTGTTTGTATGGAGATGTAATGGTATATTAACCTAAATCTCTATGAAGGAAAGGGCTAAGATCGGGGGGGGGGGGGGGGGGGGGGGGGAAATAATTATTAAATCTATTAAGATCGATGTATATAACATGGCCAAACATGTTGCTATAGCACTACACAGATAATGGTGTAACCCAGGTGAGAAAAATATGCAGCCAGTCCTGGACTCGAACCCGGGACCTCTCACTTACAGGGCGATTGCTCTACCGACTGAGCTAACCGGGCTGCCTACATATCACCTCACATATTGGGTTAATATACATACCGTTACATACTCCCCCACTAAATTGGAATTCTTCCATGAATTTCCATAGTGATAGAGATACATTGTGAAATATTTCTCGGAGTTTATAATGTAACGTTTTCAAATGGGGGGAATGTGTAACCCAGGTGAGAAAAAACATGCAGCCAGTCCGGGACTCGAACCCGGAACCTCTCGCTTACAGGGCGATTGCTCTACCGACTGAGCTAACCGGGCTGCCTACATATCACCTCACATATTGGGTTAATATACATACCGTTACAATGGCATAGAGTAAAAACACACGATCATAATACCCCAATACTAGGCGATTCTACACAGTGACATATATAGCAGTATTAATAAGACTTACGAGTCTTTCCCGCGGCCCGTTTCCTGCATACCATCAACATGCTGATGAAGGTCAAAAACTGTAATGACAAGCATTATCACATTGTTTGCATATCAACACAAGGCGTGTGTATTGACGAATGCTTGAACAATTAAACATGCATGCCTAATGAAGTGAAGACAAAGGCTGGGGGGTATAAAACTAATAATATATATTTAACCATTTTCAACTTGTACGAGCATCTCCATGCCATTATCCATTTCCACATAGACGTTATTACCAATACCACATACATTGACACGGTAGTCGTCAAGACAAGCAGACGGTATGTACCCGTAAGAAATGTCTGAATAACATAGTAACAGATTTACCCATAACAAATGTCTGAATAACATAGTAACAGACGTACCCGTAACAAATGTCTGAATAACATAGTAACAGACGGTGTACCCGTAACAAATGTCTGAATAACATAGTAACAAATGTCTGAATAACATAGTAACAGACGTACCCATAACAAATGTCTGAATAACATAGTAACAGACGTACCCGTAACAAATGTCTGAATAACATAGTAACAGACGTACCCGTAACAAATGTCTGAATAACATAGTAACAGACGTACCCGTAACAAATGTCTGAATAACATAGTAACAGACGTACACGTAACAAATGTCTGAATAACATAGTAACAGACGTACCCGTAACAAATGTCTGAATAACATAGTAACAAATGTCTGAATAACATAGTAACAGACGTACCCGTAACAAATGTCTGAATAACATAGTAACAGACGTACCCGTAACAAATGTCTGAATAACATAGTAACAGACGTACAATGTCTGAATAACATAGTAACAGACGTCTGAATAACATAGTAACAGACGTCTGAATAACATAGTAACAAATGTCTGAATAACATAGTAGTTATATCGCTATTGCATTTCATTCGAATTCTATTAACGTACATGTCGTAATTCTATCCATTTTCGTATGAATCTCCTCACTAATAATATGCAGCTGACACGAGTACTTGAAGTCACGGTCATGCGCATTCGCAGTGTTGGGCAGCGTTCCTCGCAAGAAAAGGTGAATGTTAAGAGCTTACGATGTTCCAACGATGGTCTATTTACACAAGGCAAGTGGCAAATCTGAACTAAATACATTTTAAATACAAAGTCTGCTATATTTTGCTTTGTATCATTGAAAAAGATAATCAATGTAAACATAATTAATGAATCGCGGGTTAATAGTTTCCATCGTGGTATGAACTACATTGGGCGTGTCTAAGGTTAGCGTGGATAGCTTCAGCCTCCACACACTTTAACCACAAACAATGTAGTGCATACCCCACTGGAAACTTTCAACCCGCGATTCATTCCTTAAGTGGATACACCTCTTAACACTACCAGTAACATTTATGGAGGCTGTGTAGAGTTGTTGACTGTATAACAATTGATTACGAAAGGTATGTATCGAGATACAGTAGTGTACAACCCTGTATCTCTATAGTATCTATACTGAAAGGGTTAAGGATTACAGGAATTTCGTCAGCTATTGATAGTTACTAAGATGTTGCACGCTATCTTCATTATGTTCCTTGTTGAATATGCAGAGCGGTTCATCATCCAGCAGTCATACAATGTGTGTATGGGTAATGCCGGTAAAATGGTGTTGATAACATACGTGAAACAATGTGTGAAACATTTGTTTCATCTATATGTAGAGTAAATTAATTTATTCAAGTAGATAAAAACAAATTACCATATATAAAAGGAGTTACCGTATTTACATAGATGGAAGGATTTACTGTATTTACATAGATGGAAGGATTTACTGTATTTACTTACATGGAAGGATTTACCGTATTTACTTACATGGAAGGATTTACCATATTTACTTAGATGGAAGGATTTACTGTATTTACTTAGATGGAAGGATTTACTGTATTTACATAGATGGAAGGATTTACTGTATTTACTTACATGGAAGGATTTACTGTATTTACTTAGATGGAAGGATTTACTGTATTTACTTACATGGAAGGATTTACTGTATTTACTTAGATGGAAGGATTTACCGTATTTACTTAGATGGAAGGATTTACTGTATTTACTTAGATGGAAGAATTTAATGTATTTACTTACATGGAAGGATTTACTGTATTTACATAGATGGAAGGATTTACAGTATTTACTTATATGGAAGGAGTTACTGTATTTACATAGATGGAAGAATTTAATGTATTTACTTACATGGAAGGATTTACTGTATTTACATAGATGGAAGGATTTACAGTATTTACATAGATGGAAGGATTTACAGTATTTACTTACATGGAATGATTTACCGTATTTACTTACATGGAAGGATTTACCGTATTTACTTAGATGGAATGATTTACCGTATTTACTTAGATGGAATGATTTACAGTATTTACTAAGATGGAAGGATTTACCGTATTTACTTACATGGAAGAATTTACCGTATTTACTTACATGGAAGGAGTTACCATATTTACTTAGATGGAAGGATTTACAGTATTTACTTACATGGAAGGATTTACCGTATTTACTTAGATGGAATGATTTACAGTATTTACTAAGATGGAAGGATTTACCGTATTTACTTACATGGAAGAATTTACCATATTTACTTAGATGGAAGGATTTACAGTATTTACATAGATGGAAGGATTTACAGTATTTACATAGATGGAAGGATTTACTGTATTTACATAGATGGAAGGATTTACCGTATTTACTTAGATGGAAGGATTTACTGTATTTACATAGATGGAAGGATTTACTGTATTTACATAGATGGAAGGATTTACTGTATTTACTTAGATGGAAGGATTTACTGTATTTACTTAGATGGAAGGATTTACTGTATTTACTTAGATGGAAGGATTTACTGTATTTACATAGATGGAAGGATTTACTGTATTTACTTACATGGAATGATTTACAGTATTTACTTACATGGAATGATTTACCGTATTTACTTACATGGAAGGATTTACCGTATTTACTTACATGGAAGGATTTACCGTATTTACTTACATGGAATGATTTACCGTATTTACTTAGATGGAATGATTTAATGTATTTACTTACATGGAAGGATTTACCGTATTTACTTACATGGAAGGAGTTACCATATTTACTTAGATGGAAGGATTTACAGTATTTACTTACATGGAATGATTTACCGTATTTACTTAGATGGAATGATTTACAGTATTTACTACGATGGAAGGATTTACCGTATTTACTTACATGGAAGAATTTACCGTATTTACTTACATGGAAGGATTTACCGTATTTACTTAGATGGAAGGATTTACAGTATTTACTTACATGGAAGAATTTACCGTATTTACTTACATGGAAGGAGTTACCATATTTACTTACATGGAAGGATTTACAGTATTTACATAGATGGAAGGATTTACAGTATTTACATAGATGGAAGGATTTACCGTATTTACTTACATGGAAGAATTTACCGTATTTACTTACATGGAAGGAGTTACCATATTTACTTAGATGGAAGGATTTACAGTATTTACTTACATGGAAGGAGTTACCATATTTACTTAGATGGAAGGATTTACCGTATTTACTTACATGGAAGGAGTTACCATATTTACTTAGATGGAAGGATTTACCGTATTTACTTACATGGAAGAATTTACCGTATTTACTTACATGGAAGGAGTTACCATATTTACTTAGATGGAAGGATTTACCATATTTACTTAGATGGAAGGATTTACCGTATTTACTTACATGGAAGGATTTACTGTATTTACTTAGATGGAGGCATTAGGTTAACAGAGTGTCATGTGGCATTAGGTTAACAGAGTGTCATGTGGCATTAGGTTAACAGAGTGTCATGTGGCATTAGGTTAACAGAGTGTCATGTGGCATTAGGTTAACAGAGTGTCATGTGGCATTAGGTTAACATAGTGTCATGTGGCATTAGGTTCACATAGTGTCATGTGGCATTAGGTTAACCGAGTGTCATGTGGCATTAGGTTAACAGAGTGTCATGTGGCATTAGGTTAACAGAGTGTCATGTGGCATTAGGTTAACAGAGTATCATGTGGCATTAGGTTAACAGAGTGTCATGTGGCATTAGGTTAACAGAGTGTCATGTGGCATTAGGTTAACAGAGTGTCATGTGGCATTAGGTTAACAGAGTGTCATGTGGCATTAGGTTAACATAGTGTCATGTGGCATTAGGTTAACAGAGTGTCATGTGGCATTAAGTTAACAGTGTCATGTGGCATTAGGTTAACATAGTGTTATGTGGCATTAGGCTTACATAGTATCATGTGGCATTAGGTTAACAGAGTGTCATGTGGCATTAGGTTAACATAGTGTCATGTGGCATTAGGTTAACATAGTGTCATGTGGCATTAGGTTAACAGAGTGGCATGTGGCATTAGGTTAACAGAGTGTCATGTGGCATTAGGTTAACATAGTGTCATGTGGCATTAGGTTAACAGAGTGTCATGTGGCATTAGGTTCACATAGTGTCATGTGGCATTAGGTTAACAGAGTGTCATGTGGCATTAGGTTAACAGAGTGTCATGTGGCATTATGTTAACATAGTGTCATGTGGCATTAGGTTTACAGAGTGTCATGTGGCATTATGTTAACATAGTGTCATATGGCATTAGGTTCACATAGTGTCATGTGGCATTAGGTTAACAGAGTGTCATGTGGCATTAGGTTAACAGAGTGTCATGTGGCATTATGTTAACATAGTGTCATGTGGCATTATGTTTACAGAGTGTCATGTGGCATTATGTTAACATAGTGTCATGTGGCATTAGGTTTACAGAGTGTCATGGTATGTTGTCATTGTTTGTAGTATTATTATACAGGTTTACTTTGCACCAAATATCTACCTAGTTCATGTGCTTGACAAGACATTAATGATGATCTTACAGTAGGTCAAGATGTTTTGTTTTACTATGTGAATATCATGTGAAACTGCTACACAAACCATTGATCAGTTCATCTACTGTTTCTACACAAACCATTGATCAGTTCATTTACTGTTTCTACACAAACCATTGATCAGTTCATTTACTGTTTCTACACAAACCATTGATCAGTTCATTTACTGTTTCTACACAAACCATTGATCAGTTCATTTACTGTTTCTACACAAACCATTGATCAGTTCATTTACTGTTTCTACACAAACCAGTGATCAGTTCATTTACTGTTTCTACACAAACCATTGATCAGTTCATCTACTGTTTCTACACAAACCATTGATCAGTTCATTTACTGTTTCTACACAAACCATTGATCAGTTCATTTACTGTTTCTACACAAACCATTGATCAGTTCATTTACTGTTTCTACACAAACCATTGATCAGTTCATTTACTGTTTCTACACAAACCATTGATCAGTTCATTTACTGTTTCTACACAAACCAGTGATCAGTTCATTTACTGTTTCTACACAAACCATTGATCAGTTCATCTACTGTTTCTACACAAACCATTGATCAGTTCATCTACTGTTTCTACACAAACCATTGATCAGTTCATTTACTGTTTCTACACAAACCATTGATCAGTTCATTTACTGTTTCTACACAAACCATTGATCAGTTCATTTACTGTTTCTACACAAACCATTGATCAGTTCATTTACTGTTTCTACACAAACCATTGATCAGTTCATCTACTGTTTCTACACAAACCATTGATCAGTTCATTTACTGTTTCTACACAAACCATTGATCAGTTCATCTACTGTTTCTACACAAACCATTGATCAGTTCATCTACTGTTTCTACACAAACCATTGATCAGTTCATCTACTGTTTCTACACAAACCATTGATCAGTTCATCCATTGATCAGGTCATTTACTGTTTCTACACAAACCATTGATCAGTTCATTTACTGTTTCTACACAAACCAGTGATCAGTTCATCTACTGTTTCTACACAAACCATTGATCAGTTCATCTACTGTTTCTACACAAACCATTGATCAGTTCATCTACTGTTTCTACACAAACCATTGATCAGTTCATCTACTGTTTCTACACAAACCATTGATCAATTCATTTACTGTTTCTACACAAACCATTGATCAGTTCATCTACTGTTTCTACACAAACCAATATTGAAACCATTGATCAGTTCATCTACTGTTTCTACACAAACCATTGATCAGTTCATCTACTGTTTCTCTGAGGATTGATTGTGTGTATTTATACATGGTTTTATCAAGCATCATCAATAGCTAGCCTCAACTTGCCATTTCAGCCATTGTCATGTTCTTTACAATAATCAATGGCATGTTCCATGGTGTGTGTGTATGGAGAGTTATGTGGCATTAGGTTAACAGAGTGTATCATATCATGGTACAGTTCTCGACAAAACCTGCATTGAAAACTGGATCTGCTCGATACAAAACAATCATTCATTCAAAACATGACAAATAAATAATCAAATACGTTCATTTATACTCTTAAAGCTTGAACCTGTCAATGAATTCAATTCAACTTGCACATTGAGTAAATATTTTTAATAGACAAGAAAGACCCCCCATCATGTTCATCATAATTACGTCCCGTCCTCCTTTGTCTTCCTTTCATTAGTAAGCCTACTTGATATAATTGAATATAACTGATTAACATTCATATTGCCTACCACACCTATTAACACTAATTGAGACAAGAGGGTATAATTACCTATATGTGCCCTATTGGAGATCAGCAGTCGGTTTTCCCAGTTATGTAGCCCGGCTTCCTCAGCATGCTTCAGCTCTTCTAACAACTGTTCTATATGTACTACACAGCCATTACCTGTAGGCAAAATACACACATGCTCCTGTGTTACTCACAGCTTCAAATAAGCTTTTGATATATATATATATATATATATATATGTATGTTAATTCGCCCCAATTTTCTTATTAATGATTATTGTACACCATTAACTCTTTGCATGCTGGGTAAAATAAAGTATATACAGTTAATCCTGTGTTAAGCAGCCAGCCAAGAGAATCTCAGAAAGTGGCTGCTTAGCACAGGTGGCTGCTTAATAGAGGTCAAATATATAGTAGACCAACATATTGGGAATCTGGAAACTGGCTGTTTAATACAGGTTGGTTGCTTAATAGAGGTGAGCACTAACACAGGTTTGACTGTAAATAGTTGTAGCAGATGGTAATTCCGTATACAAGTTTTCTTATTTGAATCTGGAAACTCTGGAAATATGTCGTGGAATTTCATTAGAATTGTTTTCGCTACATGGAATTACACGACATATTTCACTGTTATTTTCACCGCTGCAAAAGGCTAAAGGAGTTATTAACTCTTGACTAATTAATGTTGAAAGCACGTGTATTTCACTTTGATCGACACATGTCCAGTGGACTGATTTAAACAGCATCTGTCTGATACACTGGACACATAGCAATCAGGCGTTCCACTGGACACATGGCAATCGGGCGATACACTGGACACATGGCAATCAGGTGATACACTGGACACATGGCAATCAGGTGATACACTGGACATATGGCAATCAGGTGATACACTGGACATATAGCAATCAGGCGTTCCACTGGACACATGGCAATCGGGCGATACACTGGACACATGGCAATCAGGTGATACACATGGCAATCAGGTGATACACTGGACATATGGCAATCAGGTGATACACTGGACATATGGCAATCAGGTGATACACTGGACACATGGCAATCAGGTGATACACTGGACACATGGCAATCGGGCGATACACTGGACACATGGCAATCAGGTGATACACTGGACACATGGCAATCGGGTGATACACTGGACACATGGCAATCAGGTGATACACTGGACACATGGCAATCAGGTGATACACTGGACACATGGCAATCAGGTGATACACTGGACACATGGCAATCGGGCGATACACTGGACACATGGCAATCAAGTGATACACTGGACACATGGCAATCAGGTGATACACTGGACATATAGCAATCAGGCGTTCCACTGGACACATGGCAATCGGGCGATACACTGGACACATGGCAATCAGGTGATACACTGGACATATAGCAATCAGGCGTTCCACTGGACACATGGCAATCGGGCGATACACTGGACACATGGCAATCAGGTGATACACTGGACACATAGCAATCAGGCGATACACTGGACACATGGCAATCAGGTGATACACTGGACATATAGCAATCAGGTGATACACTGGACACATAGCAATCAGGTGATACACTGGACATATAGAAATCAGGCGTTACACTGGACACATGGCAATCGGGCGATACACTGGACACATGGCAATCGGGCGATACACTGGACACATGGCAATCAGGCGATACACTGGACACATAGCAATCAGGTGATACACTGGACACATGGCAATCAGGTGATACACTGGACACATGGCAATCAGGTGATACACTGGACACATAGCAATCAGGTGATACACTGGACACATGGCAATCAGGCGATACACTGGACACATGGCAATCAGGCGATACACTGGACACATAGCAATCAGGCGATACACTGGACACATGGCGATCAGGCGATACACTGGACACATAGCAATCAGGCGATACACTGGACATATAGCAATCAGGCGATACACTGGACATATAGCAATCAGGTGATACACTGGACACATGGCAATCAGGCGATACACTGGACACATGGCAATCAGGCGATACACTGGACACATAGCAATCAGGCGATACACTGGACACATGGCAATCAGGCGATACACTGGACACATGGCAATCAGGTGATACACTGGACACATGGCAATCAGGCGATACACTGGACACATAGCAATCAGACACATGGTGATCAGATGATATGCCGGACACATGGTGATCAGAAGATACGCCGGACACATGGTGATCAGATGATACGCCGGACACATGGTGATCAGATGACATGCCATACACATGGTGATCAGATGCTGATATACTAGACACATGGTGATCAGATGACATGCCTGACACATGGTGATCAGATGCTGATATACTAGACACATGGTGATCAGATGCTGATATACTAGACACATGGTGATCAGATTACACGCCAGACACATGGTGATCAGATGACACGCCGGACACATGGTGATCAGATGACATGCCGGAAACATGGTGATCAGATGACACGCCAGAAACATGGTGATCAGATGATACGCCAGACACATGGTGATCAGATGCTGATATACTAGACACATGGTGATCAGATGACACGCCTGACACATGGTGATCAGATGCTGATATGCCAGACACATGGTGATCAGATGCTGATATACTAGACACATGGTGATCAGATGACACGCCTGACACATGGTGATCAGATGCTGATATACTAGACACATGGTGATCAGATGCTGATATGCCAGACACATGGTGATCAGATGCTGATATACTAGACACATGGTGATCAGATGCTGATATGCCAGACACATGGTGATCAGATGCTGATATGCCAGACACATGGTGATCAGATGCTGATATACTAGACACATGGTGATCAGATGACATGCCTGACACATGGTGATCAGATGCTGATATACTAGACACATGGTGATCAGATGACACGCCTGACACATGGTGATCAGATGCTGATATACTAGACACATGGTGATCAGATGACACGCCTGACACATGGTGATCAGATGCTGATATACCAGACACATGGTGATCAGATGCTGATATACTAGACACATGGTGATCAGATGCTGATATACTAGACACATGGTGATCAGATGCTGATATACTAGACACATGGTGATCAGATGCTGATATACTAGACACATGGTGATCAGATGCTGATATACTAGACACATGGTGATCAGATGCTGATATGCCAGACACATGGTGATCAGATGCTGATATACTAGACACATGGTGATCAGATGCTGATATACTAGACACATGGTGATCAGATGCTGATATACTAGACACATGGTGATCAGATGCTGATATACTAGACACATGGTGATCAGATGTGATATAGACACATGGTGATCAGATGCTGATATACTAGACACATGGTGATCAGATGCTGATATGCCAGACACATGGTGATCAGATGCTGATATACTAGACACATGGTGATCAGATGCTGATATGCCAGACACATGGTGATCAGATGCTGATATACCAGACACATGGTGATCAGATGCTGATATACTAGACACATGGTGATCAGATGCTGATATACTAGACACATGGTGATCAGATGCTGATATACTAGACACATGGTGATCAGATGCTGATATGCCAGACACATGGTGATCAGATGCTGATATACTAGACACATGGTGATCAGATGCTGATATGCCAGACACATGGTGATCAGATGCTGATATACTAGACACATGGTGATCAGATGCTGATATGCCAGACACATGGTGATCAGATGCTGATATGCCAGACACATGGTGATCAGATGCTGATATAATAGACACATGGTGATCAGATGCTGATATACTAGACACATGGTGATCAGATGCTGATATACTAGACACATGGTGATCATATGCTGATATGCCAGACACATGGTGATCAGATGCTGATATACTAGACACATGGTGATCAGATGCTGATATACTAGACACATGGTGATCAGATGCTGATATACTAGACACATGGTGATCAGATGCTGATATATAGACACATGGTGATCAGATGCTGATAGCCAGACCACATGGTGATCAGATGCTGATATATAGACACATGGTGATCAGATGCTGATATACTCAGCACATGGTGATCAAAGCTGATATACTAGACACATGGTGATCATATGATGATATGCAAGACACAATGGTGATCAGATGCTGATATACTGACACATGGTGATCAGTGCTGATATGCAGAACATGAGTGATTCAGATGCGATATACTAGACACATGGTGATCATATGCTGATATACTAAACATGGTGATCAGATGCTGATATGCCAGACACATGGGATCAGATGCTGATCTATAGACACATGGTGATCAGATGCTGATATACTAGACACATGGTGATCAGATGCTGATATGCCAGACACATGGTGATCAGATGCTGATATACTAGACACATGGTGATCAGATGCTGATACGCCAGACACATGGTGATCATATGCTGATATGCCAGACACATGGTGATCAGATGCTGATATAACAGACACATGGTGATCAGATGCTGATATACTAGACACATGGTGATCAGATGCTGATATGCCAGACACATGGTGATCAGATGCTGATATACTAGACACATGGTGA
>CM026389.1:44178881-44209737 GCA_014843695.1 Archivesica marissinica
GTTGAACCTGTATTGTCAGGTCAGGTAGTATTTGAGTAGAATTACAGATCATGTGATATTGTCATGTGACAAGTTGAACCTGTATTGTGTGAGTAGAATTACAGATCATGTGATATTGTCATGTGACAAGTTGAACCTGTATTGTCAGGTATTGTTTGAGTAGATTACAGATCATGTGATATTGTCATGTGGCAAGTTGAACCTGTATTGTCAGGTAGTGTTTGAGTAGAATTACAGATCATGTGATATTGTCATGTGACAAGTTGAACCTGTATTGTCAGGTAGTGTTTGAGTAGAATTACAGATCATGTGATATTGCCATGTGGCAAGTTAAACCTGTATTGTCAGGTAGCATTTGAGTAGAATTACAGATCATGTGATATTGCCATGTGGCAAGTTGAACCTGTATTGTCAGGTAGTATTTGAGTAGAATTACAGATCATGTGATATTGTCATGTGGCAAGTTGAACCTGTATTGTCAGGTAGCATTTGAGTAGAATTACAGATCATGTGACAAGTTGAACCTGTATTGTCAGGTAGTATTTGAGTAGAATTACAGATCATGTGATATTGCCATGTGGCAAGTTGAACCTGTATTGTCAGGTAGCATTTGAGTAGAATTACAGATCATGTGATATTGCCATGTGGCAAGTTGAACCTGTATTGTCAGGTAGCATTTGAGTAGAATTACAGATCATGTGATATTTCCATGTGGCAAGTTGAACCTGTATTGTCAGGTAGTATTTGAGTAGAATTACAGACCATGTGACAAGTTGAACCTGTATTGTCAGGTATTGTTTGAGTAGGATTACAGATAATGTGATATTGTCATGTGACAAGTTGAACCAGTATTGTCAGGAGTGTTTGAGTAGAATTACAGATCATGTGATATTGTCATGTGGCAAGTTGAACCTGTATTGTCAGGTACTATTTGAGTAGAATTACAGATCATGTGATATTGTCATGTGGCAAGTTGAACCTGTATTGTCAGGTAGTATTTGAGTAGAATTACAGATCATGTGATATTGCCATGTGACAAGTTAAACCTGTTTTCATGTGATATTGCCATGTGGCAAGTTGAACCTGTATTGTCAGGTAGTATTAGAGTAGAATTACAGATCATGTGATATTGCCATGTGGCAAGTTGAACCTGTATTGTCAGGTAGCATTTGAGTAGAATTACAGATCATGTGATATTGCCATGTGGCAAGTTGAACCTGTATTGTCAGGTAGCACTTGAGTAGAATTACAGACCATGTGACAAGTTGAACCTGTATTGTCAGGTAGCATTTGAGTAGAATTACAGATCATGTGATATTGTCATGTGACAAGTTGAACCTGTATTGTTTGAGTAGAATTACAGATCATGTGATATTGTCATGTGGCAAGTTGAACCTGTATTGTTAGGTATTGTTTGAGTAGAATTACAGATCATGTGATATTGTCATGTGACAAGTTGAACCAGTATTGTCAGGTAGTATTTGAATAGAATTACAGATCATGTGATATTGTCATGTGGCAAGCTGAACCTGTATTGTCAGGTACTGTTTGAGTAGAATTACAGATCATGTGATATTGCCATGTGGCAAGTTGAACCTGTATTGTCAGGTAGCATTTGAGTAGAATTACAGATCATGTGATATTGTCATGTGACAAGTTGAACCAATATTGTCAGGTAGTATTTGAGTAGAATTACAGACCATGTGACAAGTTGAACCTGTATTGTTTGAGTAGAATTACAGATCATGTGATATTGTCATGTGGCAAGTTGAACCTGTATTGTCAGGTACTGTTTGATTAGAATTACAGATCACGTGATATTGTCATGTGACAAGTTGAACCTGTATTGTCAGGTAGTATTTGAGTAGAATTACAGATCATGTGATATTGCCATGTGACAAGTTAAACCTGTATTGTCAGATAGCATTTGAGTAGAATTACGGATCATGTGATATTGCCATGTGGCAAGTTGAACCTGTATTGTCAGGTAGTATTTGAGTAGAATTACAGATCATGTGATATTGCCATGTGGCAAGTTGAACCTGTATTGTCAGGTACTGTTTGAGTAGAATTACAGATCATGTGATATTGTCATGTGACAAGTTGAACCTGTATTGTCAGGTAGTATTTGAGTAGAATTACAGATCATGTGACAAGTTGAACCAGTATTGTCAAGTAGTATTTGAGTAGAATTACAGATCATGTGATATTGTCATGTGACAAGTTGAACCTGTATTGTCAGGTACATTTTGAGTATAATTACAGATCATGTGATATTGTCATGTGACAAGTTGAACCAGTATTGTCAGGTACTGTTTGAGTATAATTACAGATCATGTGATATTGTCATGTGACGACAAGTTGAACCTATATTGTCAGGTACTGTTTGAGTAGAATTACAGGTCATGTGATATTGTCATATGGCAAGCTGAACCTGTATTGTCAGGTAATGTTTGAGTAGAATTATAGATCATGTGACAAATTGAACCTGTATTGTCAGGTACTGTTTGAGTAGAATTACAGATCATGTGATATTGTCATGTGACAAGTTAAACCTGTATTGTCAGGTAGCATTTGAGTAGAATTACAGTTCATGTGATATTGCCATGTGGTAAGCTAAACCTGTATTGTCAGGTAGTATTTGAGTAGAATTACAGATCACGTGATATTATCATGTGACAAGTTGAACCTGTATTGTCAGGTAGCATTTGAGTAGAATTACAGTTCATGTGATATTGCCATGTAGCAAGTTAAACCTGTATTGTCAGGTAGCATTTGAGTAGAATTACAGATCATGTGATATTGCCATGTGGCAAGTTGAACCTGTATTGTCAGGTAGCATTTGAGTAGAATTACAGATCATGTGATATTGCCATGTGGCAAGTTGAACCTGTATTGTCAGGTAGTATTCGAGTAGAATTACAGACCATGTGACAAGTTGAACCTGTATTGTCAGGTAGCATTTGAGTAGAATTACAGATCATGTGATATTGCCATGTGGCAAGTTGAACCTGTATTGTCAGGTAGCATTTGAGTAGAATTACAGATCATGTGATATTGCCATGTGGCAAGTTGAACCTGTATTGTCAGGTAGTATTCGAGTAGAATTACAGATCATGTGATATTGCATGTGACAAGTTGAACCTGTATTGTCAGGTAGCATTTGAGTAGAATTACAGATCATGTGATATTGTCATGTGACAAGTTGAACCAGTATTGTCAGGTACTGTTTGAGTAGAATTACAGATCTTGTGATATTGCCATGTGGCAAGTTGAACCTGTATTGTCAGGTAGCATTTGAGTAGAATTACAGATCATGTGATATTGCCATGTGGCAAGTTGAACCTGTATTGTCAGGTAGTATTTGAGTAGAATTACAGACCATGTGACAAGTTGAACCTGTATTGTCAGGTATTGTTTGAGTAGGATTACAGATAATGTGATATTGTCATGTGACAAGTTGAACCAGTATTGTCAGGAGTGTTTGAGTAGAATTACAGATCATGTGATATTGCCATGTGTCAAGTTAAACCTGTATTGTCAGGTAGCATTTGAGTAGAATTACAGATCATGTGATATTGCCATGTGGCAAGTTGAACCTGTATTGTCAGGTAGCATTTGAGTAGAATTACAGATCATGTGATATTGCCATGTGGCAAGTTGAACCTGTATTGTCATATTTGAGTAGAATTACAGACCATGTGACAAGTTGAACCTGTATTGTCAGGTAGCATTTGAGTAGAATTACAGACCATGTGACAAGTTGAACCTGTATTGTCAGGTATTGTTTGAGTAGAATTACAGATCATGTGATATTGTCATGTGGCAAGTTGAACCTGTATTGTCAGGTAGTATTTGAGTAGAATTACAGATCATGTGATATTGCCATGTGGCAAGTTGAACCTGTATTGTCAGGTACTGTTTGAGTAGAATTACAGATCATGTGATATTGTCATGTGACAAGTTGAACCTGTATTGTCAGGTAGTATTTGAGTAGAATTACAGATCATGTGACAAGTTGAACCAGTATTGTCAAGTAGTATTTGAGTAGAATTACAGATCATGTGATATTGTCATGTGACAAGTTGAACCTGTATTGTCAGGTACATTTTGAGTATAATTACAGATCATGTGATATTGTCATGTGACAAGTTGAACCAGTATTGTCAGGTACTGTTTGAGTATAATTACAGATCATGTGATATTGTCATGTGACGACAAGTTGCACCTATATTGTCAGGTACTGTTTGAGTAGAATTACAGGTCATGTGATATTGTCATATGGCAAGCTGAACCTGTATTGTCAGGTAATGTTTGAGTAGAATTATAGATCATGTGACAAATTGAACCTGTATTGTCAGGTACTGTTTGAGTAGAATTACAGATCATGTGATATTGTCATGTGGCAAGCTGAACCTGTATTGTCAGGTAATGTTTGAGTAGAATTACAGATCACGTGATATTGTCATGTGACAAGTTGAACCTGTATTGTCAGGTAGCATTTGAGTAGAATTACAGATCATGTGATATTGCCATGTAGCAAGTTAAACCTGTATTGTCAGGTAGCATTTGAGTAGAATTACAGATCATGTGATATTGCCATGTGGCAAGTTGAACCTGTATTGTCAGGTAGTATTTGAGTAGAATTACAGATCATGTGATATTGTCATGTGGCAAGCTGAACCTGTATTGTCAGGTATGTTTGAGTAGAATTACAGATCATGTGATATTGCCATGTGGCAAGTTGAACCTGTATTGTCAGGTAGTATTGAGTAGAATTACAGACCATGTGACAAGTTGAACCTGTATTGTCAGGTAGCATTTGAGTAGAATTACAGATCATGTGATATTGTCATGTGACAAGTTGAACCAGTATTGTCAGGTACTGTTTGAGTAGAATTACAGATCATGTGATATTGCCATGTGGCAAGTTGAACCTGTATTGTCAGGTAGCATTTGAGTAGAATTACAGATCATGTGATATTGCCATGTGGCAAGTTGAACCTGTATTGTCAGGTAGTATTTGAGTAGAATTACAGACCATGTGACAAGTTGAACCTGTATTGTCAGGTAATTTGAGTAGAATTACAGATCATGTGATATTGTCATGTGACAAGTTGAACCTGTATTGTCAGGTAGTGTTTGAGTAGAATTACAGATCATGTGATATTGTCATGTGGCAAGTTGAACCTGTATTGTCAGGTAGCATTTGAGTAGAATTACAGATCATGTGATATTGCCATGTGGCAAGTTGAACCTGTATTGTCAGGTAGCATTTGAGTAGAATTACAGATCATGTGATATTGTCATGGGCAAGTTGAACCTGTATTGTCATATTTGAGTAGAATTACAGACCATGTGACAAGTTGAACCAGTATTGTCAGGTACTGTTTGAGTAGAATTACAGATCATGTGATATTGTCATGTGACAAGTGACAAGTATTGTCAGGATTTTGAGTAGAATTACAGATCATGTGATATTGTCATGTGGCAAGCTGAACCTGTATTGTCAGGTACTGTTTGAGTAGAATTACAGATCATGTGATATTGTCATGTGGCAAGCTGAACCAGTATTGTCAGGTATTGTTTGAGTAGAATTACAGATCATGTGATATTTTCATGTGGCAAGCTGAACCTGTATTGCCAGGTACTGTTTGAGTAGAATTACAGATCATGTGACAAGTTGAACCAGTATTGTCAGGTAGTATTTGAGTAGAATTACAGATCATGTGATATTGTCATGTGACAAGTTGAACCTGTATTGTCAGGTACTGTTTGAGTAGAATTACAGATCATGTGATATTGTCATGTGACAAGTTGAACCAGTATTGTCATGTACTGTTTGAGTAGAATTACAGATCATGTGATATTGTCATGTGACGACAAGTTGAACCTGTATTGTCAGGTACTGTTTGAGTAGAATTACAGATCATGTGATATTGTCATGTGGCAAGTTGAACCAGTATTGTCAGGTATTGTTTGAGTAGAATTACAGAGCATGTGATATTTTCATGTGGCAAGCTGAACCTGTATTGTCAGGTAATGTTTGAGTAGAATTACAGATCATGTGATATTGTCATGTGACAAGTTGAACCAGTATTGTCAGGTAGTATTTGAGTAGAATTACAGACCATGTGACAAGTTGAACCTGTATTGTCAGGTAGCATTTGAGTAGAATTACAGACCATGTGACAAGTTGAACCTGTATTGTTTGAGTAGAATTACAGATCATGTGATATTGTCATGTGGCAAGTTGAACCTGTATTGTCAGGTACTGTTTGAGTAGAATTACAGATCACGTGATATTGTCATGTGACAAGTTGAACCTGTATTGTCAGGTAGTATTTGAGTAGAATTACAGATCATGTGATATTGCCATGTGACAAGTTAAACCTGTATTGTCAGGTAGCATTTGAGTAGAATTACAGATCATGTGATATTGCCATGTGGCAAGTTGAACCTGTATTGTCAGGTAGTATTTGAGTAGAATTACAGATCATGTGATATTGCCATGTGGCAAGTTGAACCTGTATTGTCAGGTAGTATTTAAGTAGAATTACAGATCATGTGATATTGTCATGTGGCAAGCTGAACCAGTATTGTCAGGTACTGTTTGAGTAGAATTACAGATCATGTGATATTGTCATGTGACAAGTTGAACCAGTATTGTCAGGTAGTGTTTGAGTAGAATTACAGATCATGTGATATTGTCATGTGGCAAGTTGAACCAGTATTGTCAGGTAGTATTTGAGTAGAATTACAGATCATGTGATATTGTCATGTGACAAGTTGAACCAGTATTGTCAGGTATTGTTTGAGTAGAATTACAGATCATGTGATATTGTCATGTGACAAGTTGAACCAGTATTGTCAGGTAGTATTTGAGTAGAATTACAGACCATGTGACAAGTTGAACCTGTATTGTTTGAGTAGAATTACAGATCATGTGATATTGTCATGTGGCAAGTTGAACCTGTATTGTCAGGTACTGTTTGAGTAGAATTACAGATCACGTGATATTGTCATGTGACAAGTTGAACCTGTATTGTCAGGTAGTATTTGAGTAGAATTACAGATCATGTGATATTGCCATGTGACAAGTTAAACCTGTATTGTCAGGTAGCATTTGAGTAGAATTACAGATCATGTGATATTGCCATGTGGCAAGTTGAACCTGTATTGTCAGGTAGTATTTGAGTAGAATTACAGATCATGTGATATTGTCATGTGACAAGTTGAACCTGTATTGTTTGAGTAGAATTACAGATCATGTGATATTGTCATGTGGCAAGTTGAACCTGTATTGTCAGGTATTGTTTGAGTAGAATTACAGATCATGTGATATTGTCATGTGACAAGTTGAACCAGTATTGTCAGGTAGTATTTGAGTAGAATTACAGATCATGTGATATTGTCATGTGACAAGTTGAACCTGTATTGTCAGGTACTGTTTGAGTAGAATTACAGATCATGTGATATTGTCATGTGGCAAGTTGAACCTGTATTGTCAGGTAATGTTTGAGTAGAATTACAGATCATGTGATATTGTCATGTGACAAGTTGAACCAGTATTGTCAGGTATTGTTTGAGTAGAATTACAGATCATGTGATATTGTCATGTGACAAGTTGAACCAGTATTGTCAGGTAGTATTTGAGTAGAATTACAGACCATGTGACAAGTTGAACCTGTATTGTCAGGTAGCATTTGAGTAGAATTACAGACCATGTGACAAGTTGAACCTGTATTGTTTGAGTAGAATTACAGATCATGTGATATTGTCATGTGGCAAGTTGAACCTGTATTGTCAGGTACTGTTTGAGTAGAATTACAGATCACGTGATATTGTCATGTGACAAGTTGAACCTGTATTGTCAGGTAGTATTTGAGTAGAATTACAGATCATGTGATATTGCCATGTGACAAGTTAAACCTGTATTGTCAAGTAGCATTTGAGTAGAATTACAGATCATGTGATATTGCCATGTGGCAAGTTGAACCTGTATTGTCAGGTAGTATTTGAGTAGAATTACAGATCATGTGATATTGCCATGTGGCAAGTTGAACCTGTATTGTCAGGTAGTATTTAAGTAGAATTACAGATCATGTGATATTGTCATGTGGCAAGCTGAACCAGTATTGTCAGGTACTGTTTGAGTAGAATTACAGATCATGTGATATTGTCATGTGACAAGTTGAACCAGTATTGTCAGGAGTGTTTGAGTAGAATTACAGATCATGTGATATTGTCATGTGGCAAGTTGAACCAGTATTGTCAGGTACTGTTTGAGTAGAATTACAGATCATGTGATATTGTCATGTGACAAGTTGAACCTGTATTGTCAGGTAGTATTTGAGTAGAATTACAGATCATGTGATATTGTCATGTGGCAAGTTGAACCTGTATTGTCAGGTAGTGTTTGAGTAGAATTACAGATCATGTGATATTGTCATGTGGCAAGTTGAACCTGTATTGTCAGGTACTGTTTGAGTAGAATTACAGATCATGTGATATTGTCATGTGACAAGTTGAACCTGTATTGTCAGGTAGTGTTTGAGTAGAATTACAGATCATGTGATATTGTCATGTGACAAGTTGAACCTGTATTGTCAGGTATGTTTGAGTAGAATTACAGATCATGTGATATTGTCATGTGACAAGTTGAACCTGTATTGTCAGGTACTGTTTGAGTAGAATTACAGATCATGTGATATTGTCATGTGGCAAGCTGAACCTGTATTGTCAGGTATTGTTTGAGTAGAATTACAGATCATGTGATATTGTCATGTGACAAGTTGAACCTGTATTGTCAGGTAGTATTTGAGTAGAATTACAGATCATGTGACAAGTTGAACCGTATTTTTGAGTAGAATTACAGATCATGTGATATTGTCATGTGACAAGTTGAACCTGTATTGTCAGGTACTGTTTGAGTAGAATTACAGATCATGTGATATTGTCATGTGACAAGTTGAACCTGTATTGTCAGGTAGTATTTGAGTAGAATTACAGATCATGTGATATTGCCATGTGACAAGTTGAACCTGTATTGTCAGGTAGCATTTGAGTAGAATTACAGATCATGTGATATTGCCATGTGGCAAGTTGAACCTGTATTGTCAGGTAGTATTTGAGTAGAATTACAGATCATGTGATATTGTCATGTGACAAGTTGAACCTGTATTGTCAGGTAGTATTTGAGTAGAATTACAGACCATGTGACAAGTTGAACCTGTATTGTCAGGTATTTGAGTAGAATTACAACCATGTGACAAGTTGAACCTGTATTGTCAGGTGATTTGAGTAGAATTACAGATCATGTGATATTGTCATGTGACAAGTTGAACCTGTATTGTGTGAGTAGAATTACAGATCATGTGATATTGTCATGTGGCAAGTTGAACCTGTATTGTCAGGTATTGTTTGAGTAGAATTACAGATCATGTGATATTGTCATGTGACAAGTTGAACCAGTATTGTCAGGTATTGTTTGAGTAGAATTACAGATCATGTGATATTGTCATGTGACAAGTTGAACCAGTATTGTCAGGTAGTATTTGAGTAGAATTACAGACCATGTGACAAGTTGAACCTGTATTGTCAGGTAGCATTTGAGTAGAATTACAGACCATGTGACAAGTTGAACCTGTATTGTTTGAGTAGAATTACAGATCATGTGATATTGTCATGTGGCAAGTTGAACCTGTATTGTCAGGTACTGTTTGAGTAGAATTACAGATCACGTGATATTGTCATGTGACAAGTTGAACCTGTATTGTCAGGTAGTATTTGAGTAGAATTACAGATCATGTGATATTGCCATGTGGCAAGCTGAACCAGTATTGTCAGGTACTGTTTGAGTAGAATTACAGATCATGTGATATTGTCATGTGACAAGTTGAACCAGTATTGTCAGGAGTGTTTTAGTAGAATTACAGATCATGTGATATTGTCATGTGGCAAGCTGAACCAGTATTGTCAGGTACTGTTTGAGTAGAATTACAGATCATGTGATATTGTCATGTGACAAGCTGAACAAGTATTGTCAGGATTTTTTGAGTAGAATTACAGATCATGTGATATTGTCATGTGGCAAGCTGAACCTGTATTGTCAGGTACTGTTTGAGTAGAATTACAGATCATGTGATATTGTCATGTGGCAAGCTGAACCAGTATTGTCAGGTATTGTTTGAGTAGAATTACAGATCATGTGATATTTTCATGTGGCAAGCTGAACCTGTATTGTCAGGTACTTTTGAGTAGAATTACAGATCATGTGACAAGTTGAACCAGTATTGTCAGGTAGTATTTGAGTAGAATTACAGATCATGTGATATTGTCATGTGACAAGTTGAACCTGTATTGTCAGGTACTGTTTGAGTAGAATTACAGATCATGTGATATTGTCATGTGACAAGTTGAACCAGTATTGTCAGGTACTGTTTGAGTAGAATTACAGATCATGTGATATTGTCATGTGACAAGTTGAACCTGTATTGTCAGGTACTGTTTGAGTAGAATTACAGATCATGTGATATTGTCATGTGGCAAGTTGAACCAGTATTGTCAGGTATTGTTTGAGTAGAATTACAGATCATGTGATATTGTCATGTGGCAAGCTGAACCTGTATTGTCAGGTAATGTTTGAGTAGAATTACAGATCATGTGATATTGTCATGTGACAAGTTGAACCTGTATTGTCAGGTACTGTTTGAGTAGAATTACAGATCATGTGATATTGTCATGTGGCAAGCTGAACCTGTATTGTCAGGTAATGTTTGAGTAGAATTACAGATCATGTGATATTGTCATGTGACAAGTTGAACCTGTATTGTCAGGTAGTATTTGAGTAGAATTACAGATCATGTGATATTGTCATGTGACAAGTTGAACCTGTATTGTCAGGTATGTTTGAGTAGAATTACAGATCATGTGATATTGTCATGTGACAAGTTGAACCAGTATTGTCAGGTAGTATTTGAGTAGAATTACAGATCATGTGATATTGTCATGTGACAAGTTGAACCAGTATTGTCAGGTATTGTTTGAGTAGAATTACAGATCATGTGATATTGTCATGTGACAAGTTGAACCAGTATTGTCAGGTAGTATTTGAGTAGAATTACAGACCATGTGACAAGTTGAACCTGTATTGTCAGGTAGCATTTGAGTAGAATTACAGATCATGTGATATTGTCAGGTGACAAGTTGAACCTGTATTGTTTGAGTAGAATTACAGATCATGTGATATTGTCATGGGGCAAGTTGAACCTGTATTGTCAGGTACTGTTTGAGTAGAATTACAGATCACCTGATATTGTCATGTGACAAGTTGAACCTGTATTGTCAGGTAGTATTTGAGTAGAATTACAGATCATGTGATATTGCCATGTGACAAGATAAACCTGTATTGTCAGGTAGCATTTGAGTAGAATTACAGATCATGTGATATTGCCATGTGGCAAGTTGAACCTGTATTGTCAGGAAGTATTTGAGTAGAATTACAGATCATGTGATATTGCCATGTGGCAAGTTGAACCTGTATTGTTAGGTAGTATTTGAGTAGAATTGCAGACCATGTGACAAGTTGAACCTGTATTGTCAGGTCAGGTACATTTGAGTAGAATTACAGATCATGTGATATTGTCATGTGACAAGTTGAACCTGTATTGTTTGAGTAGAATTACAGATCATGAATATAGTCATGTGGCAAGTTGAACCTGTATTGTCAGGTATTGTTTGAGTAGAATTACAGATCATGTGATATTGTCATGTGACAAGTTGAACCAGTATTGTCAGGTATTGTTTGAGTAGAATTACAGATCATGTGATATTGTCATGTGACAAGTTGAACCAGTATTGTCAGGTAGTATTTGAGTAGAATTACAGATCATGTGATATTGTCATGTGACAAGTTGAACATGTATTGTCAGGTACTGTTTGAGTAGAATTACAGATCATGTGATATTGTCATGTGGCAAGCTGAACCAGTATTGTCAGGTATTGTTTGAGTAGAATTACAGATCATGTGATATTGTCATGTGGCAAGATGAACCTGTATTGCCAGGTACTGTTTGAGTAGAATTACAGATCATGTGATATTGTCATGTGACAAGTTGAACCTGTATTGTCAGGTAGTATTTGAGTAGAATTACAGATCATGTGATATTGTCATGTGACAAGTTGAACCTGTATTGTCAGGTACTGTTTGAGTAGAATTACAGATCATGTGATATTGTCATGTGACAAGTTGAACCTGTATTGTCAGGTACTGTTTGAGTAGAATTACAGATCATGTGATATTGTCATGTGACAAGTTGAACCTGTATTGTCAGGTACTGTTTGAGTAGAATTACAGATCATGTGATATTGTCATGTGGCAAGTTGAACCTGTATTGTCAGGTACTGTTTGAGTAGAATTACAGATCATGTGATATTGTCATGTGACAAGTTGAACCTGTATTGTCAGGTAGCATTTGAGTAGAATTACAGACCATGTGACAAGTTGAACCTGTATTGTCAGGTAGCATTTGAGTAGAATTACAGATCATGTGATATTGTCATGTGACAAGTTGAACCTGTATTGTTTGAGTAGAATTACAGATCATGTGATATTGTCATGTGGCAAGTTGAACCTGTATTGTCAGGTATTGTTTGAGTAGAATTACAGATCATGTGATATTGTCATGTGACAAGTTGAACCAGTATTGTCAGGTAGTATTTGAGTAGAATTACAGATCATGTGATATTGTCATGTGACAAGTTGAACCTGTATTGTCAGGTACTGTTTGAGTAGAATTACAGATCATGTGATATTGTCATGTGGCAAGCTGAACCAGTATTGTCAGGTATTGTTTGAGTAGAATTACAGATCATGTGATATTGTCATGTGGCAAGTTGAACCTGTATTGTCAGGTACTGTTTGAGTAGAATTACAGATCATGTGATATTGTCATGTGACAAGTTGAACCTGTATTGTCAGGTAGTATTTGAGTAGAATTACAGATCATGTGACAAGTTGAACCAGTATTGTCAGGTAGTATTTGAGTAGAATTACAGATCATGTGATATTGTCATGTGACAAGTTGAACCTGTATTGTCAGGTAGTATTTGAGTAGAATTACAGATCATGTGATATTGCCATGTGACAAGTTAAACCTGTATTGTCAGGTAGCATTTGAGTAGAATTACAGATCATGTGATATTGCCATGTGGCAAGCTAAACCTGTATTGTCAGGTAGTATTTGAGTAGAATTACAGATCATGTGATATTATCATGTGACAAGTTGAACCTGTATTGTCAGGTAGCATTTGAGTAGAATTACAGATCATGTGATATTGCATGTGGCAAGTTGAACCTGTATTGTCAGGTAGCATTTGAGTAGAATTACAGATCATGTGATATTGTCATGTGGCAAGTTGAACCTGTATTGTCAGGTAGTGTTTGAGTAGAATTACAGATCATGTGATATTGTCATGTGACAAGTTGAACCTGTATTGTCAGGTATTGTTTGAGTAGAATTACAGATCATGTGATATTGTCATGTGACAAGTTGAACCGGTATTGTTTGAGTAGAATTACAGATCATGTGATATTGTCATGTGACAAGTTGAACCAGTATTGTCAGGTAGTATTTGAGTAGAATTACAGACCATGTGACAAGTTGAACCTGTATTGTCAGGTAGCATTTGAGTAGAATTACAGACCATGTGACAAGTTGAACCTGTATTGTTTGAGTAGAATTACAGATCATGTGATATTGTCATGTGGCAAGTTGAACCTGTATTGTCAGGTACTGTTTGAGTAGAATTACAGATCACGTGATATTGTCATGTGACAAGTTGAACCTGTATTGTCAGGTAGTATTTGAGTAGAATTACAGATCATGTGATATTGCCATGTGACAAGTTAAACCTGTATTGTCAGGTAGCATTTGAGTAGAATTACAGATCATGTGATATTGCCATGTGGCAAGTTGAACCTGTATTGTCAGGTAGTATTTGAGTAGAATTACAGATCATGTGATATTGCCATGTGGCAAGTTGAACCTGTATTGTCAGGTAGTATTTAAGTAGAATTACAGATCATGTGATATTGTCATGTGGCAAGCTGAACCAGTATTGTCAGGTACTGTTTGAGTAGAATTACAGATCATGTGATATTGTCATGTGACAAGTTGAACCAGTATTGTCAGGTAGTATTTGAGTAGAATTACAGATCATGTGATATTGTCATGTGACAAGTTGAACCAGTATTGTCAGGTATTGTTTGAGTAGAATTACAGATCATGTGATATTGTCATGTGACAAGTTGAACCTGTATTGTCAGGTAGTATTTGAGTAGAATTACAGATCATGTGATATTGTCATGTGACAAGTTGAACCTGTATTGTCAGGTAGTATTTGAGTAGAATTACAGACCATGTGACAAGTTGAACCTGTATTGTTTGAGTAGAATTACAGATCATGTGATATTGTCATGTGGCAAGTTGAACCTGTATTGTCAGGTACTGTTTGAGTAGAATTACAGATCACGTGATATTGTCATGTGACAAGTTGAACCTGTATTGTCAGGTAGTATTTGAGTAGAATTACAGATCATGTGATATTGCCATGTGACAAGTTAAACCTGTATTGTCAGGTAGCATTTGAGTAGAATTACAGATCATGTGATATTGCCATGTGGCAAGTTGAACCTGTATTGTCAGGTAGTATTTGAGTAGAATTACAGATCATGTGATATTGTCATGTGACAAGTTGAACCTGTATTGTTTGAGTAGAATTACAGATCATGTGATATTGTCATGTGGCAAGTTGAACCTGTATTGTCAGGTATTGTTTGAGTAGAATTACAGATCATGTGATATTGTCATGTGACAAGTTGAACCAGTATTGTCAGGTAGTATTTGAGTAGAATTACAGATCATGTGATATTGTCATGTGACAAGTTGAACCTGTATTGTCAGGTACTGTTTGAGTAGAATTACAGATCATGTGATATTGTCATGTGGCAAGTTGAACCAGTATTGTCAGGTATTGTTTGAGTAGAATTACAGATCATGTGATATTGTCATGTGGCAAGTTGAACCTGTATTGTCAGGTACTGTTTGAGTAGAATTACAGATCATGTGATATTGTCATGTGACAAGTTGAACCAGTATTGTCAGGTAGTATTTGAGTAGAATTACAGATCATGTGACAAGTTGAACCAGTATTGTCAGGTAGTATTTGAGTAGAATTACAGATCATGTGATATTGTCATGTGACAAGTTGAACCTGTATTGTCAGGTACTGTTTGAGTAGAATTACAGATCATGTGATATTGTCATGTGACAAGTTGAACCTGTATTGTCAGGTACTGTTTGAGTAGAATTACAGATCATGTGATATTGTCATGTGACAAGTTGAACCTGTATTGTCAGGTAGTGTTTGAGTAGAATTACAGATCATGTGATATTGTCATGTGGCAAGTTGAACCTGTATTGTCAGGTAGTGTTTGAGTAGAATTACAGATCATGTGATATTGTCATGTGACAAGTTGAACCTGTATTGTCAGGTAGTATTTGAGTAGAATTACAGATCATGTGACAAGTTGAACCAGTATTGTCAGGTAGTATTTGAGTAGAATTACAGATCATGTGATATTGTCATGTGACAAGTTGAACCTGTATTGTCAGGTACTGTTTGAGTAGAATTACAGATCATGTGATATTGTCATGTGACAAGTTGAACCTGTATTGTCAGGTAGTGTTTGAGTAGAATTACAGATCATGTGATATTGTCATGTGACAAGTTGAACCTGTATTGTCAGGTACTGTTTGAGTAGAATTACAGATCATGTGATATTGTCATGTGACAAGTTGAACCTGTATTGTCAGGTAGTATTTGAGTAGAATTACAGATCATGATATTGTCATGTGACAAGTTGAACCGTATTGTCAGGTAGTATTTGTTGTTTGAGTAGAATTACAGATCATGTGATATTGTCATGTGGCAAGTTGAACCTGTATTGTCAGGTACTGTTTGAGTAGAATTACAGATCATGTGATATTGTCATGTGACAAGTTGAACCTGTATTGTCAGGTAGTATTTGAGTAGAATTACAGATCATGTGATATTCCATGTGACAAGTTGAACCTGTATTGTCAGGTAGTATTTGAGTAGAATTACAGATCATGTGATATTGCATGTGCAAGTTGAACCTGTATTGTCAGGTATTTTGAGTAGAATTACAGATCATGTGATTGCATGTGAGTTGAACCTGTATTGTTTGAGTAGAATTACAGATCATGTGATATTGTCATGTGACAAGTTGAACCTGTATTGTCAGGTACAGTTTGAGTAGAATTACAGATCATGTGATATTGTCATGTGACAAGTTGAACCAGTATTGTCAGGTACTGTTTGAGTATAATTACAGATCATGTGATATTGTCATGTGACGACAAGTTGAACCTATATTGTCAGGTACTGTTTGAGTAGAATTACAGATCATGTGATATTGTCATGTGACAAGTTGAACCTGTATTGTCAGGTACTGTTTGAGTAGAATTACAGATCATGTGATATTGTCATGTGGCAAGCTGAACCTGTATTGTCAGGTAATGTTTGAGTAGAATTACAGATCATGTGACATTGTCATGTGACAAGTTGAACCTGTATTGTCAGGTAGTATTTGAGTAGAATTACAGATCATGTGACAAGTTGAACCAGTATTGTCAGGTAGTATTTGAGTAGAATTACAGATCATGTGATATTGTCATGTGACAAGTTGAACCTGTATTGTCAGGTACAGTTTGAGTAGAATTACAGATCATGTGATATTGTCATGTGACAAGTTGAACCTGTATTGTCAGGTAGTATTTGAGTAGAATTACAGATCATGTGATATTGCCATGTGACAAGTTAAACCTGTATTGTCAGGTAGCATTTGAGTAGAATTACAGTTCATGTGATATTGCCATGTGGCAAGCTAAACCTGTATTGTCAGGTAGTATTTGAGTAGAATTACAGATCATGTGATATTATCATGTGACAAGTTGAACCTGTATTGTCAGGTAGCATTTGAGTAGAATTACAGATCATGTGATATTGCCATGTGGCAAGTTGAACCTGTATTGTCAGGTAGCATTTGAGTAGAATTACAGATCATGTGATATTGTCATGTGGCAAGTTGAACCTGTATTGTCAGGTAGCATTTGAGTAGAATTACAGATCATGTGATATTGTCATGTGGCAAGTTGAACCTGTATTTCGTATTTGAGTAGAATTACAGACCATGTGACAAGTTGAACCTGTATTGTCAGGTAGCATTTGAGTAGAATTACAGACCATGTGACAAGTTGAACCTGTATTGTCAGGTAGTATTTGAGTAGAATTACAGATCATGTGATATTGTCATGTGACAAGTTGAACCTGTATTGTCAGGTATTGTTTGAGTAGAATTACAGATCATGTGATATTGTCATGTGACAAGTTGAACCTGTATTGTCAGGTAGTATTTGAGTAGAATTACAGACCATGTGACAAGTTGAACCTGTATTGTCAGGTAGCATTTGAGTAGAATTACAGACCATGTGACAAGTTGAACCTGTATTGTTTGAGTAGAATTACAGATCATGTGATATTGTCATGTGGCAAGTTGAACCTGTATTGTCAGGTACTGTTTGAGTAGAATTACAGATCACGTGATATTGTCATGTGACAAGTTGAACCTGTATTGTCAGGTAGTATTTGAGTAGAATTACAGATCATGTGATATTGCCATGTGACAAGTTAAACCTGTATTGTCAAGTAGCATTTGAGTAGAATTACAGATCATGTGATATTGCCATGTGGCAAGTTGAACCTGTATTGTCAGGTAGTATTTGAGTAGAATTACAGATCATGTGATATTGCCATGTGGCAAGTTGAACCTGTATTGTCAGGTAGTATTTAAGTAGAATTACAGATCATGTGATATTGTCATGTGGCAAGCTGAACCAGTATTGTCAGGTACTGTTTGAGTAGAATTACAGATCATGTGATATTGTCATGTGACAAGTTGAACCAGTATTGTCAGGAGTGTTTGAGTAGAATTACAGACATGTGACAAGTGAACCGTATTGTCAGGTAGTATTTGAGTAGAATTACAGATCATGTGATATTGTCATGTGACAAGTTGAACCAGTATTGTCAGGTATTGTTTGAGTAGAATTACAGATCATGTGATATTGTCATGTGACAAGTTGAACCAGTATTGTCAGGTAGTATTTGAGTAGAATTACAGACCATGTGACAAGTTGAACCTGTATTGTTTGAGTAGAATTACAGATCATGTGATATTGTCATGTGGCAAGTTGAACCTGTATTGTCAGGTACTGTTTGAGTAGAATTACAGATCACGTGATATTGTCATGTGACAAGTTGAACCAGTATTGTCAGGTAGTATTTGAGTAGAATTACAGATCATGTGATATTGCCATGTGACAAGTTAAACCTGTATTGTCAGGTAGCATTTGAGTAGAATTACAGATCATGTGATATTGCCATGTGGCAAGTTGAACATGTATTGTCAGGTAGTATTTGAGTAGAATTACAGATCATGTGATATTGCCATGTGCCAAGTTGAACCTGTATTGTCAGGTACTGTTTGAGTAGAATTACAGATCATGTGATATTGTCATGTGACATGTTGAACCTGTATTGTCAGTTAGTATTTGAGTAGAATTACAGATCATGTGACAAGTTGAACCAGTATTGTCAGGTAGTATTTGAGTAGAATTACAGATCATGTGATATTGTCATGTGACAAGTTGAACCTGTATTGTCAGGTACAGTTTGAGTAGAATTACAGATCATGTGATATTGTCATGTGACAAGTTGAACCAGTATTGTCAGGTACTGTTTGAGTATAATTACAGAGCATGTGATATTGTCATGTAGCAAGCTGAACCTGTATTGTCAGGTAATGTTTGAGTATAATTACAGATCATGTGATATTGTCATGTAGCAAGCTGAACCTGTATTGTCAGGTAATGTTTGAGTAGAAATATAGATCATGTGACATTGTCATGTGACAAGTTGAACCTGTATTGTCAGGTACTGTTTGAGTAGAATTACAGATCATGTGATATTGTCATGTGGCAAGCTGAACCTGTATTGTCAGGTAATGTTTGAGTAGAATGACAGATCACGTGATATTGTCATGTGACAAGTTAAACCTGTATTGTCAGGTAGGATTTGAGTAGAATTACAGTTCATGTGATATTGCCATGTGGCAAGCTAAACCTGTATTGTCAGGTAATATTTGAGTAGATTTACAGATCACGTGATATTATCATGTAGCAAGTTAAACCTGTATTGTCAGGTAGCATTTGAGTAGAATTACAGATCATGTGATATTGCCATGTGGCAAGTTGAACCTGTATTGTCAGGTAGCATTTGAGTAGAATTACAGATCATGTGATATTGCCATGTGGCAAGTTGAACCTGTATTGTCAGGTAGTATTCGAGTAGAATTACAGACCATGTGACAAGTTGAACCTGTATTGTCAGGTAGCATTTGAGTAGAATTACAGATCATGTGATATTGTCATGTGACAAGTTGAACCAGTATTGTCAGGTACTGTTTGAGTAGAATTACAGATCATCTGATATTGTCATGTGACGACAAGTTGAACCTGTATTGTCAGGTACTGTTTGAGTAGAATTACAGATCATGTGATATTGCCATGTGGCAAGTTAAACCTGTATTGTCAGGTAGCATTTGAGTAGAATTACGGAACATGTGATATTGCCATGTGGCAAGTTGAACCTGTATTGTCAGGTAGCATTTGAGTAGAATTACAGATCATGTGATATTGTCATGTGGCAAGTTGTACTAGTATTGTCAGGGAGCATTTGAGTAGAATTACAGATCATGTGACAAGTTGAACCAGTATTGTCAGGTAGTATTTGAGTAGAATTACAGATCATGTGATATTGTCATGTGGCAAGTTGAACCTGTATTGTCAGGTAGCATTTGAGTAGAATTACAGATCATGTGATATTGCCATGTGGCAAGTTGAACCTGTATTGTCAGGTAGCATTTGAGTAGAATTACAGATCATGTGATATTTCCATGTGGCAAGTTGAACCTGTATTGTCAGGTAGTATTTGAGTAGAATTACAGACCATGTGACAAGTTGAACCTGTATTGTCAGGTATTGTTTGAGTAGGATTACAGATAATGTGATATTGTCATGTGATAAGTTGAACCAGTATTATCAGGAGTGTTTGAGTAGAATTACATATTCATGTGATATAGTCATGTGGCAAGCTGAACCTGTATTGTCAGGTACTATTTGAGTATAATTACAGATCATGTGATATTGTCATGTGGCAAGTTGAACCAGTATTGTCAGGGAGCATTTGAGTAGAATTACAGATCATGTGACAAGTTGAACCAGTATTGTCAGGTAGTATTTGAGTAGAATTACAGATCATGTGATATTGTCATGTGGCAAGTTGAACCTGTATTGTCAGGTAGTATTTGAGTAGAATTACAGATCATGTGATATTGCCATGTGACAAGTTAAACCTGTTTTCATGTGATATTGCCATGTGGCAAGTTGAACCTGTATTGTCAGGTAGTATTAGAGTAGAATTACAGATCATGTGATATTGCCATGTGGCAAGTTGAACCTGTATTGTCAGGTAGCATTTGAGTAGAATTACAGATCATGTGATATTGCCATGTGGCAAGTTGAACCTGTATTGTCAGGTAGCACTTGAGTAGAATTACAGACCATGTGACAAGTTGAACCTGTATTGTCAGGTAGCATTTGAGTAGAATTACAGATCATGTGATATTGTCATGTGACAAGTTGAACCTGTATTGTTTGAGTAGAATTACAGATCATGTGATATTGTCATGTGGCAAGTTGAACCTGTATTGTTAGGTATTGTTTGAGTAGAATTACAGATCATGTGATATTGTCATGTGACAAGTTGAACCAGTATTGTCAGGTAGTATTTGAATAGAATTACAGATCATGTGATATTGTCATGTGGCAAGCTGAACCTGTATTGTCAGGTACTGTTTGAGTAGAATTACAGATCATGTGATATTGCCATGTGGCAAGTTGAACCTGTATTGTCAGGTAGCATTTGAGTAGAATTACAGATCATGTGATATTGTCATGTGACAAGTTGAACCAATATTGTCAGGTAGTATTTGAGTAGAATTACAGACCATGTGACAAGTTGAACCTGTATTGTTTGAGTAGAATTACAGATCATGTGATATTGTCAAGTGGCAAGTTGAACCTGTATTGTCAGGTACTGTTTGATTAGAATTACAGATCACGTGATATTGTCATGTGACAAGTTGAACCTGTATTGTCAGGTAGTATTTGAGTAGAATTACAGATCATGTGATATTGCCATGTGACAAGTTAAACCTGTATTGTCAGATAGCATTTGAGTAGAATTACGGATCATGTGATATTGCCATGTGGCAAGTTGAACCTGTATTGTCAGGTAGTATTTGAGTAGAATTACAGATCATGTGATATTGCCATGTGGCAAGTTGAACCTGTATTGTCAGGTACTGTTTGAGTAGAATTACAGATCATGTGATATTGTCATGTGACAAGTTGAACCTGTATTGTCAGGTAGTATTTGAGTAGAATTACAGATCATGTGACAAGTTGAACCAGTATTGTCAAGTAGTATTTGAGTAGAATTACAGATCATGTGATATTGTCATGTGACAAGTTGAACCTGTATTGTCAGGTACATTTTGAGTATAATTACAGATCATGTGATATTGTCATGTGACAAGTTGAACCAGTATTGTCAGGTACTGTTTGAGTATAATTACAGATCATGTGATATTGTCATGTGACGACAAGTTGAACCTATATTGTCAGGTACTGTTTGAGTAGAATTACAGGTCATGTGATATTGTCATATGGCAAGCTGAACCTGTATTGTCAGGTAATGTTTGAGTAGAATTATAGATCATGTGACAAATTGAACCTGTATTGTCAGGTACTGTTTGAGTAGAATTACAGATCATGTGATATTGTCATGTGACAAGTTAAACCTGTATTGTCAGGTAGCATTTGAGTAGAATTACAGTTCATGTGATATTGCCATGTGGTAAGCTAAACCTGTATTGTCAGGTAGTATTTGAGTAGAATTACAGATCACGTGATATTATCATGTGACAAGTTGAACCTGTATTGTCAGGTAGCATTTGAGTAGAATTACAGTTCATGTGATATTGCCATGTAGCAAGTTAAACCTGTATTGTCAGGTAGCATTTGAGTAGAATTACAGATCATGTGATATTGCCATGTGGCAAGTTGAACCTGTATTGTCAGGTAGCATTTGAGTAGAATTACAGATCATGTGATATTGCCATGTGGCAAGTTGAACCTGTATTGTCAGGTAGTATTCGAGTAGAATTACAGACCATGTGACAAGTTGAACCTGTATTGTCAGGTAGCATTTGAGTAGAATTACAGATCATGTGATATTGCCATGTGGCAAGTTGAACCTGTATTGTCAGGTAGCATTTGAGTAGAATTACAGATCATGTGATATTGCCATGTGGCAAGTTGAACCTGTATTGTCAGGTAGTATTCGAGTAGAATTACAGACCATGTGACAAGTTGAACCTGTATTGTCAGGTAGCATTTGAGTAGAATTACAGATCATGTGATATTGTCATGTGACAAGTTGAACCAGTATTGTCAGGTACTGTTTGAGTAGAATTACAGATCATGTGATATTGCCATGTGGCAAGTTGAACCTGTATTGTCAGGTAGCATTTGAGTAGAATTACAGATCATGTGATATTGCCATGTGGCAAGTTGAACCTGTATTGTCAGGTAGTATTTGAGTAGAATTACAGACCATGTGACAAGTTGAACCTGTATTGTCAGGTATTGTTTGAGTAGGATTACAGATAATGTGATATTGTCATGTGACAAGTTGAACCAGTATTGTCAGGAGTGTTTGAGTAGAATTACAGATCATGTGATATTGCCATGTGTCAAGTTAAACCTGTATTGTCAGGTAGCATTTGAGTAGAATTACAGATCATGTGATATTGCCATGTGGCAAGTTGAACCTGTATTGTCAGGTAGCATTTGAGTAGAATTACAGATCATGTGATATTGCCATGTGGCAAGTTGAACCTGTATTGTCATATTTGAGTAGAATTACAGACCATGTGACAAGTTGAACCTGTATTGTCAGGTAGCATTTGAGTAGAATTACAGACCATGTGACAAGTTGAACCTGTATTGTCAGGTATTGTTTGAGTAGAATTACAGATCATGTGATATTGTCATGTGGCAAGTTGAACCTGTATTGTCAGGTAGTATTTGAGTAGAATTACAGATCATGTGATATTGCCATGTGGCAAGTTGAACCTGTATTGTCAGGTACTGTTTGAGTAGAATTACAGATCATGTGATATTGTCATGTGACAAGTTGAACCTGTATTGTCAGGTAGTATTTGAGTAGAATTACAGATCATGTGACAAGTTGAACCAGTATTGTCAAGTAGTATTTGAGTAGAATTACAGATCATGTGATATTGTCATGTGACAAGTTGAACCTGTATTGTCAGGTACATTTTGAGTATAATTACAGATCATGTGATATTGTCATGTGACAAGTTGAACCAGTATTGTCAGGTACTGTTTGAGTATAATTACAGATCATGTGATATTGTCATGTGACGACAAGTTGAACCTGTATTGTCAGGTACTGTTTGAGTAGAATTACAGATCATGTGATATTGTCATGTGGCAAGCTGAACCTGTATTGTCAGGTAATGTTTGAGTAGAATTATAGATCATGTGACAAATTGAACCTGTATTGTCAGGTACTGTTTGAGTAGAATTACAGATCATGTGATATTGTCATGTGGCAAGCTGAACCTGTATTGTCAGGTAATGTTTGAGTAGAATGACAGATCACGTGATATTGTCATGTGACAAGTTGAACCTGTATTGTCAGGTAGTATTTGAGTAGAATTACAGATCATGTGATATTGCATGTCAAGTTGAACCTGTATTGTCAGGTACATTTGAGTATAATTACAGATCATGTGATATTGTCATGTGACAAGTTGAACCAGTATTGTCAGGTACTGTTTGAGTATAATTACAGATCATGTGATATTGTCATGTGGCAAGTTGAACCTGTATTGTCAGGTACTGTTTGAGTAGAATTACAGATCATGTGATATTGTCATATGGCAAGCTGAACCTGTATTGTCAGGTAATGTTTGAGTAGAATTATAGATCATGTGACAAATTGAACCTGTATTGTCAGGTACTGTTTGAGTAGAATTACAGATCATGTGATATTGTCATGTGACAAGTTAAACCTGTATTGTCAGGTACATTTGAGTAGAATTACAGATCATGTGATATTGCCATGTGGCAAGCTAAACCTGTATTGTCAGGTAGTATTTGAGTAGAATTACAGATCATGTGATATTGTCATGTGACAAGTTGAACCTGTATTGTCAGGTAGCATTTGAGTAGAATTACAGATCATGTGACAAGTTAAACCTGTATTGTCAGGTAGCATTTGAGTAGAATTACAGATCATGTGATATTGTCATGTGGCAAGTTGAACCTGTATTGTCAGGTAGCATTTGAGTAGAATTACAGATCATGTGATATTGCCATGTGGCAAGTTGAACCTGTATTGTCAGGTAGTATTTGAGTAGAATTACAGATCATGTGATATTGCATGTGGCAAGTTGAACCTGTATTGTCAGGTAGCATTTGAGTAGAATTACAGATCATGTGATATTGCCATGTGGCAAGTTGAACCTGTATTGTCAGGTAGTATTTGAGTAGAATTACAGATCATGTGATATTGCCATGTGGCAAGTTGAACCTGTATTGTCAGGTAGTATTGAGTAGAATTACAGATCATGTGATATTGTCATGTGACAAGTTGAACCTGTATTGTCAGGTAGCATTTGAGTAGAATTACAGATCATGTGATATTGTCATGTGACAAGTTGAACCAGTATTGTCAGGTACTGTTTGAGTAGAATTACAGATCATGTGATATTGCCATGTGGCAAGTTGAACCTGTATTGTCAGGTAGCATTTGAGTAGAATTACAGATCATGTGATATTGCCATGTGGCAAGTTGAACCTGTATTGTCAGGTAGTATTTGAGTAGAATTACAGACATGTGACAAGTTGAACCTGTATTGTCAGGTTGTTTGAGTAGGATTACAGATAATGTGATATTGTCATGTGACAAGTTGAACCAGTATTGTCAGGAGTGTTTGAGTAGAATTACAGATCATGTGATATTGCCATGTGTCAAGTTAAACCTGTATTGTCAGGTAGCATTTGAGTAGAATTACAGATCATGTGATATTGCCATGTGGCAAGTTGAACCTGTATTGTCAGGTAGCATTTGAGTAGAATTACAGATCATGTGATATTGCCATGTGGCAAGTTGAACCTGTATTGTCATATTTGAGTAGAATTACAGACCATGTGACAAGTTGAACCTGTATTGTCAGGTAGCATTTGAGTAGAATTACAGACCATGTGACAAGTTGAACCTGTATTGTCAGGTATTGTTTGAGTAGAATTACAGATCATGTGATATTGTCATGTGGCAAGTTGAACCTGTATTGTCAGGTAGTATTTGAGTAGAATTACAGATCATGTGATATTGCCATGTGGCAAGTTGAACCTGTATTGTCAGGTACTGTTTGAGTAGAATTACAGATCATGTGATATTGTCATGTGACAAGTTGAACCTGTATTGTCAGGTAGTATTTGAGTAGAATTACAGATCATGTGACAAGTTGAACCAGTATTGTCAAGTAGTATTTGAGTAGAATTACAGATCATGTGATATTGTCATGTGACAAGTTGAACCTGTATTGTCAGGTACATTTTGAGTATAATTACAGATCATGTGATATTGTCATGTGACGAAGTTGAACCTGTATTGTCAGGTACTGTTTGAGTAGAATTACAGATCATGTGATATTGTCATGTGGCAAGCTGAACCTGTATTGTCAGGTAATGTTTGAGTAGAATTATAGATCATGTGACAAGTTGAACCTGTATTGTCAGGTACTGTTTGAGTAGAATTACAGATCATGTGATATTGTCATGTGGCAAGCTGAACCTGTATTGTCAGGTAATGTTTGAGTAGAATTACAGATCATGTGATATTGCCATGTGGCAAGTTGAACCTGTATTGTCAGGTAGTATTTGAGTAGAATTACAGACCATGTGACAAGTTGAACCTGTATTGTCAGAGTAGATTGTATGTGATATTGTCATGTGGCAAGTTGAACCAGTATTGTCAGGTACTGTTTGAGTAGAATTACAGATCATGTGATATTGTCATGTGACAAGTTGAACCTGTATTGTCAGGTAGTGTTTGAGTAGAATTACAGATCATGTGATATTGTCATGTGGCAAGTTGAACCTGTATTGTCAGGTAGCATTTGAGTAGAATTACAGATCATGTGATATTGTCATGTGACAAGTTGAACCAGTATTGTCAGGTAGTGTTTGAGTAGAATTACAGATCATGTGATATTGTCATGTGACAAGTTGAACCTGTATTGTCAGGTAGTATTTGAGTAGAATTACAGACCATGTGACAAGTTGAACCTGTATTGTTTGAGTAGAATTACAGATCATGTGATATTGTCATGTGGCAAGTTGAACCTGTATTGTCAGGTACTGTTTGAGTAGAATTACAGATCACGTGATATTGTCATGTGACAAGTTGAACCTGTATTGTCAGGTAGTATTTGAGTAGAATTACAGATCATGTGATATTGCCATGTGACAAGTTAAACCTGTATTGTCAGGTAGCATTTGAGTAGAATTACAGATCATGTGATATTGCCATGTGGCAAGTTGAACCTGTATTGTCAGGTAGTATTTGAGTAGAATTACAGATCATGTGATATTGTCATGTGACAAGTTGAACCTGTATTGTTTGAGTAGAATTACAGATCATGTGATATTGTCATGTGGCAAGTTGAACCTGTATTGTCAGGTATTGTTTGAGTAGAATTACAGATCATGTGATATTGTCATGTGACAAGTTGAACCAGTATTGTCAGGTAGTATTTGAGTAGAATTACAGATCATGTGATATTGTCATGTGACAAGTTGAACCTGTATTGTCAGGTACTGTTTGAGTAGAATTACAGATCATGTGATATTGTCATGTGGCAAGCTGAACCTGTATTGTCAGGTAATGTTTGAGTAGAATTACAGATCATGTGATATTGTCATGTGACAAGTTGAATCAGTATTGTCAGGTATTGTTTGAGTAGAATTACAGATCATGTGATATTGTCATGTGACAAGTTGAACCAGTATTGTCAGGTAGTATTTGAGTAGAATTACAGACCATGTGACAAGTTGAACCTGTATTGTCAGGTAGCATTTGAGTAGAATTACAGACCATGTGACAAGTTGAACCTGTATTGTTTGAGTAGAATTACAGATCATGTGATATTGTCATGTGGCAAGTTGAACCTGTATTGTCAGGTACTGTTTGAGTAGAATTACAGATCACGTGATATTGTCATGTGACAAGTTGAACCTGTATTGTCAGGTAGTATTTGAGTAGAATTACAGATCATGTGATATTGCCATGTGACAAGTTAAACCTGTATTGTCAAGTAGCATTTGAGTAGAATTACAGATCATGTGATATTGCCATGTGGCAAGTTGAACCTGTATTGTCAGGTAGTATTTGAGTAGAATTACAGATCATGTGATATTGTCATGTGGCAAGTTGAACCAGTATTGTCAGGTACTGTTTGAGTAGAATTACAGATCATGTGATATTGTCATGTGACAAGCTGAACCAGTATTGTCAGGTAGTGTTTGAGTAGAATTACAGATCATGTGATATTGTCATGTGGCAAGCTGAACCTGTATTGTCAGGTACTGTTTGAGTAGAATTACAGATCATGTGATATTGTCATGTGGCAAGCTGAACCAGTATTGTCAGGTATTGTTTGAGTAGAATTACAGATCATGTGATATTTTCATGTGGCAAGCTGAACCTGTATTGCCAGGTACTGTTTGAGTAGAATTACAGATCATGTGACAAGTTGAACCAGTATTGTCAGGTAGTATTTGAGTAGAATTACAGATCATGTGATATTGTCATGTGACAAGTTGAACCAGTATTGTCATGTACTGTTTGAGTAGAATTACAGATCATGTGATATTGTCATGTGACGCAAGTTGAACCTGTATTGTCAGGTACTGTTTGAGTAGAATTACAGATCATGTGATATTGTCATGTGGCAAGTTGAACCAGTATTGTCAGGTATTGTTTGAGTAGAATTACAGAGCATGTGATATTTTCATGTGGCAAGCTGAACCTGTATTGTCAGGTAATGTTTGAGTAGAATTACAGATCATGTGATATTGTCATGTGACAAGTTGAACCAGTATTGTCAGGTAGTATTTGAGTAGAATTACAGACCATGTGACAAGTTGAACCTGTATTGTCAGGTAGCATTTGAGTAGAATTACAGACCATGTGACAAGTTGAACCTGTATTGTTTGAGTAGAATTACAGATCATGTGATATTGTCATGGGGCAAGTTGAACCTGTATTGTCAGGTACTGTTTGAGTAGAATTACAGATCACGTGATATTGTCATGTGACAAGTTGAACCTGTATTGTCAGGTAGTATTTGAGTAGAATTACAGATCATGTGATATTGCCATGTGACAAGTTAAACCTGTATTGTCAGGTAGCATTTGAGTAGAATTACAGATCATGTGATATTGCCATGTGGCAAGTTGAACCTGTATTGTCAGGTAGTATTTGAGTAGAATTACAGATCATGTGATATTGCCATGTGGCAAGTTGAACCTGTATTGTCAGGTAGTATTTAAGTAGAATTACAGATCATGTGATATTGTCATGTGGCAAGCTGAACCAGTATTGTCAGGTACTGTTTGAGTAGAATTACAGATCATGTGATATTGTCATGTGACAAGCTGAACCAGTATTGTCAGGAGTGTTTGAGTAGAATTACAGATCATGTGATATTGTCATGTGGCAAGTTGAACCAGTATTGTCAGGTAGTGTTTGAGTAGAATTACAGATCATGTGATATTGCCATGTGACAAGTTGAACCTGTATTGTCAGGTAGTATTTGAGTAGAATTACAGATCATGTGATATTGTCATGTGACAAGTTGAACCAGTATTGTCAGGTAGTATTTGAGTAGAATTACAGACCATGTGACCAGTTGAACCTCTATTGTTTGAGTAGAATTACAGATCATGTGATATTGTCATGTGGCAAGTTGAACCAGTATTGTCAGGTACTGTTTGAGTAGAATTACAGATCACGTGATATTGTCATGTGACAAGTTGAACCAGTATTGTCAGGTAGTATTTGAGTAGAATTACAGATCATGTGATATTGCCATGTGACAAGTTAAACCTGTATTGTCAGGTAGCATTTGAGTAGAATTACAGATCATGTGATATTGCCATGTGGCAAGTTGAACCTGTATTGTCAGGTAGTATTTGAGTAGAATTACAGATCATGTGATATTGTCATGTGACAAGTTGAACCTGTATTGTTTGAGTAGAATTACAGATCATGTGATATTGTCATGTGGCAAGTTGAACCTGTATTGTCAGGTATTGTTTGAGTAGAATTACAGATCATGTGATATTGTCATGTGACAAGTTGAACCAGTATTGTCAGGTAGTATTTGAGTAGAATTACAGATCATGTGATATTGTCATGTGACAAGTTGAACCTGTATTGTCAGGTACTGTTTGAGTAGAATTACAGATCATGTGATATTGTCATGTGGCAAGTTGAACCTGTATTGTCAGGTAGTGTTTGAGTAGAATTACAGATCATGTGATATTGTCATGTGACAAGTTGAACCAGTATTGTCAGGTATTGTTTGAGTAGAATTACAGATCATGTGATATTGTCATGTGACAAGTTGAACCAGTATTGTCAGGTAGTATTTGAGTAGAATTACAGACCATGTGACAAGTTGAACCTGTATTGTCAGGTAGCATTTGAGTAGAATTACAGACCATGTGACAAGTTGAACCTGTATTGTTTGAGTAGAATTACAGATCATGTGATATTGTCATGTGGCAAGTTGAACCTGTATTGTCAGGTACTGTTTGAGTAGAATTACAGATCACGTGATATTGTCATGTGACAAGTTGAACCTGTATTGTCAGGTAGTATTTGAGTAGAATTACAGATCATGTGACAAGTTGAACCTGTATTGTCAGGTAGTATTTGAGTAGAATTACAGATCATGTGATATTGTCATGTGGCAAGTTGAACCTGTATTGTCAGGTACTGTTTGAGTAGAATTACAGATCATGTGATATTGTCATGTGACAAGTTGAACCAGTATTGTCAGGTACTGTTTGAGTAGAATTACAGATCATGTGATATTGTCATGTGGCAAGTTGAACCTGTATTGTCAGGTAGTGTTTGAGTAGAATTACAGATCATGTGATATTGTCATGTGGCAAGCTGAACCTGTATTGTCAGGTACTGTTTGAGTAGAATTACAGATCATGTGATATTGTCATGTGACAAGTTGAACCTGTATTGTCAGGTAGTATTTGAGTAGAATTACAGATCATGTGATATTGTCATGTGACAAGTTGAACCTGTATTGTCAGGTAGTATTTGAGTAGAATTACAGATCATGTGATATTGCCATGTGGCAAGTTGAACCTGTATTGTCAGGTAGTATTTGAGTAGAATTACAGATCATGTGATATTATCATGTGACAAGTTGAACCTGTATTGTCAGGTAGCATTTGAGTAGAATTACAGA
>CM026389.1:44210737-44232717 GCA_014843695.1 Archivesica marissinica
CATTATCTGTAGTTCTACTCAAACAATAGAGGTTCAACTTGTCACATGATCTATAATTCTACTCAAACATTACCTGACAATACAGGTTCAACTTGTCACATGACAATATCACATGATCTGTAATTCTACTCAAACAGTACCTGACAATACAGGTTCAACTTGTCACATGACAATATCACATGATCTGTAATTATACTCAAATGGTACCTGACAATACTGGTTCAACTTGTCACATGACAATATCACATGATCTGTAATTATACTCAAATACTCCTGACAATACTGGTTCAACTTGTCACATGACAATATCACATGATCTGTAATTCTACTCAAACAGTACCTGACAATACTGGTTCAGCTTGCCACATGACAATATCACATGATCTGTAATTCTACTCAAATACTACCTGACAATACAGGTTCAACTTGTCACATGGCAATATCACATGATCTGTAATTCTACTCAAATACTACCTGACAATACAGGTTCAACTTGCCAATGGCATATCACATGATCTGTAATTCTACTCAAATTTTGGTTTGTTGTTTTTGTTTTAATACTCTGACAATACAGTTTAACTTGTCACATGACAATATCACATGATCTGTATTCTACTCAAACAGTACCTGACAATACAGGTTCAACTTGTCACATGACAATATCACATGATCTGTAATTCTACTCAAATAATGCTACCTGACAATACAGGTTCAACTTGTCACATGGTCTGTAATTCTACTCAAATACTACCTGACAATACAGGTTCAACTTGTCACATGACAATATCACATGATCTGTAATTCTACTCAAACATTACCTGACAATACAGGTTCAGCTTGCCACATGACAATATCACATGATCTGTAATTCTACTCAAACAATACCTGACAATACTGGTTCAACTTGCCACATGACAATATCACATGATCTGTAATTCTACTCAAACAGTACCTGACAATACAGGTTCAACTTGTCACATGACAATATCACATGATCTGTAATTCTACTCAAACATACTGACAATACTGGTTCAACTTGTCACATGACAATATCACATGATCTGTAATTCTACTCAAATACTACCTGACAATACAGGTTTGTTGTGTGTTTTTTTGTGGTTTGTTACCTGCAATACGGTTCACTTGCCATGAATATCACATGATCTGTAATTCTACTCAAACAATACCTGACAATACTGGTTCAGCTTGCCACATGACAATATCACATGATCTGTAATTCTACTCAAACAGTACCTGACAATACAGGTTCAGCTTGCCACATGACAATATCACATGATCTGTAATTCTACTCAAATACTCCTGACAATACTGGTTCAACTTGTCACATGACAATATCACATGATCTGTAATTCTACTCAAACAGTACCTGACAATACTGGTTCAACTTGCCACATGACAATATCACATGATCTGTAATTCTACTCAAACACTCCTGACAATACTGGTTCAACTTGTCACATGACAATATCACATGATCTGTAATTCTACTCAAATACTACCTGACAATACAGGTTCAACTTGCCACATGGCAATATCACATGATCTGTAATTCTACTCAAATGCTACCTGACAATACAGGTTTAACTTGTCACATGGCAATATCACATGATCTGTAATTCTACTCAAATACTACCTGACAATACAGGTTCAACTTGTCACATGACAATATCACGTGATCTGTAATTCTACTCAAACAGTACCTGACAATACAGGTTCAACTTGCCACATGACAATATCACATGATCTGTAATTCTACTCAAACAATACAGGTTCAACTTGTCCACATGACAATATCACATGATCTGTAATTCTACTCAAACAGTACCTGACAATACTGGTTCAACTTGTCACATGACAATATCACATGATCTGTAATTCTACTCAAACAGTACCTGACAATACAGGTTCAACTTGTCACATGACAATATCACATGATCTGTAATTCTACTAAAATACTACCTGACAATACTGGTTCAACTTGTCACATGATCTGTAATTCTACTCAAACAGTACCTGACAATACAGGTTCAGCTTGCCACATGAAAATATCACATGATCTGTAATTCTACTCAAACAATACCTGACAATACTGGCTCAGCTTGCCACATGACAATATCACATGATCTGTAATTCTACTCAAACAGTACCTGACAATACAGGTTCAGCTTGCCACATGACAATATCACATGATCTGTAATTCTACTCAAAAAATCCTGACAATACTTGTTCAGCTTGTCACATGACAATATCACATGATCTGTAATTCTACTCAAACAGTACCTGACAATACTGGTTCAGCTTGCCACATGACAATATCACATGATCTGTAATTCTACTCAAACACTCCTGACAATACTGGTTCAACTTGTCACATGACAATATCACATGATCTGTAATTCTACTCAAATACTACCTGACAATACAGGTTCAACTTGCCACATGGCAATATCACATGATCTGTAATTCTACTCAAATGCTACTTGACAATACAGGTTTAACTTGTCACATGGCAATATCACATGATCTGTAATTCTACTCAAATACTACCTGACAATACAGGTTCAACTTGTCACATGACAATATCACGTGATCTGTAATTCTACTCAAACAGTACCTGACAATACAGGTTCAACTTGCCACATGACAATATCACATGATCTGTAATTCTACTCAAACAATACAGGTTCAACTTGTCACATGGTCTGTAATTCTACTCAAATGCTACCTGACAATACAGGTTCAACTTGTCACATGGTCTGTAATTCTACTCAAATACTACCTGACAATACTGGTTCAACTTGTCACATGACAATATCACATGATCTGTAATTCTACTCAAACAATACCTGACAATACTGGTTCAACTTGTCACATGACAATATCACATGATCTGTAATTCTACTCAAACATTACCTGACAATACAGGTTCAACTTGCCACATGACAATATCACATGATCTGTAATTCTACTCAAACAGTACCTGACAATACAGGTTCAACTTGTCACATGACAATATCACATGATCTGTAATTCTACTCAAACAATACCTGACAATACAGGTTCAACTTGCAACATGACAATATCACATGATCTGTAATTCTACTCAAACAATACAGGTTCAACTTGTCACATGACAATATCACATGATCTGTAATTCTACTCAAATACTACCTGACAATACAGGTTCAACTTGCCACATGGCAATATCACATGATCTGTAATTCTATTCAAATGCTACCTGACAATACAGGTTTAACTTGTCACATGGCAATATCACATGATCTGTAATTCTACTCAAATACTACCTGACAATACTGGTTCAACTTGTCACATGACAATATCACGTGATCTGTAATTCTACTCAAACAGTACCTGACAATACAGGTTCAACTTGCCACATGACAATATCACATGATCTGTAATTCTACTCAAACAATAGAGGTTCAACTTGTCACATGGTCTGTAATTCTACTCAAATACTACCTGACAATACTGGTTCAACTTGTCACATGACAATATCACATGATCTGTAATTCTACTCAAATGCTACCTGACAATACAGGTTCAACTTGTCACATGGCAATATCACATGATCTGTAATTCTACTCAAACAGTACCTGACAATACTGGTTCAGCTTGCCACATGACAATATCACATGATCTGTAATTCTACTCAAACACTCCTGACAATACTGGTTCAGCTTGTCACATGACAATATCACATGATCTGTAATTCTACTCAAACAGTACCTGACAATACTGGTTCAGCTTGCCACATGACAATATCACATGATCTGTAATTCTACTTAAATACTACCTGACAATACAGGTTCAACTTGCCACATGGCAATATCACATGATCTGTAATTCTACTCAAATACTACCTGACAATACAGGTTCAACTTGCCACATGGCAATATCACATGATCTGTAATTCTACTCAAATGCTACCTGACAATACAGGTTTAACTTGTCACATGGCAATATCACATGATCTGTAATTCTACTCAAATACTACCTGACAATACAGGTTCAACTTGTCACATGACAATATCACGTGATCTGTAATTCTACTCAAACAGTACCTGACAATACAGGTTCAACTTGCCACATGACAATATCACATGATCTGTAATTCTACTCAAACAATACAGGTTCAACTTGTCACATGGTCTGTAATTCTACTCAAATGCTACCTGACAATACAGGTTCAACTTGTCACATGGTCTGTAATTCTACTCAAATACTACCTGACAATACTGGTTCAACTTGTCACATGACAATATCACATGATCTGTAATTCTACTCAAACATTACCTGACAATACAGGTTCAGCTTGCCACATGAAAATATCACATGCTCTGTAATTCTACTCAAACAATACCTGACAATACTGGTTCAACTTGCCACATGACAATCTCACATGATCTGTAATTCTACTCAAACAGTACCTGACAATACAGGTTCAACTTGTCGTCACATGACAATATCACATGATCTGTAATTCTACTCAAACAGTACATGACAATACTGGTTCAACTTGTCACATGACAATATCACATGATCTGTAATTCTACTCAAACCGTACCTGACAATACAGGTTCAACTTGTCACATGACAATATCACATGATCTGTAATTCTACTAAAATACTACCTGACAATACTGGTTCAACTTGTCACATGATCTGTAATTCTACTCAAACAGTACCTGGCAATACAGGTTCAGCTTGCCACATGAAAATATCACATGATCTGTAATTCTACTCAAACAATACCTGACAATACTGGCTCAGCTTGCCACATGACAATATCACATGATCTGTAATTCTACTCAAACAGTACCTGACAATACAGGTTCAGCTTGCCACATGACAATATCACATGATCTGTAATTCTACTCAAACACTCCTGACAATACTGGTTCAGCTTGTCACATGACAATATCACATGATCTGTAATTCTACTCAAACAGTACCTGACAATACTGGTTCAGCTTGCCACATGACAATATCACATGATCTGTAATTCTACTCAAATACTACCTGACAATACAGGTTCAACTTGCCACATGGCAATATCACATGATCTGTAATTCTACTCAAATGCTACCTGACAATACAGGTTCAACTTGTCACATGGCAATATCACATGATCTGTAATTCTACTCAAATACTACCTGACAATACAGGTTCAACTTGTCACATGACAATATCACATGATCTGTAATTCTACTCAAACAGTACCTGACAATACAGGTTCAACTTGCCACATGACAATATCACATGATCTGTAATTCTACTCAAACAATACAGGTTCAACTTGTCACATGGTCTGTAATTCTACTCAAATACTACCTGACAATACAGGTTCAACTTGTCACATGACAATATCACATGATCTGTAATTCTACTCAAATACTACCTGACAATACAGGTTCAACTTGTCACATGACAATATCACATGATCTGTAATTCTACTCAAACACTACCTGACAATACAGGTTCAACTTGCCACATGACAATATCACATGATCTGTAATTCTACTCAAATACTCCTGACAATACAGGTTCAACTTGTCACATGACAATATCACATGATCTGTAATTCTACTCAAACAGTACCTGACAATACAGGTTCAACTTGCCACATGACAATATCACATGATCTGTAATTCTACTCAAACACTACCTGACAATACAGGTTCAACTTGCCACATGGCAATATCACATGATCTGTAATTCTACTCAAATACTACCTGACAATACAGGTTCAACTTGCCACATGACAATATCACATGATCTGTAATTCTACTCAAACAGTACCTGACAATACAGGTTCAACTTGCCACATGACAATATCACATGATCTGTAATTCTACTCAAACACTACCTGACAATACAGGTTCAACTTGTCACATGACAATATCACATGATCTGTAATTCTACTCAAACAGTACCTGACAATACAGGTTCAACTTGCCACATGACAATATCACATGATCTGTAATTCTACTCAAACAATACCTGACAATACAGGTTCAACTTGTCACATGACAATATCACATGATCTGTAATTCTACTCAAACACTACCTGACAATACTGGTTCAACTTGTCACATGACAATATCACATGATCTGTAATTCTACTCAAATACTACCTGACAATACTGGTTCAACTTGTCACATGATCTGTAATTCTACTCAAACAGTACCTGGCAATACAGGTTCAGCTTGCCACATGAAAATATCACATGATCTGTAATTCTACTCAAACAATACCTGACAATACTGGCTCAGCTTGCCACATGACAATATCACATGATCTGTAATTCTACTCAAACAGTACCTGACAATACAGGTTCAGCTTGCCACATGACAATATCACATGATCTGTAATTCTACTCAAACACTCCTGACAATACTTGTTCAGCTTGTCACATGACAATATCACATGATCTGTAATTCTACTCAAACAGTACCTGACAATACTGGTTCAGCTTGCCACATGACAATATCACATGATCTGTAATTCTACTCAAATACTACCTGACAATACAGGTTCAACTTGCCACATGGCAATATCACATGATCTGTAATTCTACTCAAATGCTACTTGACAATACAGGTTTAACTTGTCACATGGCAATATCACATGATCTGTAATTCTACTCAAATACTACCTGACAATACAGGTTCAACTTGTCACATGACAATATCACGTGATCTGTAATTCTACTCAAACAGTACCTGACAATACAGGTTCAACTTGCCACATGACAATATCACATGATCTGTAATTCTACTCAAACAATACAGGTTCAACTTGTCACATGGTCTGTAATTCTACTCAAATGCTACCTGACAATACAGGTTCAACTTGTCACATGGTCTGTAATTTACTCAAATACTACCTGACAATACTGGTTCAACTTGTCACATGACAATATCACATGATCTGTAATTCTACTCAAACAATACCTGACAATACTGATTCAACTTGTCACATGACAATATCACATGATCTGTAATTCTACTCAAACATTACCTGACAATACAGGTTCAGCTTGCCACATGACAATATCACATGATCTGTAATTCTACTCAAACAGTACCTGACAATACAGGTTCAACTTGTCACATGACAATATCACATGATCTGTAATTCTACTCAAATACTACCTGACAATACTGGTTCAACTTGTCACATGACAATATCACATGATCTGTAATTCTACTCAAACAATACCTGACAATACAGGTTCAACTTGCCACATGACAATATCACATGATCTGTAATTCTACTCAAACAATACAGGTTCAACTTGTCACATGACAATATCACATGATCTGTAATTCTACTCAAATACTACCTGACAATACAGGTTCAACTTGCCACATGGCAATATCACATGATCTGTAATTCTACTCAAATGCTACCTGACAATACAGGTTTAACTTGTCACATGGCAATATCACATGATCTGTAATTCTACTCAAATACTACCTGACAATACTGGTTCAACTTGTCACATGACAATATCACGTGATCTGTAATTCTACTCAAACAGTACCTGACAATACAGGTTCAACTTGCCACATGACAATATCACATGATCTGTAATTCTACTCAAACAATAGAGGTTCAACTTGTCACATGGTCTGTAATTCTACTCAAATACTACCTGACAATACTGGTTCAACTTGTCACATGACAATATCACATGATCTGTAATTCTACTCAAACAATACCTGACAATACTGGTTCAACTTGTCACATGACAATATCACATGATCTGTAATTCTACTCAAATGCTACCTGACAATACAGGTTCAACTTGCCACATGACAATATCACATGATCTGTAATTCTACTCAAACACTCCTGACAATACTGGTTCAGCTTGTCACATGACAATATCACATGATCTGTAATTCTACTCAAACAGTACCTGACAATACTGGTTCAGCTTGCCACATGACAATATCACATGATCTGTAATTCTACTTAAATACTACCTGACAATACAGGTTCAACTTGCCACATGGCAATATCACATGATCTGTAATTCTACTCAAATACTACCTGACAATACAGGTTCAACTTGCCACATGGCAATATCACATGATCTGTAATTCTACTCAAATGCTACCTGACAATACAGGTTTAACTTGTCACATGGCAATATCACATGATCTGTAATTCTACTCAAATACTACCTGACAATACAGGTTCAACTTGTCACATGACAATATCACGTGATCTGTAATTCTACTCAAACAGTACCTGACAATACAGGTTCAACTTGCCCCATGACAATATCACATGATCTGTAATTCTACTCAAACAATACAGGTTCAACTTGTCACATGGTCTGTAATTCTACTCAAATGCTACCTGACAATACAGGTTCAACTTGTCACATGGTCTGTAATTCTACTCAAATACTACCTGACAATACTGGTTCAACTTGTCACATGACAATATCACATGATCTGTAATTCTACTCAAACATTACCTGACAATACAGGTTCAGCTTGCCACATGAAAATATCACATGCTCTGTAATTCTACTCAAACAATACCTGACAATACTGGTTCAACTTGCCACATGACAATCTCACATGATCTGTAATTCTACTCAAACAGTACCTGACAATACAGGTTCAACTTGTCGTCACATGACAATATCACATGATCTGTAATTCTACTCAAACAGTACATGACAATACTGGTTCAACTTGTCACATGACAATATCACATGATCTGTAATTCTACTCAAACCGTACCTGACAATACAGGTTCAACTTGTCACATGACAATATCACATGATCTGTAATTCTACTAAAATACTACCTGACAATACTGGTTCAACTTGTCACATGATCTGTAATTCTACTCAAACAGTACCTGGCAATACAGGTTCAGCTTGCCACATGAAAATATCACATGATCTGTAATTATACTCAAACAATACCTGACAATACTGGCTCAGCTTGCCACATGACAATATCACATGATCTGTAATTCTACTCAAACAGTACCTGACAATACAGGTTCAGCTTGCCACATGACAATATCACATGATCTGTAATTCTACTCAAACACTCCTGACAATACTTGTTCAGCTTGTCACATGACAATATCACATGATCTGTAATTCTACTCAAACAGTACCTGACAATACTGGTTCAGCTTGCCACATGACAATATCACATGATCTGTAATTCTACTCAAACACTCCTGACAATACTGGTTCAGCTTGTCACATGACAATATCACATGATCTGTAATTCTACTCAAACAGTACCTGACAATACTGGTTCAACTTGCCACATGACAATATCACATGATCTGTAATTCTACTCAAATACTACCTGACAATACAGGTTCAACTTGTCACATGGCAATATCACATGATCTGTAATTCTACTCAAATACTACCTGACAATACAGGTTCAACTTGTCACATGATCTGTAATTCTACTCAAATCTACCTGACAATACAGGTTTAACTTGTCACATGGCAATATCACATGATCTGTAATTCTACTCAAATACTACCTGACAATACAGGTTCAACTTGTCACATGACAATATCACGTGATCTGTAATTCTACTCAAACAGTACCTGACAATACAGGTTCAACTTGCCACATGACAATATCACATGATCTGTAATTCTACTCAAACAATACAGGTTCAACTTGTCACATGGTCTGTAATTCTACTCAAATGCTACCTGACAATACAGGTTCAACTTGTCACATGGTCTGTAATTCTACTCAAATACTATCTGACAATACTGATTCAACTTGTCACATGACAATATCACATGATCTGTAATTCTACTCAAACAATACCTGACAATACAGGTTCAACTTGTCACATGGTCTGTAATTCTACTCAAATGCTACCTGACAATACAGGTTCAACTTGTCACATGGTCTGTAATTCTACTCAAATACGACAATACAGGTTCAACTTGCCACATGGCAATATCACATGATCTGTAATTCTACTCAAATGCTACCTGACAATACAGGTTCAACTTGCCACATGGCAATATCACATGATCTGTAATTCTACTCAAATACTACCTGACAATACAGGTTTAACTTGCCACATGGCAATATCACATGATCTGTAATTCTACTCAAATGCTACCTGACAATACAGGTTCAACTTGTCACATGATAATATCACATGATCTGTAATTCTACTCAAATACTACCTGACAATACAGGTTTAGCTTGCCACATGGCAATATCACATGAACTGTAATTCTACTCAAATGCTACCTGACAATACAGGTTTAACTTGTCACATGGCAATATCACATGATCTGTAATTCTACTCAAATACTACCTGACAATACAGGTTCAACTTGTCACATGACAATATCACATGATCTGTAATTCTACTCAAACAGTACCTGACAATACAGGTTCAGCTTGCCACATGACAATATCACATGATCTGTAATTCTACTCAAACAATACCTGACAATACTGGTTCAGCTTGCCACATGACAATATCACATGATCTGTAATTCTACTCAAACAGTACCTGACAATACAGGTTCAACTTGTCACATGACAATATCACATGATCTGTAATTCTACTCAAACATTACCTGACAATACAGGTTCAGCTTGCCACATGACAATATCACATGATCTGTAATTCTACTCAAACAATACCTGACAATACTGGTTCAACTTGCCACATGACAATATCACATGATCTGTAATTCTACTCAAACAGTACCTGACAATACAGGTTCAACTTGTCCACATGACAATATCACATGATCTGTAATTCTACTCAAACAGTACCTGACAATACTGGTTCAACTTGTCACATGACAATATCACATGATCTGTAATTCTACTCAAACAGTACCTGACAATACAGGTTCAACTTGTCACATGACAATATCACATGATCTGTAATTCTACTCAAATACTACCTGACAATACTGGTTCAACTTGTCACATGATCTGTAATTCTACTCAAATACTACCTGACAATACAGGTTCAACTTGTCACATGACAATATCACATGATCTGTAATTCTACTCAAACAGTACCTGGCAATACAGGTTCAGCTTGCCACATGACAATATCACATGATCTGTAATTCTACTCAAACAATACCTGACAATACTGGTTCAGCTTGCCACATGACAATATCACATGATCTGTAATTCTACTCAAACAGTACCTGACAATACAGGTTCAACTTGTCACATGACAATATCACATGATCTGTAATTCTACTCAAACAGTACCTGACAATACTGGTTCAGCTTGCCACATGACAATATCACATGATCTGTAATTCTACTCAAACACTCCTGACAATACTGGTCAACTTGTCACATGACAATATCACATGATCTGTAATTCTACTCAAACAGTACCTGACAATACTGGTTCAACTTGTCACATGACAATATCACATGATCTGTAATTCTACCAAAACTCCTGACAATACTGGTTCAACTTGTCACATGACAATATCACATGATCTGTAATTCTACTCAAACAGTACCTGACAATACTGGTTCAGCTTGCCACATGACAATATCACATGATCTGTAATTCTACTTAAATACTACCTGACAATACAGGTTCAACTTGTCACATGGCAATATCACATGATCTGTAATTCTACTCAAATACTACCTGACAATACAGGTTCAACTTGCCACATGGCAATATCACATGATCTGTAATTCTACTCAAATGCTACTTGACAATACAGGTTTAACTTGTCACATGGCAATATCACATGATCTGTAATTCTACTCAAATACTACCTGACAATACAGGTTCAACTTGTCACATGACAATATCACGTGATCTGTAATTCTACTCAAACAGTACCTGACAATACAGGTTCAACTTGCCACATGACAATATCACATGATCTGTAATTCTACTCAAACAATACAGGTTCAACTTGTCACATGGTCTGTAATTCTACTCAAATGCTACCTGACAATACAGGTTCAACTTGTCACATGGTCTGTAATTCTACTCAAATACTACCTGACAATACTGGTTCAACTTGTCACATGACAATATCACATGATCTGTAATTCTACTCAAACAATACCTGACAATACTGGTTCAACTTGTCACATGACAATATCACATGATCTGTAATTCTACTCAAACAATACCTGACAATACAGGTTCAACTTGCCACATGACAATATCACATGATCTGTAATTCTACTCAAACAATACCTGACAATACAGGTTCAACTTGTCACATGGTCTGTAATTCTACTCAAATCTACCTGACAATACAGGTTCAACTTGTCACATGGCCTGTAATTCTACTCAAATACGACAATACAGGTTCAACTTGCCACATGACAATATCACATGATCTGTAATTCTACTCAAATACTACCTGACAATACAGGTTTAACTTGCCACATGGCAATATCACATGATCTGTAATTCTACTCAAATGCTACCTGACAATACAGGTTCAACTTGTCACATGATAATATCACATGATCTGTAATTCTACTCAAATACTACCTGACAATACAGGTTTAGCTTGCCACATGGCAATATCACATGAACTGTAATTCTACTCAAATGCTACCTGACAATACAGGTTTAACTTGTCACATGGCAATATCACATGATCTGTAATTCTACTCAAATACTACCTGACAATACAGGTTCAACTTGTCACATGACAATATCACATGATCTGTAATTCTACTCAAACAGTACCTGACAATACAGGTTCAGCTTGCCACATGACAATATCACATGATCTGTAATTCTACTCAAACAATACCTGACAATACTGGTTCAGCTTGCCACATGACAATATCACATGATCTGTAATTCTACTCAAACAGTACCTGACAATACAGGTTCAACTTGTCACATGACAATATCACATGATCTGTAATTCTACTCAAACAATACCTGACAATACAGGTTCAACTTGCCACATGACAATATCACATGATCTGTAATTCTACTCAAACAGTACCTGACAATACAGGTTCAACTTGTCCACATGACAATATCACATGATCTGTAATTCTACTCAAACAGTACCTGACAATACTGGTTCAACTTGTCACATGACAATATCACATGATCTGTAATTCTACTCAAACAGTACCTGACAATACAGGTTCAACTTGTCACATGACAATATCACATGATCTGTAATTCTACTCAAATACTACCTGACAATACAGGTTCAACTTGTCACATGACAATATCACATGATCTGTAATTCTACTCAAATACTACCTGACAATACAGGTTCAACTTGTCACATGACAATATCACATGATCTGTAATTCTACTCAAACATTACCTGACAATACAGGTTCAGCTTGCCACATGACAATATCACATGATCTGTAATTCTACTCAAACAGTACCTGACAATACAGGTTCAACTTGTCACATGACAATATCACATGATCTGTAATTCTACTCAAACATTACCTGACAATACAGGTTCAACTTGCCACATGACAATATCACATGATCTGTAATTCTACTCAAACAATACCTGACAATACTGGTTCAACTTGCCACATGACAATATCACATGATCTGTAATTCTACTCAAACAGTACCTGACAATACAGGTTCAACTTGTCACATGACAATATCACATGATCTGTAATTCTACTCAAACAGTACTGACAATACTGTTCAACTTGTCACATGAACATTCTGTAATTCTACTCAAAAGTACCTGACAATACAGGTTCAGCTTGCCACATGACAATATCACATGATCTGTAATTCTACTCAAACAATACCTGACAATACTGGTTCAGCTTGCCACATGACAATATCACATGATCTGTAATTCTACTCAAACAGTACCTGACAATACAGGTTCAACTTGTCACATGACAATATCACATGATCTGTAATTCTACTCAAACAGTACCTGACAATACTGGTTCAGCTTGCCACATGACAATATCACATGATCTGTAATTCTACTCAAACACTCCTGACAATACTTGTTCAGCTTGTCACATGACAATATCACATGATCTGTAATTCTACTCAAACAGTACCTGACAATACTGGTTCAGCTTGCCACATGACAATATCACATGATCTGTAATTCTACTAAAACACTCCTGACAATACTGGTTCAGCTTGTCACATGACAATATCACATGATCTGTAATTCTACTCAAACAGTACCTGACAATACTGGTTCAGCTTGCCACATGACAATATCACATGATCTGTAATTCTACTTAAATACTACCTGACAATACAGGTTCAACTTGTCACATGGCAATATCACATGATCTGTAATTCTACTCAAATACTACCTGACAATACAGGTTCAACTTGCCACATGGCAATATCACATGATCTGTAATTCTACTCAAATGCTACTTGACAATACAGGTTTAACTTGTCACATGGCAATATCACATGATCTGTAATTCTACTCAAATACTACCTGACAATACAGGTTCAACTTGTCACATGACAATATCACGTGATCTGTAATTCTACTCAAACAGTACCTGACAATACAGGTTCAACTTGCCACATGACAATATCACATGATCTGTAATTCTACTCAAACAATACAGGTTCAACTTGTCACATGGTCTGTAATTCTACTCAAATGCTACCTGACAATACAGGTTCAACTTGTCACATGGTCTGTAATTCTACTCAAATACTACCTGACAATACTGGTTCAACTTGTCACATGACAATATCACATGATCTGTAATTCTACTCAAACAATACCTGACAATACTGATTCAACTTGTCACATGACAATATCACATGATCTGTAATTCTACTCAAACAATACCTGACAATACAGGTTCAACTTGCCACATGACAATATCACATGATCTGTAATTCTACTCAAACAATACCTGACAATACAGGTTCAACTTGTCACATGGTCTGTAATTCTACTCAAATGCTACCTGACAATACAGGTTCAACTTGTCACATGGCTGTAATTCTACTCAAATACGACAATACAGGTTCAACTTGCCACATGACAATATCACATGATCTGTAATTCTACTCAAATGCTACCTGACAATACAGGTTCAACTTGCCACATGGCAATATCACATGATCTGTAATTCTACTCAAATGCTACCTGACAATACAGGTTTAACTTGCCACATGGCAATATCACATGATCTGTAATTCTACTCAAATGCTACCTGACAATACAGGTTCAACTTGTCACATGATAATATCACATGATCTGTAATTCTACTCAAATACTACCTGACAATACAGGTTTAGCTTGCCACATGGCAATATCACATGATCTGTAATTCTACTCAAATGCTACCTGACAATACAGGTTTAACTTGTCACATGGCAATATCACATGATCTGTAATTCTACTCAAATACTACCTGACAATACTGGTTCAACTTGTCACATGATCTGTAATTCTACTCAAATACTACCTGACAATACAGGTTCAACTTGTCACATGACAATATCACATGATCTGTAATTCTACTCAAACAGTACCTGACAATACAGGTTCAGCTTGCCACATGACAATATCACATGATCTGTAATTCTACTCAAACAATACCTGACAATACAGGTTCAGCTTGCCACATGACAATATCACATGATCTGTAATTCTACTCAAACAGTACCTGACAATACAGGTTCAACTTGTCACATGACAATATCACATGATCTGTAATTCTACTCAAACAATACCTGACAATACAGGTTCAACTTGCCACATGACAATATCACATGATCTGTAATTCTACTCAAACAGTACCTGACAATACAGGTTCAACTTGTCCACATGACAATATCACATGATCTGTAATTCTACTCAAACAGTACCTGACAATACTGGTTCAACTTGTCACATGACAATATCACATGATCTGTAATTCTACTCAAACAGTACCTGACAATACAGGTTCAACTTGTCACATGACAATATCACATGATCTGTAATTCTACTCAAATACTACCTGACAATACTGGTTCAACTTGTCACATGATCTGTAATTCTACTCAAATACTACCTGACAATACAGGTTCAACTTGTCACATGACAATATCACATGATCTGTAATTCTACTCAAACAGTACCTGACAATACAGGTTCAACTTGTCACATGACAATATCACATGATCTGTAATTCTACTCAAATACTACCTGACAATACTGGTTCAACTTGTCACATGATCTGTAATTCTACTCAAATACTACCTGACAATACAGGTTCAACTTGTCACATGACAATATCACATGATCTGTAATTCTACTCAAACAATACCTGACAATACAGGTTCAACTTGCCACATGACAATATCACATGATCTGTAATTCTACTCAAACAGTACCTGACAATACAGGTTCAACTTGTCCACATGACAATATCACATGATCTGTAATTCTACTCAAACAGTACCTGACAATACTGGTTCAACTTGTCACATGACAATATCACATGATCTGTAATTCTACTCAAACAGTACCTGACAATACAGGTTCAACTTGTCACATGACAATATCACATGATCTGTAATTCTACTCAAATACTACCTGACAATACTGGTTCAACTTGTCACATGATCTGTAATTCTACTCAAATACTACCTGACAATACAGGTTCAACTTGTCACATGACAATATCACATGATCTGTAATTCTACTCAAACAGTACCTGACAATACAGGTTCAACTTGTCACATGACAATATCACATGATCTGTAATTCTACTCAAATACTACCTGACAATACAGGTTCAACTTGTCACATGATCTGTAATTCTACTCAAATACTACCTGACAATACAGGTTCAACTTGTCACATGACAATATCACATGATCTGTAATTCTACTCAAACACTACCTGACAATACAGGTTCAACTTGCCACATGACAATATCACATGATCTGTAATTCTACTCAAACAGTACCTGACAATACAGGTTCAACTTGTCCACATGACAATATCACATGATCTGTAATTCTACTCAAACAGTACCTGACAATACAGGTTCAACTTGTCACATGACAATATCACATGATCTGTAATTCTACTCAAACAGTACCTGACAATACAGGTTCAACTTGTCACATGACAATATCACATGATCTGTAATTCTACTCAAATACTACCTGACAATACTGGTTCAACTTGTCACATGATCTGTAATTCTACTCAAATACTACCTGACAATACAGGTTCAACTTGTCACATGACAATATCACATGATCTGTAATTCTACTCAAACAGTACCTGACAATACAGGTTCAACTTGCCACATGACAATATCACATGATCTGTAATTCTACTCAAACAATACCTGACAATACTGGTTCAACTTGCCACATGACAATATCACATGATCTGTAATTCTACTCAAACAGTACCTGACAATACAGGTTCAACTTGTCACATGACAATATCACATGATCTGTAATTCTACTCAAATACTACCTGACAATACTGGTTCAACTTGCCACATGACAATATCACATGATCTGTAATTCTACTCAAACACTACCTGACAATACTGGTTCAACTTGTCACATGACAATATCACATGATCTGTAATTCTACTCAAACACTACCTGACAATACAGGTTCAACTTGCCACATGACAATATCACATGATCTGTAATTCTACTCAAACACTACCTGACAATACAGGTTCAACTTGCCACATGACAATATCACATGATCTGTAATTCTACTCAAATCCTACCTGACAATACAGGTTCAACTTGTCACATGGTCTGTAATTCTACTCAAATGCTACCTGACAATACAGGTTCAACTTGTCACATGATAATATCACATGATCTGTAATTCTACTCAAATACTACCTGACAATACAGGTTTAGCTTGCCACATGGCAATATCACATGATCTGTAATTCTACTCAAATGCTACCTGACAATACAGGTTCAACTTGTCACATGGCAATATCACATGATCTGTAATTCTACTCAAATACTACCTGACAATACAGGTTCAACTTGTCACATGACAATATCACATGATCTGTAATTCTACTCAAACATTACCTGACAATACAGGTTCAGCTTGCCACATGACAATATCACATGATCTGTAATTCTACTCAAACAGTACCTGACAATACAGGTTCAACTTGTCACATGACAATATCACATGATCTGTAATTCTACTCAAACATTACCTGACAATACAGGTTCAACTTGCCACATGACAATATCACATGATCTGTAATTCTACTCAAACAGTACCTGACAATACAGGTTCAACTTGTCCACATGACAATATCACATGATCTGTAATTCTACTCAAACAGTACCTGACAATACAGGTTCAACTTGTCACATGACAATATCACATGATCTGTAATTCTACTCAAACAGTACCTGACAATACAGGTTCAACTTGTCACATGACAATATCACATGATCTGTAATTCTACTCAAATACTACCTGACAATACTGGTTCAACTTGTCACATGATCTGTAATTCTACTCAAATACTACCTGACAATACAGGTTCAACTTGTCACATGACAATATCACATGATCTGTAATTCTACTCAAACAGTACCTGACAATACAGGTTCAACTTGCCACATGACAATATCACATGATCTGTAATTCTACTCAAACAATACCTGACAATACTGGTTCAGCTTGCCACATGACAATATCACATGATCTGTAATTCTACTCAAACAGTACCTGACAATACATGTTCAACTTGTCACATGACAATATCACATGATCTGTAATTCTACTCAAATACTACCTGACAATACTGGTTCAACTTGTCACATGACAATATCACATGATCTGTAATTCTACTCAAACAATACCTGACAATACTGGTTCAACTTGTCACATGACAATATCACATGATCTGTAATTCTACTCAAATACTACCTGACAATACTGGTTCAACTTGTCACATGACAATATCACATGATCTGTAATTCTACTCAAACAGTACCTGACAATACTGGTTCAGCTTGCCACATGACAATATCACATGATCTGTAATTCTACTTAAATACTACCTGACAATACAGGTTCAACTTGCCACATGGCAATATCACATGATCTGTAATTCTACTCAAATACTACCTGACAATACAGGTTCAACTTGCCACATGGCAATATCACATGATCTGTAATTCTACTCAAATGCTACTTGACAATACAGGTTTAACTTGTCACATGGCAATATCACATGATCTGTAATTCTACTCAAATACTACCTGACAATACAGGTTCAACTTGTCACATGACAATATCACGTGATCTGTAATTCTACTCAAACAGTACCTGACAATACAGGTTCAACTTGCCACATGACAATATCACATGATCTGTAATTCTACTCAAACAATACAGGTTCAACTTGTCACATGGTCTGTAATTCTACTCAAATGCTACCTGACAATACAGGTTCAACTTGTCACATGGTCTGTAATTATACTCAAATACTACCTGACAATACTGGTTCAACTTGTCACATGACAATATCACATGATCTGTAATTCTACTCAAACAATACCTGACAATACTGATTCAACTTGTCACATGACAATATCACATGATCTGTAATTCTACTCAAACAATACCTGACAATACAGGTTCAACTTGCCACATGACAATATCACATGATCTGTAATTCTACTCAAACAATACCTGACAATACAGGTTCAACTTGCCACATGACAATATCACATGATCTGTAATTCTACTCAAATCCTACCTGACAATACAGGTTCAACTTGTCACATGGTCTGTAATTCTACTCAAATGCTACCTGACAATACAGGTTCAACTTGTCACATGATAATATCACATGATCTGTAATTCTACTCAAATACTATCTGACAATACAGGTTTAGCTTGCCACATGGCAATATCACATGATCTGTAATTCTACTCAAATACTACCTGACAATACAGGTTCAACTTGTCACATGACAATATCACATGATCTGTAATTCTACTCAAACAGTACCTGACAATACAGGTTCAACTTGTCACATGACAATATCACATGATCTGTAATTCTACTCAAACATTACCTGACAATACAGGTTCAGCTTGCCACATGACAATATCACATGATCTGTAATTCTACTCAAACAGTACCTGACAATACAGGTTCAACTTGTCACATGACAATATCACATGATCTGTAATTCTACTCAAACAGTACCTGACAATACAGGTTCAACTTGTCACATGACAATATCACATGATCTGTAATTCTACTCAAACAGTACCTGACAATACTGGTTCAACTTGTCACATGACAATATCACATGATCTGTAATTCTACTCAAACAGTACCTGACAATACAGGTTCAACTTGTCACATGACAATATCACATGATCTGTAATTCTACTCAAATACTACCTGACAATACTGGTTCAACTTGTCACATGATCTGTAATTCTACTCAAATACTACCTGACAATACAGGTTCAACTTGTCACATGACAATATCACATGATCTGTAATTCTACTCAAACAATACCTGACAATACAGGTTCAACTTGTCACATGATCTGTAATTCTACTCAAATACTACCTGACAATACAGGTTCAACTTGTCACATGACAATATCACATGATCTGTAATTCTACTCAAACAATACCTGACAATACTGGTTCAGCTTGCCACATGACAATATCACATGATCTGTAATTCTACTCAAACAGTACCTGACAATACAGGTTCAACTTGTCACATGACAATATCACATGATCTGTAATTCTACTCAAACATTACCTGACAATACAGGTTCAACTTGTCACATGACAATATCACATGATCTGTAATTCTACTCAAACAGTACCTGACAATACAGGTTCAACTTGTCACATGACAATATCACATGATCTGTAATTCTACTCAAACAGTACCTGACAATACAGGTTCAACTTGTCACATGACAATATCACATGATCTGTAATTCTACTCAAACAGTACCTGACAATACTGGTTCAACTTGTCACATGACAATATCACATGATCTGTAATTCTACTCAAACAGTACCTGACAATACAGGTTCAACTTGTCACATGACAATATCACATGATCTGTAATTCTACTCAAATACTACCTGACAATACAGGTTCAACTTGTCACATGATCTGTAATTCTACTCAAATACTACCTGACAATACAGGTTCAACTTGTCACATGACAATATCACATGATCTGTAATTCTACTCAAACAGTACCTGACAATACAGGTTCAACTTGCCACATGACAATATCACATGATCTGTAATTCTACTCAAACAATACCTGACAATACTGGTTCAACTTGCCACATGACAATATCACATGATCTGTAATTCTACTCAAACAGTACCTGACAATACAGGTTCAACTTGTCACATGACAATATCACATGATCTGTAATTCTACTCAAATACTACCTGACAATACTGGTTCAACTTGTCACATGACAATATCACATGATCTGTAATTCTACTCAAACAATACCTGACAATACTGGTTCAACTTGTCACATGACAATATCACATGATCTGTAATTCTACTCAAATACTACCTGACAATACTGGTTCAACTTGTCACATGACAATATCACATGATCTGTAATTCTACTCAAACAGTACCTGACAATACTGGTTCAGCTTGCCACATGACAATATCACATGATCTGTAATTCTACTTAAATACTACCTGACAATACAGGTTCAACTTGCCACATGGCAATATCACATGATCTGTAATTCTACTCAAATAGTACCTGACAATACAGGTTCAACTTGTCACATGACAATATCACATGATCTGTAATTCTACTCAAATACTACCTGACAATACAGGTTCAACTTGTCACATGACAATATCACATGATCTGTAATTCTACTCAAACAGTACCTGACAATACAGGTTCAACTT
>CM026389.1:44233717-44282018 GCA_014843695.1 Archivesica marissinica
AACGTTAAGGTCCCATGTGACGCGTGATGGGTATGCAAGTCAGCTACACAACCATGAACGTTAAGGCCCCATGTGAAGCGTGATGGGTATGCAAGTCAGCTACACAACCATGAACGTTAAGGTCCCATGTGACGCGTGATGGGTATGCACGTCAGCTACACAACCATGAACGTTAAGGTCCCATGTGAAGCGTGATGGGTATGCAAGTCAGCTACTGAGTGCCTCATGTGTTATGGACTTGTAATAATACGGTGTCGGAACGGATAGTGGTGCTACTTAGTGGCTCAAACTGCCTGGGTAGGGACGGATCAGTTGTCCAGTGGTTTGCAAGGTCACATGCAAATTCAGTTGTTGTGCGAGTCCCCTTCCCGCCATAACAACATCGTGATGTTCGCTAATAAAAATATGAGCGACGCCACATGAAGTAATTATTCATTATGGCCTAGTGGTTAAGGCGTCCGCTTACGAAGCGGGAGGTCGAAGGTTCGAACATCGACAGGGGTTCGTATCGTTCTGATATGGCCGGTTGGTGAGCCGCCAGTCAGTTAATAATGGTTACCGATTGTCTACCAGCCTGACTACAGTACATTATATATACCGATTCCAACTTATGCTTCACGTGTACGACGTGAGGTGAAGCGTAAAACTAAGTGTACCATTGTTTACCGTAATTGATGGTACTGTTCTTGGAACAGGTTGGCACTCTTGATTGTTTGTCTGTCCATTGCACGTGTAATATTGCTGTCTCTTGGGCGTATTCGGAAGTGGATTGGCTTTTTCGAACAAGCTCTGACCAGGTGGGATACTGGATTGTCAAAAAAGCAAATCGAACATTAAATGAATAATCACGTAACTACAGTGATGTTTTACGTTTATTTATCGTCGCTACTGGTTGCCAATATCAGCGACGCCTCCTGAAGAGATTAGTCATTTTAGATTTTGTAGGATAGTGCAATGATACAAACAGAGACCCATTCCAGAGTCTCCTCTGGTTCTTTTACGTGCACGGTGTAAACACTGACACAATACCTCGGTTTTAAGTCCATCTGAAAGACTGCTAATTTTATTAGGGTCAGACGGGGGATCGAACCTGCGACCCCCGGATTACCAGTCTGTACGTAACTGCACCAATGTAGTTTTATTTTTAATAAAGCATGAAATTGTGATGCACGAAATGTGAACGTACTTGAGTAATACTGGTGTCGTACTGTGTAGAGGATAACAACCGTTTTAGAAATTGTGATAATGTTTTTGAACAGAAATACGATTTTAGCATTCGTCACATTGTGAAGCACAGAGGGGACATGGACATATTTTATGCGACCGTTTGCGTGGGTACGTGCGTGCGTGCGTGCGTGCTTGTGTGTGTGCGTGCGTGCATGCGTTTATTTATCGTCGCTACCGGTTGCCCATATGAGCGACGCCTCCTGAATAGATTAGTCATTTTAGATTTTGGAGGATAGTGCAATGATGCAGATAGAGACCCATTCCAGAATCTACTCTGGTTCTTTTACGTGCACGGTGTAAAGCACCGATACGAGACATCGGTTTAAAGTCCCACCTGAAATACTATTAATTTTATTAGGGTCAGACGGGGAATCGAACCTGCGATCCCTGGATTACCAGTCCAGCGTGTTACCACTGGACTACAGATCCGTCTTTAATGAATCAGTTATGAATATAGGACACCCTGGCTATTTAACGCTAATAATAACACCATGGCACACAAACATGATGAACATAATGAAATAATATTCTTAGCTGTCCATAGATTCATAGAAAAGTCTAAACGTTTCTAACAATATGTATGTATACTGACGCGCTAGCATAGCGATACACTATGAACACTGTATGTGTTATTTTATCGCTTTCTACCCCTCCCGTTCCCAGTATATCTAATGTCATACACGTATTATATATGTTGGTCTTACTACACAATACGTGTACGTCTTAGTCGCCTATAGTGCACACATTTATATATGTAATGGAGATAATCTCAATAAGCTTTAAGCTTACGATTAAATCCATTTTCATTATGTATACAATAGATATACATGTACTGTACATTATGAATGAATAAATATGTTTAAACCAAACATGATTAGTGTGTGTTTTTACGTTTATTTATCGTCGCTACCGGTTGCCCATATGAGCGACGCCTCCTGAAGAGATTAGTTATTTTAGATTTTGGAGTATAGTGCATGATACAGACAGAGACCCATTCCAGAATCTCCTCTGGTTCTTTTACGTGCACGGTGTACAGCACCGACACGAGACCTCGGTTTAACGTCCCATCTGAAAGACTGTTAATTGTATTAGGGTCAGACGGGGGATCGAACCTGCGATCCCTGGATTACCAGTCCAGCGTCTGACCACTGGACTACATATCCGTCTGTACATGATGAGAAATTTGTATAGCCTATGTATAGACTAAATACTGTCCTTGACAGATAAAGATAATGACTATTTTTAGTGGAGTGATAAATGGCGACACGTAACGAAGTAGTAATAAACAAGGATTACTTGTGTTGTAGTATATGTTTGGAAACTTACGATACACCACGATCTATGCCATGTCTACATTCATTCTGTCATCTCTGTTTAATTGGATACGTACGCAAACTCTCGGATACACCCGGTAATCAAAAAGTGTAGTATCCGATTTGTAGGTCGAATGCACAAATAGACAGCCATAAGTTCAACAGTACGGAAGAGTGGGTGGAGAACCTTCCAATAAATTTTACGCTAGTTTCGATTTTAAATGATAGTAAATTGATAATGAATTTGGAAGATACTCACTGTGAGCCGTGTCTAAGGGAGGACATCAAGACGGAAGCAATAATCTACTGCTGTGACTGTTCAGAAAAGTTGTGTGAAGAGTGTAAACGACATCATAAAAAAAGTAAATTGTTAACAAATCATAAACTGGTTGACATTGCCAGTAACCTAGATATGGAGGATATTGACTATTTCAGACAACTTTCAAAGTGTCCAAAGCACAACACGGAATACGTGAAATATCTCTGCAAGGACCACGACCAGCTGTGTTGCAATGAGTGTGCAATAGTGACCCATAGGAAATGTGAAAATATGGTTTCGTTAGCTGATGAAGTGAGAGGAAATGAAGAAATCGGAAGCAGCCCGAATATTCCTAAACGGCTGGAAGATATCTTGAATCATGCGGATATATTAATAGAGCATGAAACAGGTTATCAACCTGGCCTAGATGTAGCGGAGAAAAAAGTGAAGAGTCGCCTGAAGGAGATAAAGACAAGCATAGACGAAACATACAATAAACTTGAAAACAAGATTATGTCGGAAATGTCAGCAAAGCGCAAGGCTTTAAATAAAGCGAGTTCCTTACAGAAAGACACTGTTGAAAATATGAAAACTGTGGTCAAGAAATTATCTGAAAAAATGAAAATGGCATCTGAATTTGGACAACAAACACAAATGTTTCTCATGGAAAGACAAACATTGACAGACGTGCAGAGATATGAAGAAACACTGAGAACATGTCACGAACAAGCAAGCAGTACTGTACTGTCCATGACGGAGACCAAAGCAATGCAAGAACTCTCCGACACACTTAGTAAATGTCTTTATATTGAGGAGCTATCGACTGATCCCACATTGCCTTCCTGTCCTCAGTGTCCTGTGTATAGGGATTTTAAAGAAAGGACAGCCGTCTGTGAACGAACTATCGACGTACAAGAAGAATATTATCCAAGATATTGCCTGTGGATCGACATGTATCTGATCATTTCTTTACAGGAACAACGTAAACTGAAATTGTACGATGTGCAAAATGGAACAATTCTATCAACATACAGCTGTTCAGCCAAACCATATGAAATGACTGCTGTTGAAGGTTCAAACTTCGCTGTGGCTTTTCATGATGCAAATAAGTTAGATATCATGAGTGTATCTCAGTCGGAATTGAAAAATATTCGAACGGTACAAACATCGTTACAAGTAATGGCACTAACATACGATAAGCAGAACAAGCAGTTAATTACAGTGTCAAGGTCAGACAGGACTTTAAGAAGATTCCACCTGGACGGTAGAGATGCAGGAACAATACAGCTTAACCAAGAATACAGTGATGCTTTGAGTGATGCACATAGCATTGTTCTTGATGATAAATTGCACCGCATTTATATATCATTACATCATTATAATAAACTAATTTGTGTTGACATGTCCGGGAAACTTGTGTTCCAGTATAGTCATCAAAATCTTAGAAATCCAGGGTCAGTTAATGTAGATAGTTATAGCAATGTTTATGTGGCGAGTTATACTGGAGACTGTATTCAACAGTTGAACAAGGAAGGTACGTTCATCAGGGAGATTATTTCAAAGGGAAACGATCTTGTATATCCTTTTAGTATGTGTTTCAACAAGGATATGTCGAAGTTTGTTGTAACTTGTAGAATAAAGGGAAAAGAAATACAACTATACACATTTGAATAGTTCCGTGATTAGACAACTTAAATGTGGAGAATTGTATTGAGAGTTGTATTGTGAAATATACAATGCTCCACTGCATAGTCCAGGCCCATAGGCATGGCTATTTGTAAGGGGTGCGTAATAAATCGACGCTCCGGCGTTGCTAGGGATTCGGTGCCATGGCCCCTGATTTTGTTTTAACTTCAATGCAGGAAGGCGTTTTCATGCATTCTGGGAAGTATATTTTACACTGTATTTGCCTCAGAATAAGGATAGAGAAAATAACAAATAGTGGAGAATGAACCCTAAAGTAGACCAAGGAACGACTGGAGAAAATTAGCTATAACATTAACTATTAACCATTTTAACATGTACGTTCTGATCGACCGGACATCGGCGGGGAAGGGGGGTACACGGGCCTGTATTCCTCCGTTTATATTGCGCAAACTAAATCAACGTTGGCCGGTCGATTCGAGGGGCGGTTTAAACCGCCGGTTTTAACCGGTTAAAACCGCCCCGGTCAATACTCCCAATGTGGTCAATACTGGTCAATACTGGTCGATTGGTGGTCAATATTAAATAAAACATTATTTAATGGTTTTATATACTCTGCATTGTGCTATAATGTGTGTTACTAACGTTGGGTTGTATTGAGAATATATTTATGTGATTATTGTACTCTATAGGGTCAATACTCACGAAGTGGTCAATAATATTATACTCACAAAGTGGTAAATACTGGTCAATTGGTGGTCAATACTAAATTCAACAAAGAATTTATGATTTTAGTCAATCATTATACTCTGCATTGTGCAATAATGTGTGTTGCTACCTTTGGGCTGTTCATGTGATTGTAATACCCTATTGGGTATGGTCAATACTCACAAAGTGGCATATTTTGCTGGTCGATTCAGGTGGTCGATTGCTGATCATTACTAAAATCATTAAATGTGTCATGCAGAAGCAACTCAAGCAAGTGAAGCAAGCGTTGAGACTTGAGCTTGATTAATCTTAGAACTTCTTTCACAATCGAGCTTAAATAAATTGGTATAAACCAAGTGAAACAACTTTTCTAGCCTTGTTTCCTTGAGCAACCAAGCGTATTCATATTCTAGTATAGATGGTATTATTAAGTAAGAATTTCACATTTCAACATTTAATTTTTATTTAAACAGACATGCACAATACTATAAATAAGCATACATATATTAATGTTTATTTATGCAAATACCTCTTAACTGTCTTTACAGTAGTCACCTGTCTTTTACAAAGTCACACAAACACACTCTAGTCACTCAGTCTAGTGAGTAGTCACTCTAGTCTAGTCACTCTACCAGTCATCAAGATCCTCATTTCCACGTAGGAACCTTCTGTAGACCAAGTATGTTCCTTAGTTTTGTCTGAATGAGTCCAAAGTTCGAGAACACACGTTCTATTGCCGCAGAACTGGATGGCATGGAACTAATCTTCATGGCTAGCTTGCACAATGACTGGCTGACACTATTATATCTCTCAATAGAGGACCACTACACTTTGGCTTTGGTTTGACAGATGACTGATCAATATTTTATGATTTACTATATAAGAAAATAAACTACAACACATTACTAACACTTTAAGAATAATTAAGTGGACACTGTAAGTGCATATTTGAGCCAAATTTTCAATTGACCAGTATTGACCGGTATTGACCGATATTGACCAGTATTGACCAGTATTGACCGGTATTGACCAGTATTGACCACCGGCCCGGTCAATACTCTTATTGACCGGTCGATTGCCAACGTTGATTACTAAATGGGTCTTACCATCACGGCGTATGAAGGGGCGTAACTATAATGCAGCTAGAAATTATGTCCCGACGCGCTTGCTGCCCTTTGTATATTGGCATGTTTGTGTAAGATGAATCCATCAATGGGAAATGATTAAACTAAATCTTCTGTCCGGGAGGTTTATGAGATGGTGCGGTGGTTGCCACATCGGGCATGTAGGTTTTCCCCGGGTGCACCTGTTTCCTCAACACACGAATGTCCACATATACTATTTCATCCGCGCCAACGATAGTGGTTATATACGTTTTTAAAGCTTGCTACGCAATCATTGTATACTAACTAACTATACTTAACCGACTAAACACGTTCCCAGGTCTGCATACATGTATAGTAATTATTATTCCGTGTGCACATTGTGTTCTCTCACCAACTCTCTTCCTCTATATCGCCCCTCCCTCTGTCTCCTCCTCTCTCGCCCCATCCCTCTATCTAGTTCCCCTCTCCCCTCTCTCTCTCTCTCTTCCACTCTCCTCGCCCATCTCTCTCTTTTCTCTCTCGCCCCCTCTCTCTCGTCTCTTTCGCCCGCTCCTCATCTCTCTCTTCCACTCTCTCTTCCCCCTATCTCTCTCTTCCTCTCGCCCCCGTCTCTCTATTCCCTCTCTCTACCCCTATCTCTCTCTTCCTCTCTATACGCCCGCTCCCTCATCTCTCTCTTCCATTCTCTAGCCACTTCTCTCTCTATCTCTTCCCCTCTCTCGCCTCTCTCTCTCATCTCTCTTCCTCTATCGCCCCCTATCTCTCTCTCTTCCTCTCTCTCACCCCATACTCTCTCTTCCTCTCTCTCTCTCTATCTTCCTCTCTTTCTCTCTTCCTCTCTCGCCCCTCTCTCATCCACCCTCCCCCTCTCTCTCTCTTCCTCTCTCTCGCCCTCCTTCTCTCTCTCTTCCTCTCTTGCCCCCTCTCTCTATTCCTCTCTCTCACCACATATCTCTCTCTTCCTCTCTATCGCCCGCTCCTCATCTCTCTCTCTCTCTTCCATTCTCTCGCCCCCTCCCTCTCTCTCTCTCTCTTCCCTCTCTCGCCCCCCCTCCCTCTCTCTCTGTCCTCTCCTCTCTCGCGCCCCCTCTCTCTCTCATTTCTCCTCTCGCCCCCCGCCTCTCTTCTCTCTTCCTCTCTCGCCCTTCCCTCTCTCTCTTCGCTCCTTCCTCTCTCGCCCCCTCTGTATCTCTCTTCCTCTCTCGCCCCCTTCGCCCCTCTCTCTCTCTTCCTCTCTCGCCCCATCTCTCTCTCTTTGATCAATGAAGATCCAGTTATCAATGCTGCGTTCTCGTTATAGTAAGATTGGTGTTGCTAAAATATGATTGTTGGGCAAAGATCAATAGTCTAAGGCACACATAATCAAAATATTCATGGACATGTTAGCAGGACATTATCAAAAGAGATGGTTAAACTAAGTTGGTCATACTTATGCTTCATTGCGTATTAATGGATGTCATTTGTTGCTGTAAATAATTAAGAGAAAAAAATGTTTAAGCAGGTAGTCAATTCTTCCTACAGCTTCCTGTTATCGAGCGTGCGTATATGTTGATCGTCTACCTACAGAAGTATCGTAGTTAATCATGCTTACCGCTTCATGCTATCGAACGTATGTATATGTTGATCGCCTATCTATGGAAGTATAGATAGTTAATCATGCCTACCGCTTTCTGTTATCGAGCGTGCGTATATGTTGATCGTCTACCTACAGAAGTATCGATAGTTAATCATGCCTACCGCTTCCTGTTATCGAGCGTGCGTATATGTTGATCGTCTACCTACAGAAGTATCGTAGTTAATCATGCTTACCGCTTCATGCTATCGAACGTACGTATATGTTGATCGCCTATCTATGGAAGTATAGATAGTTAATCATGCCTACCGCTTTCTGTTATCGAGCGTGCGTATATGTTGATCGTCTACCTACAGAAGTATCATAGTTATTCATGCCAACCGCTTCATGTTATCGAGCGTACGTATATGTTGATCGCCTACCTACAGAAGCATCGTAGATAATCATGCTCACCGCTTCCCGTTATCGAGCGTGCGTATATGTTGATCGTCTACCTACAGAAGTATCATAGTTTAGTTTATACAAATTTATTTTAGCTCGATTGCGAAACAAGTTCTTTCAACTTATATTAATCACTCTCGAGACCTCATTCCTGATGGAATCCATCGCCATGAAGGAGAGAAGAGGCAATGTGGAATTTAAATGCCTTGCCTAATGGCACAATCGTAACGGCTCCAGTGGGGCTCGAACTCCGGACCTTTCGCACCTGAAGCGAACGCGCATCCACTGCGCTATAACGACTTCCCCAATCTACCTACAGAAGTATCATAGTTATTCATGCCTACCGCTTCATGTTATCGAACGTGCGTATATGTTGATCGTCTACCTACAGAAGCATCGTAGTTAATCATGCTTACCGCTTCATGTTATCGAGAGTACGTATAGGTTGATCGTCTACCTACAGAAGTAGCATAGTTAATCATGCCTACTGCTTCATGTTATCGAACGTACGTATATGTTGATCGCCTACCTACAGAAGCATCGTAGTTAATCATGCCTACCGCTTCATGTTATCGAGCGCACGTATATGTTGATCGTCTACCTACAGAAGTATCGTAGTTAATCATGCTCACCGCTTCATGTTATCGAGCGTACGTATATGTTGTTCGTCTACCTACAGAAGCATCGTAGTTAATCATGCTTACCGCTTCCTGTTATCAAACGTACATATATGTTGATCGTCTACGAACAGAAGCATCGTAGTTAATCATGCTTACCGCTTCCTGTTATCAAACGTACGTATATGTTGATCGTCTACCTACAGAAGCATCGTAGTTGATCATGCTTACCGCTTCATGTTATCGAACGTACGTATATGTTGATCGCCTACCTACAGAGAAGTATCGTAGTTAATCATGCTTACCGCTTCCTGTTATCGAACACACGTATATCTTGATCGCCTACCTACAGAGAAGTATCGTAGTTAATCATGCTTACCGCTTCATGTTATCGAACGGACGTATATGTTGATCGTCTACCTACAGCAGTATCGTAGTTAATCATGCCTACCGCTTCATGTTATCGAACGTACGTATATGTTGATCGCCTACCTACAGAAGCATCGTAGTTAATCATGCCTACCGCTTCATGTTATCGAACGTACGTATATGTTGATCGTCTACCTACAGAAGTATCGTAGTTAATCATGCTTACCGCTTCCTGTTATCGAACGTACGTATATGTTGATCGTCTACCTACAGAAGTATCGTAGTTAATCATGCCTACCGCTTCCTGTTATCGAACGTACATATATGTTGATCGCCTACCTACATAAGCATCGTTGTTAATCATGCTCACCGCTTCCTGTTATCGAAAGTACGTATATGTTGATCGCCTACAGATATACACTGAGCCCCGGGTGTGCTAGAAGTGACGTCACAACGACAGGTTAAGCCATATGGCGACTCTCCAATTAGTATTGGAAAAAGGTCCCTCCGAGCAGTATTTCAGGCACGGACGAAAACCATGGTAGAAACACCGACCATAATCAATCCAACTGGATACAAATTCACATGGGTGGAATAATTGCCATTCAATGACAGTGGACTGTAAATACAGGGATCGCGCGTTCAACCCACCGTCCCACCATAACAATTATACATACTTCCTTACACGAAACAAATGGGATTCTTACCTACAGCGGTAAAGGGCAAGTAATTGGAAGTCATCGACCTAATCAGTCGGCCACGGAGAACCACCAGCGGATCATGTATCCACCGGTATTGGTGGCAATGATGGTATTAAAGCCAATATTTTCTCATTATGGATATGTAGTCCAGTGGTAATACGCTGGACTGGTAATCCAGGGATCGCAGGTTCGATCCCACGTCTGACCCTAATAAAATTAACAGTACATATCATCATCAATCGTTCATTATTTAAAAAAACGTTCAAGGATTGACTGCTTAACACTATAACCAAATAAGACTGCGAAATGTGAGTGATAAAAATCCAAATAAATACTGGAAATTTCTCTACAGCCTTAAAACCAAAACGATAGAAACACCCTCGCCCTCTATTAATGAATGTTATGACTATTTTAAAGGAATAAATACAAATACCTATCCCGAGGAAAATTATCTTGTAGAGGACACTCTACTTCCCCAAAACTGTAACGAATACTTGAATTCCGACATTACCGAGGCCGAACTATATAAATGTATTCAAAACCTTAAAAATGGTAAAGCATCAAGTCCGGTGGATAACATTATAAATGAATACATCAAAAGCACGAAAGATCTACTTATCCCTATATATACTAAATTATTTAACAGCATACTAGATACAGGTTTTATTCCAAACTCCTGGTTAGAGGGCATACTTATCGCAATTTTCAAAAATAAAGGCCAGCCTAAGGATCCAAAAAATATCGTCCTATTACAATATTAAGTTGTCTAGGAAAATTGTTTACATCAGTCTTAAATCAGAGGCTAACTATATATCTCGAGGAAAGCAATATTTTAAATGAAAATCAAGCAGGTTTCCGAAAAGGCTACTCGTGCGCCGACCATATTTTTACTTTACACTCCTTAATCGAAATACTAAAAAACAAAAAACAAAAGCTGTTCTGTGCCCTGGTAGATTTCTCACAGGCGTTTGATAAGGTATGGAGGATAGGTCGTTGGTACAAGTTGCTCCAAAATTCTATCAATGGCAAATTCTTTAGGGTTATAAAAAATATGTACCAAAATATAAAATCAAGCGTTTCACACAAAGGTGTTTTATCAGCCTCATTCATTTCAAAATTGGGGTACGCCAAGGGGAATTTATCCCTACACGTTTTTTTGTTGTTTTTTTTTGAGCCACGTTTAAGGTCCGTTTATTTGCCTCGTCGTAGGTAGCAAGCGGGTCGAGGCCATCCCACTTGTACCTTACAAAGAACATAGTAATGAAATTTGTACAAAACAGTTACATTTACATATGTATACAATACATTACATAATTCAATATATAAGAATGTTATGTTTAGACAAAGCATGTGAAAAAGAAGAGAAAAATTAACACAAAAAATAGAAAAATAATGGTCTTATCTAAATATCGCAAGAGAGAAAAAAAAAGAGAGATCTACTTCGGCTTGTTATATATATTGAATAAAATTACTCCAATCCTTATTGAATTTTTCTATTTCATCGTTTCGAAATGCTGTATATTTTTCTAATTTAATTCCTGCAATTACTTTTTGCTTAAAAATCATTATGTTAGGTAACAACTTATTCTGTTTGCAGGTATGTATAAAATATTTTGCAAATAATAAAATGTACGATACTGTTTTATTGTTAGTATGAAAATATACATCGAATTTGTCTTGATTTATATCAATATCAATATCCTCCATCCATTTAAATAATTCATTCCAAAAACATTGCGATCTTGTGCAGTTCCAGAACAGGTGATCTATACTTTCTATTTCCATACTACAAAAATCACACAAGCTAGATTCAATTAAATTACATTTGAATAAAAATGTGTTAGTTGCTATATTTCTATGTAGGAAGTTGTACTGAAAGTTTTGAAGAATATTATCCTTGCAAATTTCAAAAGCATTAGTATATATATCTTTCCAACTGAACTGTTTTTGCGGGAAAATCAGTTCCCATTTTATTTGTGATTTTGTCTTATCTTGTAAGTTTTTCATTTTTTGTATTTCAGTAAGTTTTTTATTTATATAGCTTGTATTTGTCTTATCTAAGAGTTCATATGCATTTATCTTGTCAGTAGGAGTATCAAAGTCACAAACACTCTCCAGCTTCCTTATCCATTCTTTGGGAATTGATGCTATTAATTTATAATAATTGAGGAATTCAGTGTTAGATATTTGATATTCCGTATTTAAATCTTTTAGAGTTTTAAATGTTTTGGTATCCATGTTATAGATGTCTTTGACATACATTATGTTTTTGTTGATCCAATGAGGGAATACCATAGTATCGTTATTATTTTTTATATGTGAGTTATTCCAAAGTATCTGCGTGTTTATGTGTTGGGGGTCTTTGTCATAGTTGATTTTGCTCCATGCTATCAAAATTTCTTTTAAAAATGTACTTGTAATTTTTAATTTCATTATGTCTCTTGTTGTTATATTACTTCGAAATAAAAGCCATCCGCCTATTTTTTGTAGCTGTTTATTTATTATAAATTTCCATGCACCTTTATTCGACACATTGATTATTCTTTTGATCCAACTGGATTTGATGGAGTTTAGAAATTACTTGATATCAATCATGTTTAATCCTCCATATTTAAAGTCTTGTATTACAACGTTACGTTTTACTTTATCTCTTTTTGAGTTCCATATAAATTCGTAGCTGTTTTGAGTTAACATGTTTAAAGTTTCATCAGATGGGTTTGGGAGGACAGAGAATAAGTACGTTAATTTTGGTAATATTAATGATTTATACACTGAGATATTACCTATTGTAGTTAGCCTCTAGCTTTCCATCTTTTGATATCGGTATGGAATTGATGTATTCGTTGTTCATAGTTTAAATGAAGTATTTGTTTTGATTTTGCATGGAAAATGATACCCAACGTTTTAGCACTTTCTGAAGTCCATTGTATTTTTTCATTCTTCTTTCTACAGTAAATAAGATCATGCTGATTCCTAATAGACCCTATTCTGAGAACTGAACAGTTATCATAATTAAGTTTCAGGCCTGAAATACATGCAAAGTCATCAAACATTTGTAACATTTCTGAATAGCTCTTCTTAGAGCCATCTAAAATAATAGTGGCATCGTCTGCAAACATACTATTTTTCACTTCTTTGTCGGACATTGATATACCTTTCACATCATTATTATTACGTATTGCAATGGATAGTAACTCGATAGCTAATATAAAAATATACGGTGATAAAGGAAAACCTTGTCTAACCCCTCTTTTTATGCTAAATGACTCTGACAAAAAACCGTTATATAACACACAACTTGAAGGGTTATTGTAGAAATGTTTGGTCCATTCTTTTAGGATAGGGCCAAAATTAAATATATCTAGTACCATTTGCATAAACTTATGGTTCAGGCTGTCGAACGCTTTTTCAAAATCGGCAAAGAATAAAAGACCAGGAACATTATTGATTTCAGTATATTCTATGACATCATACAATAACCGTATGTTTTCTCCTATATATCGGCCTTTTATAAAGCCTGTTTGGCTGTTGTCTATTAATTTATCTAGGACTGACTTTATTCTGTTAGCAATTACTTTAGCAACTATCTTGTAATCCACGTTTAACAAGCTTATAGGTCTCCAATTTGAAAGAAGAGATAAGTCTTTCCCTGGTTTAGGTAATAGTGTGATTATACTTTGTGCTTGTAATTGACTAAGTAATTCTGTTTCTAAAGAGAAGTTAAAAGAGGCTACTAAATCTGTTTTTATTTCGTTCCAAAATAGCTTGTAGAATTCCACATTTATACCATCGGATCCTGGACTTTTGCCATTTTTCATATCCTTAATAGCTCGTTTACATTCATCTTCTGTTATCATTCCTTCACATGATTGCTTTTCAGCATCTGATAGTTTAGGTATTACATGTTCATTGTAAAAATTATGATTTATATTTGTCTGCTTACTTTCTTTATATAGGTTTTCATAATATCGTTTCTGTTCATATAGGATTTCATTTTGATTTGTAACAGTCTTACCGTCTACATTTAAATTCGTAATTAGTTTTCTTTCGGCATTCCTTTTTTCTAGTGCTTTCAGTAAGTTAACATTTCTTTCCCCATTCTCAATTTTGTAACGTTTGATTCTTGTTATAATTCCATTTAACTTTTCATTATAAAACTCTTCTAATTCTGTCTTTTTTTGGTTTAGATCTCTAATAAGATTTTCTTCGTATTTATCGGATAGTCTGTTCTCTATTTCTTCAATTTCCTTTGTAATGTTTTTATAATAGTTTGTATTTATGTTATTTTTGTAGCTTGCAAATTTAATAGTTTCATTTCCTTTTGATTATTTCCCATCTAATTTGTGGATTTGCATCTTTATTTATTTCCTTTGTTTCACTTATGGCTTTTGACATGTTTTCTTTATATTCGTCTTCTAGAAGCAGACTATTATTCATTTTGAAAACACCCGGGCCTCTTTCTATGGGATCAAAGTCAATTTCAACAAACACTATAGAGTGGTCTGACTTAAAACTTTGTTTTATATCCGAACATTTTACTAAGTTCAGGATGTCATTTGAGATGAGTATATAATCAAGTCTACATGCTATACCTGGTCTTACCGCAGAACGCCAAGTGTATCTTTTCTTGTTTGGATTATGAATTCTATATACATTAACAAGTTCAAATGTTTCCATAAGTGACTTTAATTTATTCCGACTTTTTGAATGCGTTTGATAGTTACCACCTTGTTTATCCAAATTTGGGTCTAGAGGAACGTTAAGATCCCCACCTGTTATGAATGAATTGTCAGAGTGGTTCTTCGTGAAATCTTCAAGTTTTTGAAAAAAACATCATGTCGTCCCTGTTTGGGCCATAACTGTTTATAATAATCATCAATCTTGGCCTGTACTGCTAACATGTGTCCAATAACAATTTCATATATTTTCATAATTTCTATTTTTAATCCGTTTTTTATCAAAATTGCTACACCTGTTTGATTTGAACTATTACCGCTACATATAATTTTACCATCCCATTCTTTTTCCCAGTCTTTGCGGTCCGACTCTCTACAATGTACTTCTTGCAGTAAAGTTATACCTGCGTTTTGAGATTTTATCCATTGGAACACAGCATTTCTCTTTTTTTTGTTTGCTAAACCATTAACATTATAAGTAAAAATTGTAGTTTGATACATATTCATGTCTATGTGAAAAACATGTGATAATACCGAAGTAGTTTATGATGCAAATGATTAAAAAGAACATAACGAAAATATATGATTATTGACTAGTAAGCAAGAATACTAGATCGCTTATTTAAATATTGTTATTAGAAGTATGTGTTGTTTATATATTGCATTTAGATATCGTAGGATATTTCATCATTTCGATTCTTTGTGTTTACATGATGTCAGTATATGATTCATTTACAAAGCAAGCTGCACCCCAATATGCTCCCCCGGCGTCGTTTTGCACCTCACGGGTCAGCCTCGAATCCGGCGTCAGTCTAGCATACAGGGATAACATATAGTTGTCAGATTATATCCTTATACTAAATCTAATGGAAGAGAAAAATATATTAATGTTATACAAAAACAGTCCGATATATTTACTTTCTTCCAACGAAAACGAAAAAGAAGGAAATAAAAAACGAATTGTAAAATATATTATACCATTACAGCTGTTTTTCACAACATGTGTCCTTGTAATTAATTAGTGTGTTTAACCTACTTTTTAAACACAGTGAAAAATATTAAATATAGATACAAATATTGATGTGCGTAGCTCTATAAGGACACCGTTAATGAAATATATATGTTTTTACTTTAAATGATATCTTTCGTTTTTAAAACATAATGTTATGCTACATGTGAAGTAGCATAACAAATCGCTCTCAAAGCGCCAATGTTTGAAATCAATGCTCTAAAACACTAAAACACAATCTTATATAATAAAATAATTTGTTAATGTTGCGATGAAACAATGTATGTAAATTATCATATTGTTCTAGAATAATGTATGAGAAATTAAATATCAAATCAGTTTCAGAAAATATTAGTTTATCTTAAATAATATTTTGGAAAGCAAAAGCAACGAACATCTCTATAACATAATAAAGGGACATAATACAAGTTGGTTTCTTTTTCTTAGCATAAATATTCAAAGAAAGTAACTGGTACCGTATAGCTACCATAATACATAACAGTTAGCCACACTACTTGGCTCATAAGAAGACAAAATAAAACAAAACAATCTCACAGACGACGCGCAAAAATAACCGTTGTAAACAAAAACACATATAAACAATACAATAGCGAGGTGTCCATGGTTGCTAAATATCAATACAATCTATTTGGGGTATACTTGCGCGGTGTTATCATATCAAATAAATAAATCAACGTCGTGAAATATGTATTTAAAAAGAAGAAGAAGCATGAGTCGCTCGCATATTAATATTATCAGTTACCGTATTCATATAGATCTACTACTATGCAGTATAGGGTACAAATTCGTATAAAATTTACAATAGCCGGCTGGAAAAAAAGTTCTGTTTTTTTTTGTTGCTGACAGAACCCGTGTCCTAGTATGGATATGTGACCTGCTATGGCCAATGTCTGTAGTAATTGTTTGCAAAGTATACATGCACGCAGCTAAAAGTTGTGTTTTATTTGAAGAACAATATAAAGACTCGGGATAGGCGTTATATTTGGACAGATGTGTACAAAATTGTTTCAGATAGGGCCATTTTACTGATCGATGCGAAATCTGACATCCCACAGAGTAGAATCCCTGTACTTAAATATATATACTAGTACCCCCAAACGTGCCGAATCCCTGTGGAAGAGATTGGTCATTTTAGATTTCTGGAGGATAGTGCAATGATACAGACAGAGACCCATTCCAGAGTCTCCTCTGGTCCCATCTGAAAGACTGATGATTTTATTAGGGTCAGACGGGGGATCGAACCTGCGATCCCTGGATTACCAGTCCAGCGTGTTACAACTGGACTACAGATCACGTTGTACTCAGCATTTTCACCATGTTTTATTCACCTACCTATCTACCTATCTCTGTCGTGATACGAACGGCATGTCACAACGTGTACATATAGATGTGACGATGCGATAACGTATAATTGTGATCATGCGATAACGTATAGGTGTGACCATGTGATAACGCATAGGTGTGACCATGTGATAACGTATAGGTGTGGCCATGCGATAACGTATAGGTGTGACCATGTGATAACGTATAGGTGTGACCATACGATAACGTATAGGTGTGACCATGTGATAACGTATAGGTGTGACCATGCGATAACGTATATGTGTGACAATGCGATAACGTATATGTGTGACCATGCGATAACGTATATGTGTGACAATGCGATAACGTATATGTGTGACCATGCGATAACGTATATGTGTGACCATGCGATGACGTATTTGTGTAACCATGCGATGACGTATAGGTGTGACCATGCGATGACGTATTTGTGTAACCATGCGATGACGTATAGGTGTAACCATGCGACGACGTATATGTGTGACCATGCGATGCCGTATAGGTGTGTCCATGCGATGACGCATAGGTGTGACGATGCGATGACGTATATGTGTGACAATGCGATAACGTATATGTGTGACCATGCGATAACGTATATGTGTGACAATGCGATGACGTATATGTGTGACAATGCGATAACGTATATGTGTGACCATGCGATAACGTATATGTGTGACAATGCGATGACGTATAAGTGTGACCATACGACGACATATAGGTGTGACAATGCGATGACGTATAAGTGTGACCATACGACGACATATAGGTGTGACAATGCGATGACGTATAAGTGTGACAATGCGACGACACATAGGTGTGACCATGCGATGACGTATATGTGTGACCATGCGATGACGTATTTGTGTAACCATGCGAAGACGTATAGGTGTAACCATGCGACGACGTATATGTGTGACCATGCGATGACGTATAGGTGTGTCCATGCGATGACGCATAGGTGTGACCATGCGATGACGTGTTGGTGTGACCATGCGATGACGTTTGGTGTGACCATGCGATGATGTATAGGTGTGACCATGTGATGACGCATAGGTGTGACGATGCGATGACGCATAGGTGTGACCATGCGATGACGTATAGGTGTGACCATGCGATAACGTATAGGTGTGACCATGCGATAACGTATAGGTGTGACCATGCGATAACGTATAGGTGTGACAATGCGATGACTTATATGTGTGACCATGCGATAATGTGTAGATGTGACCATGCGATGACGTATAGGTGTAACCATGCGATGACGTATATCTGTGACCATGCGATGACGTATAGGTGTAACCATGCGATGATGCTTAGGTGTAACCATGCGATGACGTATAGGTGTAACCATGCGATGACGTATATGTGTCACAATGCGATTACGTGTTGGTGTGACCATGCGATGACGTATATGTGTGACCATGCGATGACGTGTTGGTGTGACCATGCGATGACGTATATGTGTGACCATGCGATGACGTATAGGTGTAACCATGCGATGACGTATAGGTGTAACCATGCGATGACGTATATGTGTGACAATGCGATAACGTGTTGGTGTGACCATGCGATGACGTATAGGTGTGACCATGCGATGACATATATGTGTGACAATGCGACGACGTATATGTGTGACCATGCGATGACGTGTAGATGTGACCATGCGATGACATATATGTGTGACAATGCGACGACGTATATGTGTGACCATGCGATAACGTGTAGATGTGACCATGCGATGACGTATATGTGTGACCATGCGCTGACGTATAGGTGTGACCATGCGATGACGTATAGGTGTGACCATGCGATACCGTTTAGATGTGACCATGCGATGACGTATATGTGTGACAATGCGATGACGTATAGGTGTGACCATGCGATGACGTATAGGTGTGACCATGCGATACCGTTTAGATGTGACCATGCGATGACGTATATGTGTGACAATGCGATGACGTATATGTGTGACAATGCGATGACGTATAGATGACGTAGCCTATATGTGTGATCATGACATCATCGTGATACATACTTGATGAACGTTCCCGGCAAGTCAATGTATACATCTAAGTAAACGCCCCTCATGTACATCACCTTCAGCACTGCCCCTGACCGGAATTGAAACTTAAAATATAAAGAGAAGACTAAAGCCAGTACGTCCCCACAGGAATCTGAGGTTTCTGGCCAGATCTTAACTAAAAAAGCATGTGTCATGTTGCTATTTTTATGTGCAATACTAAACTGTTACTGTTGATCCCACAGGTATCTGAGGTTTCTGGCCAGTTCTTAGCTAATGAAGCATGTGTCATGTTACTATTATTATGTGCAATGCTAAACTGTTACTGTTGATCCCACAGGAATCTGAGGTTTCTGGCCAGTTCTTAACTAAAGAAGTATGTGTCATGTTACTATTATTATGTGCAATACTAAACTGTTACTGTTGATCCCACAGGTATCTGAGGTTTCTGGCCAGTTCTTAGCTAACGTAGCATGTGTCATGTTACTATTATTATGTGCAATGCTAAACTGTTACTGTTGATCCCACAGGAATCTGAGGTTTCTGGCCAGTTCTTAACTAAAGAAGTATGTGTCATGTTAGTATTAGTATGTGCAATGCTAAGCTGTTACTGTTGACCCCACAGGAATCTGAGGTTTCTGGCCAGTTCTTAACTAACGAAGCATGTGTCATGTTACTATTATTATGTGCAATGCTAAACTGTTACTGTTGATCCCACAGGAATATGATGTTTCTGATCAGTTCTTAACTAACGAAGCATGTGTCATGTTACTATTATTATGTGCAATGCTAAACTGTTACTGTTGACCCCACATGAATCTGAGGTTTCTGATCAGTTCTTAACTGTTGTTGTTGTTGTTATTGCATAACCAACTTCGTTTGTTTTAACTTACTACATCTAATTCTAGCTTACACTTATAATGTTAACCACACTGGGAATTGAGGTTATTACACGTTCGCTAAAGCAGTCTGAGTTTGATATTAACCTACTACATATTGCGGAGTAATTTCAACAAGATGACACGTCACTGGTGGCAATAAGCCGACGCATCGCTACCAAGCACGCGTTGTTCACGTGTCTACTAGTCTGTATGCTTACTTACGATGAAGGTATTTCCACTTTGACTTTTAAAAATCTGGGTATGATTTTGGAACATTGATGGATTCTTAATCTCGTGTTTTGGGTACGTTTTCCCAAAGTGTCCGTTGCACATATCTAGTGTTATGACGTCATTTCCTTCACGTGCTGCAACTGCGCAATTAAACGCTGACCTGCCACCGGGACGTTTCCAAGTTCGTGTTTCCACCTGAACGTATATTACGAGCCATCAATATTGTATATATATAGTTAGCGTGCATGTTGCATGCCCTATCCCCAGTACCAACAACCTCTGACGTCACAAAAAGACAATAACGGTGAGTAAGTCGATAATGCAATACTAATGTTATGCACGGCATCAAATGCATGTTTCCACATGCGCTGGAAAATGTACCCATACTCCACAACAGATTAACTTTAAATATGGGGAATATTTCAAAATTAAAAACAATTACTCGTTATTTAAAAGAATAAATAACATATTTAATTATCGTTTATAGAATCCTAGTAGTATTAATATCATGTATGTATTTATCATCGATATTCATGTATCATTCTTGTAAATATTTGTAAATAAATGAGTAAATAAAAAATAAATATATGGGGAAGTGGATCTTAGATAGAGGTACACGACTGTTGGTGATTTACCTGTGTAGCTTCGTGCTCCAAGCTAGCTCCCTTTTCTGAAAGGGTTGTAAATAATGTTGCTAGAACTTTAGTTGTGGCTCGGTCCTATTGCTGTTCTTTAAATTGTTTGGTAGTATGTGTATATGTCAAACGAATAGATCACTAAATTATGATTAAGCTAAGCTAGCTCCTACCATGATCGGAAAAATAAAAGGGCCACACAACCCGAAGGTATATACGTGCGGTCCTTTACTGGCAAACAATGTCAATATTCAGAAATTAGCAGTATGCATAGACGTTAAGCTATATAAAAAATGTACTAACTTTTAAAAAACAGTTTGTTCTGTAGTTGTTATGTCCGATTAGTGCAGTGGTTAGCACGCTCGCCTCTCACAAATGCAAACAGGGTTCGATCCTCGAAGTATGCGAAATTGTACGGTGGTCGCCTGATCGGACAAGTGGGATATAAGTTCTACAAATAAGTTCTCATGCGTGCCAAGTAGAGTGTTAAAGCTTGTTTCGCAATCGTTGTAAAATAAATCAAGTATGTTGAAGCTGGGCTACAGCATATATTTAGTAAATTATTTATGAAGAAAAACGAATATCTGGGGATATGCTTATGAACACCGGAACATACAGTAGCCTACCTAGCCTGGGTGCCAGTCTGTCGATTTTTCAATTTTTAACTTCTGGCAAAATGATATGATCAGAAACTCAATACGGCCCAATTAATATAGTCTCGGTGTTAACATATATTTATTTGACTGACAAGGCAAAATATATCGACGCCTGTTCCCAGGCTATAGCCTACCTTGAAAGTCCCTCGTCTTTGCTGAACAAGAGTGTACTGACCAACGTAGTAATTCGAATACATTCTGCAAAATCAAATATGGAATTTATCAGACAGGCTAGCAAAATGCACTTCACTAAGAAATAATGTGACATAGGACATCAATTATTTGGACAAGAATACGCCGCAGACAACAAACAACGATCGCACAATTATCTTAAATTTTTTTGTCGCTACCGGTTGCCCATATGAGCAACGCCTCCTGAAGAGATTAGTCATTTTAGATTTTGGAGTATAGTGCAAGGGCATCTGAATTTGGACAACAAACGCACATATTTCTCATGGAAAGACAAATAGTGCAATGATACAAACAGAGACCCATTCCAGAATCTCCTCTGGTTCTTTTACGTGCACGGTGTAAAGCACCGACACGAGACCTCAGGTTAAAGTCCCATCTGAAAGACTGTTAATTTTATTAGGGTCAGACGGGGGGTCGAACCTGCGATCCCTGGATTACCAGTCCAGCGTGTTACCACTGGACTACAGATCAGTATGTATATCTTACACACATACTTGAGAAGCTCTAAATATCCATGATAGGTATCAGTAAATGTAGACACACTCCGTACGTAACAACCGCACATAGTCCAAGAGGCGAACATTATCACATCAGCATTATGATGCAAGTTTATGTTGGACTGATTGCAAAACAGGTTGTTGCGACATTACATTAAACGTTCGAGATAGCTGATGGAGAGAGATAGGTGGATGGGTAGAATAAATTCACCCGCTCTACCTCCGACTGTCGCTAGCACAAGTTCGTGTGTGGGTTACAGCCAATATACGAAAACCGAACACACACTGAGACTCGTTCGCGCTCGCTTCTAGCCGGGCGGTGCGTGCGTGCGTGCGTTCGTGCGTGCGTGCGTGCGTGCGTTTATTTATCGTCGCCACCGGTTGCCCATATGAGCGACGTCTCCTGAATTGATTAGTCATTTTAGATTTTGGAGGATAGTGCAATGATGCAGAAAGAGACCCACAGAATATATTCTGGTTATTTTACGTGCACAGTGTAAAGCACCGATAGGAGACATCGCTTAAAGTCCCACCTGAAATACTATTAATTTTATTAGGGTCAGACGGGGAATCGAACCTGCGATCCCTGGATTACCAGTCCAGCGTGTTACCACTGGACTACAGATCCGTCTTTAATGAATCAGTTATGAATATAGGACACCCTGGCTATTTAACGCTAATAATAACACCATGGCACACAAACATGATGAACATAATGAAATAATATGCTTAGCTGTCCATAGATTCATAGAAAAGTCTAAACGTTTCTAACAATATGTATGTATACTGACGCGCTAGCATAGTGATACACTATGCACACTGTATGTGTTATTTCATCGCTTTCTACTTCCCCGTTCCCAGTTTATCTAGCTCTAATGTCATACACGTATTATATATTTTGGTCTTACTACATAATACGTTTACGTCTTAGTCGCCTATAGTGCACACATTTATGTATGTAATGGAGATAATCTCAATAAGCTTTAAGCTTTCGATTGAATCCATTTTCATTCTGTATACAATAGATATACATGTACTGTACATTATGAATTAATAAATATGTTTAAATTAAAAATGATGAGAGATTTGTATAGCCTATGTATAGACTAAATACTGTCCTTGACAGATAAAGATAATGACTATTTTTAGCGGAGTGATAAATGGCGACACGTAACGAAGTAGTAATAAACAAGGATTACTTGTGTTGTAGTATATGTTTGGAAACTTACGATACACCACGATCTATGCCATGTCTACATTCATTCTGTCATCTCTGTTTAATTGGATACGTACGCATACTCTCGGATACACCCGGTAATCAAAACGTGTATTGTCCGATTTGTAGGTCGAATGCACAAATAGACAGCCATAAGTTCAACAGTACGGAAGAGTGGGTGGAGAACCTTCCAATAAATTGTACGCTAGTTTCGATTTTAAATGATAGTAAATTGACAATGAATTTGGAAGATACTCACTGTGAGCCGTGTCTAAGGGAGGACATCAAGACTGAAGCTATAATCTACTGCTGTGACTGTTCAGAAAAGTTGTGTGAAGAGTGTAAACGACATCACAAAAAAAGTAAATTGTTAACAAATCATAAACTGGTTGACATTGCTAGTAACCTAGATATGGAGGATATTGACTATTTCAGACAACTTTCAAAGTGTCCAAAGCACAACACGGAAGACGGAATATATCTCTGCAAGGACCACGACCAGCTGTGTTGCAATGAGTGTGTAATAGTGACCCATAGGAAATGTGAAAATATGGTTTCGTTAGCTGATGAAGTGAGAGGAAATGAAGAAATCGGAAGCAGCCCGAATATTCCTAAACGGCTGGAAGATATCTTGAATCATGCGGATATATTAATAGAGCATGAAACAGGTTATCAACCTGGCCTAGATGTAGCGGAGAAAAAAGTGAAGAGTCGCCTGAAGGAGATAAAGACAAGTATAGACGAAACATACAATAAACTTGAAAACAAGATTATGTCGGAAATGTCAGCAAGGCGCAAGGCTTTAAATAAAGCGAGTTCCTTACAGAAAGACGCTGTTGAAAATATGAAAACTGAGGCCAAGAAATTATCTGAAAAAATGGAAAGGGCATCTGAATTTGGACAAAAAACACACATATTTCTCATGGAAAGACAAACATTGACAGACGTGCAGAGATATGAAGAAACACTGAGAACATGTCACGAACAAGCAAGCAGTACTGTACTGTCCATGACGGAGACCAAAGCAATGCAAGAACTCTCCGACACACTTAGTAAATGTCTTTATATTGAGGAGCTAACGACTGATCCCACATTGCCTTCCTGTCCTCAGTGTCCTGTGTATAGGGATTTTAAAGAACGGACAGCCGTCTGTGAACGAACTATCGACATACAAGAAGGACATTGTTCTCCAAGATATTGCCTGTGGATCGACATTTATCTGATTATTTCTTTACAGGAACAACGTAAACTGAAATTGTACGATGTTCAAAATGGAACACTTCTATCAACATACAGCTGTCCAACCGCACCATATGAAATGACTGCTGTTGAAGGTTTAAACTTCGCTGTGGCTTTACAGGATGCAAATAAGTTAGATATCATGAGTGTTTCTCAGTCGGAATTGAAACATATTCGAACGGTACAAACATCTTCACAAGTAACGGCACTAACATACGATAAGCAGAACAAGCAGTTAATTACAGTGTCAAGGTCAGACAGGACTTTAAGAAGATTCCACCTGGACGGTAGAGATGCAGGAACAATACAGCTTAACCAAGAATACAGTTATGCTCTGCGTGGTGCACATAGCATTGTTCTTGATGATAAATTGCACCGCATTTATATATCATTATATAGTACTAATAAACTAATTTGTGTTGACATGTCCGGGAAACTTGTGTTCCAGTATAGTCATAAAAATCTTATAAATCCAGGGTCAGTTAATGTAGATAGTGATAGCAATGTTTATGTGGTGTGTTATACTGGACAGTGTATTCAACAGTTGAACAAGGAAGGTACGCTCATAAGGGAGATTATTTCAAGTGGAAACTATCTTGTACATCATCTAGGTATGTGTTTCAACAAGGATATGTCGAAGTTTGTTGTAACTTGTAGAAGAAAGGGAAGAGAAATACAACTATACAAGTTTGAATAGTTCCGTGATTAGACAACTTAAATGTGGAGAATTCTAATTGTGCTAAACGGTTGTATTGTGAAATATACAATGCTCCACTGCATAGTCCAGGCCCCGTAGGCAGGGCTATTTGTAAGGGGTGCGTAATATATCGACTGTCCGGCGTTGCTAGGGAGTCCGGGGGCATGCGCCCCTGATTTTTTTTAACTTCAATGCAGGAGAGGCGTTTTCATGCATTCTGGGAAGTATATTTTACACCTGTATTTACAGAATAAGGATAGAGAAAATAACAAATAGTGGATAATGAACCCTAAGTAGACCCAGGAACGACTGGAGAAAATTAACTATAACATGAACTATTAACTATTTTAACATGTACGTTCTGATCGAGCCGATCTCGGCGGGGAAGGGGGGTGCGTTGGCACCAATCGCACCCCTTGCCCACACGGGCCTGTATTCCTCCGTTTATATTGCGCAAAATAAACAGGTCTTACAATCACGGCGTATGAAGGGGCGTAACTATAATGCAGCTAGAAATTATATCCCGACGCGCTTACTTCCCTTTGTATATTGGCATGTTTGTGTAAGATGACTCCATCAATGGGAAATGATTAAACTAAATCTTCTGTCCGGGAAGTTTATGAGATGGTGCGGTGGTTGCCACATCGGGCATGTAGGTTTTCCCCGGGTGCACCTGTTTCCTCCCACACGAATGTCCACATATACTATTTCATCCGCGCCAACGATAGTGATTATATACGTTTTTAAAGCTTGCTACGCAATCATTGTATACTAACTAACGTTTATACTTAACCGACTAAACACGTTCCCTGGTATGCATAAATGTATAGTAATTATTATTCCGTGTGCACATTGTGTTAGCCATACAGCATCGTTTATTTGATATACTTCTACTGTTATTATAAACGTGTATTTCCATTGCTATATTTATTAGAATCGGAAAACTGCTGTCTTTAAGTTGATTTCATACATATTTTGAAGATACCACTACAAGTCAAATCTGCACATTGTTAGATAGATCTAGTATCATTAATTGTCTCATTCCCATTTTTTACTCTACTAGCCAATTCCATATATCATCATATTCCATTACATATTAAATATAGTTTCTCTATTTTTCAGCTTTTACATTACTATATTACTCCAATGTGCAGTTCTCACTTATAGTGCTATCTTTTGATTGCATTTGATTGTATATATGTTGAGGGACTCGTGGTTGATTAACTTTTGTTAAATGAGAACTCTCGTTAAATAAAGTCTTTATTATTATTATTATTATTATTATTATACCTACATAAAATTATGATATATCAATAAAGCATTCCAATAAACACTTATTGATATTTCAAAGATATTCACAATAACTTCCTTCCGAGTAATATAGTCTCCTCTCTTCCCCTCTCTCTCTCTCTCTCTCTCTCTCTCTCTCTTCCTCTCTCTCTCTCGCCCCCTCTCTCTTCCGCCCTCCCCCTCTCTCTCTTCCTCTCTCTCGCCCTCCTTCTATCTCACCATCTCTCTCTTCCTCTCTCGCCCCTCCCTCTATCTAGTTCGCCTTCTCCCCCTCTCGCTCTTCCACTCTCTGCCAATCTCCTATTCCTCTCACGCCCCCCTCTCTCTCGTCCTCTCTATCGCCCGCTCCTCATCTCTCTCTTCCACTCTCTCGTCCCCTATCCTCTCTCTCTTCCTCTCTCGTCCCTCTATCTCTCTTCCTCTCGCCCCCTTCCTCTATTCCTCTCTCTCACCACCCATATCTCTCTCTTCCTCTCTATCGCACGCTCCTCATCTCTCTCTCATTCCTTCTCCTCGCCCCCTCTCTCTCACCCCATATCTCTCTCTTCCTATCTCTAGCCCCTCCTCATCTCTCTCTTCCCGCTCTCTCTCTCTTCCTCTCTCTACTCCTCTCTCTCACCCCATATCTCTCTCTTCCTCTCTATCGCCCCCGCTCCTCATCTCTCTCTTCCATTATCTCGCCCCCTCCTCTCTCTCTCTCTCTCTCTTTCTTCTGTCTCGCCCCCTCTCTCTCTTCCTCTCCTCGCCCCCTCTCTCCTCTCTCTCTTTCTCTCTCGCCCCCCCTCTCTCTCTCTCTCCTCTCTTCCCCTCTCTCGCCCCCTCTCTCTCTTCCTCTCTCGCCCCCTCTCTCTCTCTCTTCCTGTCTCGCCCAATTCTTCCTACAGCTTCCTGTTATCGAGCGTGCGTATATGTTGATCGCCTACCTACAGAAGCATCGTAGTTAATCATGCTCACCGCTTCATGTTATCGAGCGTGCGTATATGTTGATCGCCTACCTACAGAAGTATCGTAGTTAATCATGCCTACCGCTTCCTGTTATCGAGCGTGCGTATATGTTGATCGTCTACCTACAGAAGTATCGTAGTTAATCATGCTCACCGCTTCATGTTATCGAACGTACGTATAATGTTGATCGCCTACCTACAGAAGTATCGTAGTTAATCATGCTCACCGCTTCATGTTATCGAGCGTACGTATATGTTGATCGTCTACCTACATAAGCATCGTAGTTAATCATGCTCACCGCTTCCTGTTATCGAACGTACGTATATGTTGATCGTCTACCTACAGAAGCATCGTAGTTAATCATGCCTACCGCTTCCTGTTATTGAACGTACGTATATGTTGATCGCCTACAGATATACACTGAGCCCCGGGTGTGCTAGAAGTGACTTCGATCTGTAATGTGTAAACTTAACGTCACAACGACAGGTTAAGCCATATGGCGACTCTCCAATTAGTATTGGAAAAAGGTCCCTCCGAGCAGTATTTCAGGCACGGACGAAAACCATGGTAGAACCACCATAATCAACCCAACTGGATATAAATTCACATGGGTGGAATAATTGCCATTCAATGACGGTGGACTGTAAATACAGGGATCGCGCGTTCAACCCACCGTCCCACCATAACAATTATGCATACTTCCTTACACGAAACGAGTGGGATTCTAACCTACAGCGGTAAAGGTCACGTGATTGGAAGTCATCGACCTAATCAGTCGGCCACGGAGGACCACCAGCGGATCATGTATCCACCGGTATTGGTGGCAATAATGGTATTAAAGCCAATATGTTCTCATTATGGATATGTAGTCCAGTTGTAACACGCTGGACTGGTAATCCAGGGATCGCAGGTTCGATCCCCCGTCTGACCCTAATAAAATTAACAGTCTTTCAGATGGGACGTTAAACCGAGGTCTCATGTCGGTGCTTTACACCGTGCAAGTAAAAGAACCAGAGGAGACTCTGGAATGGGTATCTGTCTGTATCATTGCACTATCCTCCAACATTCTAAAGTGACTAATATCTTCAGGAGGCGTCGCTCATATGGGCAACCGGTAGCGACGATGAATAAACGTAAAACACACTATTTAGTTTTGTTTGTGTTTGTTCAGTGGAGTTTAATGTCGCACCAACAGCTTAGCTATTATTGGTTGAGGAAGACCCAGGGCACCCCTCCGAGCAGTAAATCAGACACATACCTGAGTAGAACGACCTATCGCATGCCAGTTGGATCGCTCCCTCACATGAAAAAATAAAGAAAGTTTAATCTTTATTTATTTTACAACGATTGCGAAGCAAGTTCTAACAACTTATATTAATCATTCTCGTTGGCGCGGATGAAAGCGTAAATGTCATTCACTCCCTCGCATGAAAGAATTCGATACCTCAAGTGGGATCCGAACATCAGCAGTTAGATGCAAGTGATTTAAAATCAATGACCTTAACAACTCGATCACGGACGCCACACAATTAAGTTTACCATTAACTTGTTACCACTATATCTGTGGGCTGGATGTGGGTCCATTCTTTTCCAGGTATGTGTGTGACGTCTGCGTGAAGAATAGCAATCGATGATGGCGTCACTTGTATATTTGGCATAGGCCAAACATTAAATGCCGTTTGCGCGGTATTTGACGTAGTATTCCAATCTGATGGTCGCAAGTTCAGGTGACATGTACTCGGAGATATATTTTCTGTAACACAATGGAAACATATACGAGACGCTTTATTTTTGAGTCGAACATATATTTATATAACATGTCGAACATTAACTTAAATCTAGTACCCAATTAAAACTAGGTACTAGGTAAATGGAGGCAGTTTTATTATAAGAATAACGCAATAACATCAAATATATGTTTCACTGAATGAGATATTAAATCTAGGAAATAAAATGTGTCTTGCCGTTGTTTATCGGCGAATAAAACATGGTTTGTCGCAGGAATTAACCACTACGGCCTGGACGGCAAAGGCCTTCACACACACCTTAAGCACGTCCATTGTAGTCCATACCACCGATGGAAATATCAAAACACTTATATTCATATTAATTATTCAACGGATATCAATGAAACACTGCCCAACACTGCGAATACGCATGCCTGTAGCTTGGAGTGTGTCTTACGTTTATTTATCGTCGCTACCGGTTGCCCGTATGAGCGACGCCTCCTGAACAGATTGGTCATTTTGGATTTCTGGAGGATAGTGCAATGATACAGACAGAGACCCATTCCAGAGTCTCCTCTGGTTCTTTTACGTGCACGGTGTAAAGCACCGACACGAGACCTCTGTTAACCTCCCATCAGAGAGACTGTTAATTTTATTAGGCCGATTTAAATTCCACATTGCCTCTTCGCTCTCCATCGTGGCGATGGATTCCATCAGGAATGAGGTCTCGAGAGTGATTAATATAAGTTGTAAGAACTTGTTTCGCAATCGAGCTAAACTAAATATGTATAAACTAGTTCAGACACGGACGAGCACCCAGCAACATTACTGACTGGTAACACATTTCCCTTCATGTGTCCACACACTATAATACTCATAATAATTATTTATTCCAGGTTGTGGTAGATAGTTTAACAACCGCGTGTAAATGTCACGGCGTTTCCGGATCCTGCTCCATAAAAACATGCTGGCGCTCTCTGTCGGACTTTAACAAAATTGCCGCGACTCTCAAAGACAAATATGGAATGGCAATTGAAGTGAAACGAAAACGAAATAAAGGAAAGCACGTGTTTGCTCCAATCAATAAGAAAGTTGATTCAATACCTAAAGACGAATTAGTTTATATTCAAAAATCCCCGGATTATTGTTCACCAGATAAAAAGATGGGCTCCATAGGAACGCAGGGGAGGTAAGCACTGCAACTTACTATTTACATGTATTACCTTTTTTTGGTTGCATATCCATATTTTCCCAGTTAGGTTTTACTATTCAGATTGTTTATGATGTAAAATGTGTATCTTTCAATACGTTAGTCCAGTCGTAGAACGTGTGTATGTTTAACCAGTCCCCTCGGGGTTTTTTTGTGATCGCAGAGCAGTGCTAGAGCGGTCATATTTGTTATCGTTTAGCGACGTTGACATGGCGGCTAATACACAGTGTAAGCGAATAATTTACTGGCACTGTGTCGCTTAGTCAATGTGTTTGTTTGATTTGTTTCGTGGTTTAAGTCGTAACAAATGCTCAGGTCATATGGCGACTCTCCATCTATGGTTTCATACATACAGACGGATCTGTAGTCCAGTGGTTAACACGCTGGACTGGTAATCCAGGGATCGCAGGTTCGATCCCCCGTCTGACCTTAATAAAATTAACAGTCTTTCAGATGGGACTTTAAACCGAGGTCTCGTGTCGGTGCTTTACACTATGCAGGTAAACGAACCAGAGGAGACTCTGGAATGGGTTTCTGTCTGTATCACTGCACTATCCTCCAACAATCTAAAATGACTAATCTCTTCAGGAGGCGTCGCTCATATGGGCAACCGGTAGCGACGATAAATAAACGTAAAACACACACACATAGTTTCATACATTCGTTATTGATGGCGGATTACCGCCGGTGCCCTTTCTATCAGTAGGTCAGGCAGGGACGGCCATACGGGTAGAACCACCGACCTTCCGTAAGCCAGTTGGATAGTTTCCTCACTTGAAATAAATCAACACCCTCCAGTGGGATTCTAACCTACAGCGGTAAGGGGCAAGTGATTTGGAGTCAACTTCTTCGACCGTAGCCACTCGACCACGGAGCCCCCCCCCCCGCGTCATAAAATAATATATTAGAGCAATATTATAACCTTGATAAAGCAAAGCATTCTTATGTTTGTATATTTCAGGTCTTGCGACCCAGAGAGCCATGGGCCCGGGGGTTGTGATATTATGTGTTGTGGGCGGGGCTATGACTCAAGTGACCAACAAATAGTGAGACGATGTGAATGCAAATACTACTGGTGTTGTTACGTAAAGTGCAAAACCTGTTCAGAAATGATCCGTGTTCACCGGTGTCGGTAATACTCCGTGTTTATATGTATCATGTGTGTTAAATGTTATTATCCTGCGTCTACAGAAATCCGGGTCTGAATTACCGAAATACAGTAATCCGATTGCACAAGGTGATTTACCGAAATACAGTAATCAGATTGCACATTGTGATTTACCGAAATACAGTAATCCGATTGCACAACGTGATTTACCGAAATACAGTAATCCGGGTACACACAATGTGATTTACCGAAATACAGTAATCCGATTGCACATTGTGATTTACCGAAATACACTTATTCGGGTACGGTGTGATTTGTTTTAAATTACAGATTTAATGTGAAATGTGTGTGATGTGTTCATGATTACCCGACGCAAGTGTCTATCCGCGCGCCAAATAGAAGGGAGGTAACGCTGTACTATACTGTTACGAGACGTCTTCGTATTTGTTGTTCTTCGGGCGCGGTCAGTAATGAATCTCTGCTTGACAGAACATCTGAAATGTTCGAATCCATTCTTCAGGAGCATAGTGTATGCGCGTGTTCACGCAAAGACGGTTATAATTAGAACATGCAAGGAGCAGCATACGCGCTGGCGGTACATCAGTGAGTTGTTCTCCTATTTTAGAGGGAATAGTGAGCTATAACTGCAAATATGGCGGGAAACTTGGAAGTTGAGTGTATGTACATATACATACGTAATTTAGAATAATGGTACTGACATATTATTGTATATAGTAAGGTATGTGACAGACTAGTGCTAGATCGTTTAGGTTTGTACGTGTCAGCGTTCCACGCCTTGTGATTTGACGATTGTTTTGTATCATGTAATTGCTTCCAAATGTAATAATACACACACGTTCATGTAACATTGCATTAGTGTATGCTACTGACGATGTAATTTCCATATAATGCACATTGTATAGATGGAGTCATTAATCTCTATACAGTCTGATTATTTAGGGCAGTCACTTGTATACATAACATTCGAAAACCAAAACAATCAGTGTTGAACCATCAAACCTAAACATATTTTTCTGTAAGCGTACAGCTTTGACCACTCGGCCATCCTGCCATGTGTGATAATTCGATATATTTTATATTATTCAATCAGTGTTTTAACTCGCCAATGTTTATATACATCAGCATGTTTGTATACAAGTGATCGACCTGATTAATCTCTGTAGTGTCCAATATTTTGTTATACTATGCAATATTTGATAACAGAATATACGCCACTGAGAATATTGTAATACAGATCCGACTTAACGAGAGACAGTGTTCAGTTACTGCATGCCCCCTCGAATACTCTTTAGTGTAATGCAATTGCAATCTAAATATTCAATGTACAGTGCAAAAACAAATGAACAAACTAATATAAGTATGTTTGATATACGATTCAAGGCAGTGTGTGTGCGCGTGCGTGCGTGCGTGCTGCGTGCGTGCGTGCGTGCGTTGAAGACGGATGTAAATTGGATGGGCCACACGTTTTAACAGCATTAGTTACGGCCTTCCCAAAGAATACTGAATAATCCTTAAGGAGGATGTGTCTTTTGAATTGGTTTGCTCTGTATTCATCGTAGTTTCGTTCACACCACACATGCTATCAATTTTCATCCTTTCTCATCTTGTAATTATTAAATTATCTCAACAGATATATCCTGCAGTATATCCAATGGATACCGTACCTAAATTTTGATAAAATCTCATTTATTATGCATATACCTCAATAGAAAACACAAAGGATTCCAACTAAACGGACCAACCTACCTATCGGGATAAATCGGACTTTATCCACAAAGGGAGATAATAGAAAATCCAGCAAGGTCGCCCATTACATTACTCATTTACTTCCGCTCTCTGTGGCGCTGCAGTTGTAAGGCAATGAGTCAGTCGTTGGGTGCAATATTTCTAGTAACACCACGCACACCCGCAGCACGATGTGTTACGGCGAAAATATGGTCCCAAACACAGTGTATTTATGAGTAATGCGTCATACAGTTAGTTATAAATAGGACAATTATTTCAAATAACTTAAATAATCCTCGCTTCTCACCAATGCAACCCGGGTTCGATCCTTGGACCGGGAAGTATGTGAGATGGTACGGTGGTCGCCAGATCGGACATGTTGGTTTTCTCCGTGTACTCCGGTAACCTCCCACTCGAATGACCACATTTACGCTTTCAACCGCGCCAACGAGAGTGATTAATATAAGTTGTTAGAACTTGCTTCGCAGTCGTTGTAAAATAAATAAAGTTTAAAAAAAAAAAATCCTGCATTGTTGTCATTATTATTATATAATATTATTACTTTGCTGTTCCATTGAGATCCCAGGAACGGGTCTGACCTGTGCTGATCAAATTCACATACACCATTATAGGCACAGTACCAAACAGTATGCATATTCTGAGACAAGACGCCGCTTAATTAGGGATGTACTCTATAATACCTGTGGTAATTTTAGTTACTCATACATATGCTGTCCAATGTTTGTTAGTAATTATAAGTTGACGTTTAATGAGAGACATCGGTCAGTTACTGCCCCCTGAATACTCTCTAAAAGTAGATAGGTCCTATTAAGTTTTTTCCTCTGTTTTTATCGTTGTTTCCTTTGCACAACATGCTGGCAATTTTATTCCACTATCGCTTTATATGATTATTAAATTACTATATTTCGACATATCTCCTACAGTATATGCAATGGGTACTTATTTGTAAAACAATGCTATCAGTTAATTAACACAATTTTGATAAAATCACAATTATCATACCGTAACATCTGGTTAGGGAACAACAGTAAAAACAATCGCGGGGATGGATTCCACCAGGAATGAGGTCTCGAGAGTGATTAATATAAGTTATAAGAACTTGTTTCGCAATCGAGCTAAAATAAATTTGTATAAACTAATATAAGTAAAAACAAAGGATTCTAACTAAAAGGACCTATTCCCATTTTGGAATAACTCAGACATTATCTGCCAAGGGAGGTAATAGAAAATTAGAGATAGATAACTCGAGTAGACATTATTGTATCTTCAATCTTAAATGATTTCAAGTCATCTCATGTTAGTTTATACACAATTATATTAGCTCGATTGCGAAACAAGTTCTTACAACTTATATTAATCACTCTCGAGATATCATTCCTGGTGAAATCAATCGCCACGAGGGAGAGAACGTGGCATTTAAATGCCTTGCTGCCTAAGGGCACGCTCGTAACGGCTGCAGCGGGGCTCGAACTACAGTCCGTTCGCACCTGAAGCATGTTGCACTATGCCCTATGGTGGTGTGGTGGAGGGGGAGGGGCACACACAGTTACCGAGCTTGACGATAAGTTTTAACAGAAAAGAAGAAAATACAATACATGCGAATACGTTCATCATTATGATCGATATATCAGAAAGTTTTGCACACATTTGGATGAACAGATGGTCAGCGAAAACTGATTTTATTACGATAATAATTGAACCAGATCTTTATTTATTTTACAACGATTGAGAAACAAGCTTTAGCAACTAATAATAGCCCTCATCGGTGCGGATGAAGGCGTATATGTTGTCATTCGTGTGGGAGGAAACCGGAGTACTCAGATAAAACATTGGAAACCCCACCTGTCCGATCTGGCGACGACCGTACCATCTCGTGATCTCACATACTCCACGTTCCGAGAATCGAACCCAGGTTGCATTGGTGAGAATCGTCGAGCCATCGAACCCAGGTTGCATTGGTGAGAATCGTCGAGCCATCGAACCCAGGTTGCATTGGTGAGAATCGTCGAGCCATCGAACCAGGTTGCATTGGTGAGAATCGTCGAGCCATCGAACCCAGGTTACATTGGTGAGAATCGTCGAGCCATCGAACCCAGGTTGCATTGGTGAGAATCGTCGAGCCATCGAACCCAGGTTGCATTGGTGAGAATCGTCGAGCCATCGAACCGATATTGCATTGGTGAGAATCGTCGAACCATCGAACCCAGGTTGCATTGGTGAGAATCGTCGAGCCATCGAACAGATATTGCATTGGTGAGAATCGTCGAGTCATCAAACCGATATTACATCGATGAGAATCGTCGAGCGTGATAACCACTGCGCGACTTGGACATCCACTGTATTATTACATATTAATTGTATACATAGTGCCTTCTAAATGTAGTAGTGGGTAATTACATCATTATACTCATTTTTTTAAATCTTGAATTAATGTTTATTTATATTATTGTTTGTTCTTGTGTTTTTGGTGTAAATAGTACTTTCTGTACATTTAATACAGACCTTAGTTTAGTTTGTTTTACTTGTCTGTTTCACCATGCACCCACCAATATTCTTTGGCCATTTTAATGTTCGATACTAGATATTTCCAGAACCGTTTTGACTGGGCCCCGGGAGGCATAACAAATGATATGCACACTTCTTGTTCAAATATCTTTCATTGGAGTAAGGTCTTAGGCACAATTAATATAATATTATAACTAATTAATACTGACCTATGTAATATATACTATATGGTGTTCTGTGCGGACTTTAACGCAACTACGTCCACTCCAGTGGTTAACACGTTGGACTGCGAACCCAGGGATCGCAGGTTCGATCCCACGTCTGTCCTTAATAATATTAATAGTTATCTCAGATGGACAATAATCCGAAGTCTGGTGTATCTGTGTTATACACAACCGACGTCTGGTGTACCGGTGTTATACACAACCGAGGTCTGGTGTATCTGTGTTATACACAACCGAGGTCTGGTGTGTCAGTGTTATACACAACCCAGGTCTGGTGTATCTGTGTTATACACAACCGAGGTCTGGTGTATCGGTGCTATACACAGCCGAGGTCTGGTGTATCTGTGTTATACACAACCGAGGTCTGGTACGTCAGTGTTATACACAACCGAGGTCTGGTGTATCTGTGCTATACACAACCGAGGTCTGGTGTATCTGTGCTATACACAACCGAGGTTTGGTGTATCTGTGTTATACACAACCGAGGTCTGGTGTGAGTGTTATACACAACCGAGGTCTGGTGTATCTGTGCAATACACAACCAAGCTATGGTGTATCGGTGCTATACACAACCGACGTCTGGTGTATCTGTGCTATACACATCCGACGTCTGGTGTATCTGTGTTATACACAACCGAGGTCTGGTGTATCTGTGCTATACACAACCGAGGTCTGGTGTAGCGGTGTTATACACAACCGAGGACTGGTGTATCGGTGCTATACACTACCGAGGTCTGGTGTGTCAGTGTTATACACAACCGAGGTCTGGTGTATCTGTGCTATACACAACCGAGGTCTGGTGTATCTGTGTTATACACAACACAGGTCTGGTGTATCGGTGTTATACACAACCGAGGTCTGGTGTACCTGTGCTATACACAACCGAGGTTTGGTGTATCTGTGTTATACACAACCGAGGTCTGGTGTATCTGTGTTATACACAACCGAGGTCTGGTGTATCGGTGTTATGCACAACCGAGGTATGGTGGATCAGTGTTATGCACAACCGAGGTCTGGTGTATCTGTGTTATACACAACCGAGGTCTGGTGTACCGGTGTTATACACAACCGAGGTCTGGTGTATCTGTGTTATACACACCCGAGGTCTGGTGTATCTGTGTTATACACAACGAGGTATGGTGTACGGTGTTATACACAACCGAGGTATGGTGTATCGGTGTTATACAAACGAGGCTGGTGTATCGGTGTTATGCAAACCGAGGTCTGGTGTATCTGTGTTATACACAACGAGGTCTGGTGTATCGGTGATATGCACAACCGAGGTCTGGTGTATCGGTTTTATACACAACCGAGGTCTGGTGTATCGGTGTTATACACAACCGAGATCTGGTGTATCGGTGTTATACACAACCAAGGTCTGGTGTATCGGTGTATACACAACCGAGGTCTGGTGTAGCGGTGTTTACACAACCGAGGTATGGTGTATCGGGTTTACACAACCGAGGTTGGTGTATCGGTGTTATACACAACCGAGATCTGGTGTATCGGTGTTATACACAACCGAGATCTGGTGTATCGGTGTTATACACAACCGAGGTCTGGTGTATCGGTGTTATACACAACCGAGGTCTGGTTATCGGTGTTATACACAACCGAGGTCTGGTGTATCTGTGTTATACACAACCGAGATCTGGTGTATCTGTGTTATACACAACCGAGGTATGGTGTATCGGTGTTATACACAACCGAGGTCTGGTGTATCGGTGTTATACACAACCAAGATCTGGTGTATCGGTGTTATACACAACCGAGATCTGGTGTATCTGTGTTATACACAACCGAGATCTGGTGTATCGGTGTTATACACAACCGAGGTCTGGTGTATCGATGTTATACACAACCGAGATCTGGTGTATCTGTGTTATACACAACCGAGATCTGGTGTATCGATGTTATACACAACCGAGATCTGGTGTATCTGTGTTATACACAACCGAGGTCTGGTGTATCGGTGTTATACACAACCGAGATCTGGTGTATCGATGTTATACACAACCGAGATCTGGTGTATCTGTGTTATACACAACCGAGGTCTGGTGTAGCGGTGTTATACACAACCGAGGTCTAGTGTATTGGTGTTATACACAACTGAGGTCTGGTGTATCGGTGTTATACATAACCGAGATCTGGTGTATCTGTGTTATACATAACCGAGATCTGGTGTATCTGTGTTATACACAACCGAGGTATGGTGTATCGGTGTTATACACAACCGAGGTCTGGTGTATCGGTGTTATACACAACCGAGATCTGGTGTATCGGTGTTATACACAACCGAGATCTGGTGTATCGATGTTATACACAACCAAGGTCTGGTGTAGCGGTGCTATACACAACCGAGGTCTGGTGTAGCGGTGTTATACACAACCGAGGTCTGGTGTATCTGTGTTATACACAACCGAGATCTGGTGTATCTGTGTTATACACAACCGAGATCTGGTGTATCAGTGTTATACACATCCGAGGTCTGGTGTAGCGGTGTTATACACAACTGAGGTCTGGTGTATCGGTGCTATACACAACCGAGGTCTGGTGTATCGGTGCTATACACAACCGAGATCTGGTGTATCGGTGTTATACACAACTGAGGTCTGGTGTATCTGTGCTATACACAACCGAGGTTTGGTGTATCGGTGCTATACACAACCGAGGTCTGGTGTATCGGTGTTATACACAACCGAGGTCTGGTGTATCGGTGATATACACAACCAAGGTCTAGTGTATTGGTGTTATACACAACTGAGGTCTGGTGTATCGGTGTTATACACAACCGAGGTCTGGTGTATCGGTGTTATACACAACCGAGGTCAGGTGTATCGGTAAGATTAAACTTTTAAAAAATACTAGTTTGTCATATTCAAGCAATGATATTGATAACTTTCAAAAATATGGCGGCCATCTTGGATTTATACAAATTATGCAAAATTGCGTGGTCGGATTCATCGGGACTTTAGTATGTTATGTGAGATACTTCATTAAATGCACTGTAGGCATTTTTCTAATTGATGCTTACAAACTCACAGTTGTACTGGATTATAAGGCGGCGTCGCTCATATGGGCAACCGGTAGCGACGATAAATAAACGTAAAACACAATTGACCTTTTAGGACAGCCTGAGAGACGCATTCTTACATGTTTGAGAATGTATTGCGTATGGATTTCCATGGTTGGTTAGCATACGCCATTCTTGACACTTCCATTTAAATTGATAGCTTATCATCATCCTATTGTCAAACAATGTGTGGAAGTGGAAGTCGTGATAGCACAGTGGATGCGCGTTCGCCTCAGGTGCGAGTTCGAGCCCCGCTGGAGCCCTTACGTTTGTGCCCTTAGGCAAGGCATTTAAATTCCACGCTGCCTCCTCTCCCTCCCTCGTGGCGATGGATTCCATCAGGAATGATGTCTCGAGAGTGATTAATATAAGTTGTAATAACTTGTTTCGCAATCGAGCTAAAATAAATTTGTTTAAACTAAGTGTCGTACAACAACGGTTCATGACATCATAAACCGGATGCATCGAACTAAGCTGCACGATGAACAGTTAGTGTATATAAATTTGTTTTAGCTCGATTGCGAAACAAGTTCTTATAACTTATATTAATCACTTTCGAGGACTCATTCCTGATCAAATTCATCGCCACGATGGAGAGAGAAGAGGCAATGTGGAATTTAAATGCCTTGCCTAAGGGCACAATCGTAACGGATCCAGCGGGGCTCGAACTCGGGGCCTTTCGCACCTGAAGCGAACGCTCTACCACTGCGTTATCACGACGGGTGAACAGTTATGGTACAAGCCTGTATATCTCAGTGATTCCGAGTATCAGTAGGGCCTATGTATCATACTCTCCGATAGGGGCTCGGTGTCAATTTGAACATCAGGAAAGCCAATACCATCTATGAAAGCAGACGACACTAAGATGGACGAAGAGAAGATACACTACAGGAGTTCCATTCGAGGAAATACCAGCATTCCAGATAAAAATATACGCAGCAAGTATCGCTAATCGAACAGATGCCATGCATTTCCGAGACTTACAAAAGGCTTTCGATATGGTATGGTCGGTAACTAGTGCATATGTCTATCGTAAGAATAGATAACTATAAAAAACAAACTAATTCTACAGAACCCACGGGAACCCGCCAGCTCTGCTTACTAGGCAGCAAGCTCAACACGTGATGAAAGGCAATATGGAAGAACTAAATAAGACAGAAGCACAACTGTACAAAGCGGAACCGGATGTACATGTGCCGAAAAGGAGGCTGAACTATCTACAGTGAATCACATGGACTTGCAAATAATGCTGTTCGACTAGCGCAGTGGTTATGGCTCTCGCTTCTCACCAATGCAACCCGGGTTTGATCCTCGGAACGGGAAGTATGTGAGATGGTATGGTGATCGCCAGATCGGACATGTGAGTGTTTTTCTCCGGGTACTCCGGATACTCCGGTTTCCTCCCACACGAATGACCACATATACGCGTTCAGCCGTGCCAACGAGAGTGATTACTATAAGTTGTTAAAACTTGCTTCGCACTCGTTGTAAAATAAATAGAGTTAAAAATAAAATTTATAGTTTTTTTAGCAAATAATGAAGGCAAGTATACTCTATGTCCTACTTCATGTGTTCCAAGAGCGTGCCGTATATATATATACACTAGTTGAAAACATACATACACATGCTCTCCAGCCAGCTATATTGTACAGACGGATCTGTAGTTCCAGTGGTAACACGCATCGCAGGTTCGAACCCGCGTCTGACACTAATAAAATAAACAGTCTTTCAGATTGGATGTTAAACCGAGGTCTCGTGTCGGTGCTGTACACCGTCCACGTAAAAGAACCAGAGGCGACTGAGATCCCTCCATTACCAGTCCAACGTGTTACCACTGGACTACAGATCCCTCTGGAAACACGATGTAGCACCTTCGTGTTGTTGTATAGTTGACACTCCAGACGGGGGGAGATAACTGAGACTCAACTAATTCCTAAAATAAGACAATACCGTCACTTTTATTACGTGAATACAATCAATGTCTCACTTTACACATTGCATGATTCATGCAGTCATAACAAGCGTGTTTATTCTCTGCAGGGCATGGGCAACCGAAGTGTTGACAGCACGCGCACTCTGCGCTTTTGGGTTCAAATTAACAGCCACATCCAGTTCCGGTAGCCGTGTACGAGTTGATGTTTGCTAGACCTAGAAAACAACACAATAATTATTAGCATTCTATGTGAATATATATTAGTTTTACAATTCACATTTAATTCTTTATTAATGTTCCTAAGATTTATTTGAGCTTTTCCATTCAAAATCTGACTGCAGATAAACTAAGCTCATTGAACCATAACAGGAAATACTTAATTCCAGCGGATGGTATCTCCATTCTGACATCAGACTAAGATAGGTAATCGTTTATATAGTTTGATTGTTTTTTAAGACTTGATTCGATCTACTTGCTTTAAGACGATCAAGCGGAATTAAGTGCACGGGATCTAGAAAACTAAATAAATGCATGCAGTTGGTCTTTGAGTTCAGTTCGATTTAGCATTTATCATTAGTTGAGTCTGACTACTAATTGTATAATATAAGATTAACTGTTTCGTGTGGAAGTCGTAATAGCGCAGTGGTAGGGCGTTCGCTTCGGGTGCAAAATGCGCGGAGTTCGATCCTCCACTGGAGCCGTTATGATTGTGCCCTTAGGCAAGGCGTTTAAATTCCACATTGCATCTTCTCTTTCCCTCATGGCGATGGATTACATCAGGAATGAGGTCTTGAGAGCGATTAATATAAGTTTCGCTGGGTGTATTGGGTATACCTAGCACATGGAGTTGATCTTTTACAACGATTGCGAAACAAGCTTTAGCTCATTCTAGTTGACACGGATGACACCTGAGTACCGGAGAAACCACACATGTCCGATCTGGCTACCATTTCACATACTTCCAGGTCCGAGGATCGAACACTGGTTGCATTGGTGAGAAACGAGCGATAGTCGGACATTCGTCATTTTAAAATATAGGATTACATAGCCATTGTACTATATACTAAATAACTACCAAATGAATTGAACACGCTAAATCGGTTTTACTTTGAATAGCAAACTTATGTAGACATTCAATGATAGTGGAAGGACAGATCATATATATAAATATATATAACATATGTATTGTCAATGTTTAATACTATATAAATTGGATGACATTCAAATGGGGGGGTACAGACGGATCTGTAGTCCAGTGGTAACACGCTGGACTGGTAACCCAGGGATCGCAGGTTCGATCCCCCGTTTGACCCTAATAAAATTAACAGTCTTTCAGATGGGAAGTTAAACCGAGGTCTCGTGTCGGTGCTTTACACCGTGCACGTAAACGAACCAGGGGAGACGATAACAGTCTTTCAGATGGGAGGTTAAAGTGTCGGTGCTTTACACCATGCACGTAAACGAACCAGAGGAGACGATAAATAAACGTAAAACACACAAAAATGGGGGCGGGGGTGTTACTGTAGCAAGTTGAGCACTGAGCTCGAACATAGAGTACATATGTTTCTGAACCGGAGGTAGAGCTGATAAGTCATCAGATATAGACACAGCATATATAGTAAGAGGGACATTGCTTCTTAGACCCAACCCGAATAGTTATGGCTCTCAAACATAATATATTTAAGAAATAATAATTGTCTTGCCATAGTTTATCGGTGAAAACGAATGTGATACGTAATACAAACATATACCATACCCTGTGCGGGGACAGTTACTGGGGGTAGAGATGCGGGGCGGTGTGTTGCTGTTGCCTCGGCTGCTGTAGTTTTGGGCTTGGCATGAGATATGGTCGGTGCATGTTTGGTCCAGTGTGTATTGCTGGCCGTGGGAATACACCATCCTTGGTGATAGGTGTTGTCCTCGTCACCGTACATGTAACACTGATTCGCTATCGCGCATGTGTCATGCTGGTGAATAAATTCAGGTATTGGATAAGTTGAGTAAGTTAAGATATAGCCATTGATGTACAACGTATAACCATGGATACATTAGATATACCCATACATACATAATACATAACCATGGATACATAATATACAACACTGGATACATAAGATATAACCATGCATACATAATATATAACCATGGATACATAATATATAACCATGGATACACAAGATATAACCATGCATACATAAGATATAACCATGGATACATAATATACAACACTGGATACATAAGATATAACCATGGATACACAAGATATAACCATGCATACATAATATATAACCATGGATACATAATATACAATACTGGATACATAAGATATAACCATGGATACATAATATATAGCCATGCATAGATAATATATAGCCATGCATACATAATAAATAACTATGGTTACATAATATACAACAATGTATACATAATATATAGCCATGGATACATAATATATAGCCATGCATAGATAATATATAACCATGCATACATAATATATAACCATGGTTACATAATATACAACAATGTATACATAATAAATAACCATGGATACATAAGATATAACCATGGATACATATGATATAACCATGGATACATAAGATATAACCATGGACACATAAGATATAACCATGGATACATAATATATAACCATGGATACATAATATATAACACTGTATACATAATATATAACCATGGATACATATAATATAGCCATGGATACATAGGATATAACAATGGATACATAATATAACCATGGATACATAAGATATAACCATGGATATATAACATACAACACTGTATACATAATATACACTGTTCATTGCTAGCAATACAGCAGTACATTGACAGTACACTGCTCACTGCCAGCAATACAGCAGTACATTGACAGTACACTATTCACTGCTAGCAATACAGCAGTACATTGACAGTACACTGTTCACTGCCAGCAACACAGCATTACATTGACAGTACACTGCTCACTGCTAGCAATACAGCAGTACACTGTTCACTGACAGCAATACAGCAGTACATTGACAGTACACTGTTCACTGCCAGCAATACAGCAATACACTGCTCACTGCCAGCAATACAGCAGTACACTGCCAGCAATACAGCATTACATGGACAGAACACTGCCCACTGCTAGCAATACAGCAGTACACTGCTCACTGCCAGCAATACAGCAGTACACTGTTCACTGCTAGCAATACAGCAGTACATTGACAGTACACTGTTCACTGCAAGCAATACAGCAGTACATTGACAGTACACTGTTCACTGCCAGCAACACAGCATTACATTGACAGTACACTGCTCACTGCTAGCAATACAGCAGTACACTGCTCACTACCAGCAATACAGCAGTACACTGTTCACTGCCAGCAATAAAGCAGTACACTGTTCACTGCCAGCAATACAGCAATACAGCAGTACATTGACAGTACACTGTTCACTGCTAGCAATACAGCAGTACACTGCTCACTGCTAGCAATACAGCAGTACACTGCTCACTGCTAGCAATACAGCAGTACACTGCTCACTACCAGCAATACAGCAGTACACTGCTCACTACCAGCAATACAGCAGTACACTGCTCACTACCAGCAATACAGCAGTACACTGCTCATTACCAGCAATACAGCAGTACATTGACAGTACACTGCTCACTGCTAGTAATACAGCAGTACACTGTTCACTGCCAGCAATACAGCAGTACACTGCTCACTGCTAGCAATACAGCAGTACACTGTTCACTGCTAGTAATACAGCAGTACACTGTTCACTGCCAGCAATACAGCAGTACACTGCTCACTGCTAGCAATACAGCAGTACACAGCTCACTGCCAGCAATACAGCAGTACACTGTTCACTACCAGCAATACAGCAGTACATTGACAGTACACTGCTCACTGCTAGTAATACAGCAGTACACTGTTCACTGCCAGCAATACAGCAGTACACTGCTCACTGCTAGCAATACAGCAGTACACAGCTCACTGCCAGCAATACAGCAGTACACTGTTCACTACCAGCACTACAGCAGTACATTGACAGTACACTGTTCACTGCCAGCAATACAGCAGTACATTGACAGTACACTGCTCACTGCTAGCAATACAGCAGTACACTGTTCACTGCCAGCAATACAGCAGTACATTGACAGTACACTGCTCACTGCCAGCAATACAGCAGTACACTGTTCACTGCCAGCAATACAGCAGTACATTGCCAGTACACTGTTCACTGCCAGCAATACAGCAGTACATTGACAGTACACTGCTCACTGCTAGCAATACAGCAGTACACTGTTCACTGCCAGCAATACAGCAGTACACAGCTCACTACCAGCAATACAGCAGTACACTGTTCACTACCAGCACTACAGCAGTACATTGACAGTACACTGTTCACTGCCAGCAATACAGCAGTACATTGACAGTACACTGCTCACTGCTAGCAATACAGCAGTACACTGTTCACTGCCAGCAATACAGCAGTACATTGACAGTACACTGTTCACTGCTAGCAATACAGCAGTACACTGCTCACTACCAGCAATACAGCTGTACACTGCTCACTGCCAGCAATACAGCAGTACACTGTTCACTGCCAGCAATATAGCGGTACATTGACAGTAAACTGCTCACTGATAGCAATACAGCGGTACACTGCTCACTACCAGCAATACAGCAGTACACTGTTCACTGCCAACAATACAGCAGTACATTGACAGTACACTGCTCACTGCTAGCAATACAGCAGTACACTGCTCACAGCCAACAATACAGCAGTACACTGCCAGCAATGCAGCAGTACACTGCTCACTGCCAGCAATACAGCAGTACACTGTTCACTGCCAGCAATACAGCAGTACACTGTTCACTGCTAGCAATACAGCAGTACATTGACAGTACACTGCTCACTGCTAGCAATACAGCAGTACACTGCTCACTGCCAGCAATACAGCAGTACACTGCCCACTGCCAGCAATACACTGTTCACAGCCAGTAATACAGCAGTACATTGACAGTACACTGTTCACTGCCAGCAATACAACAGTACACTCTTAACTGCCAGCAATACAGCAGTACATTGACAGTACACTGTTCACTAACAGCAGTACATTGACAGTACAATGTTCACTACCAGCAATACAGCAGTTCACTGTTCACTGCTAGCAATACAGCAGTACATCGACAGTACACTGTTCACTGCTAGCAATACAGCAGTACATTGACAGTACACTGTTCACTGCTAGCAATAAAGCAGTACACTGCTCACCACCAGCAATACAGCAGTACAATGTTCACTGCCAGCAGCAATACAGCAGTACCTTGACAGTACACTGTTCACTGATAGCAATACAGCAGTACATTGACAGTACACTGTTCACTGCTAGCAATACAGCAGTACACTGCTCACTACCAGCAATACAGCAGTACACTGTTCACTGCCAGCAATACAGCAGTACATTGACGTACACTGTTCACTGCTAGCAATACAGCAGTACATTGACAGTACACTGTTCACTGCTAGCAATACAGCAATACATTGACAGTACACTGTTCACTGCTAGCAGTACACTGCTCACTACCAGCAATACAGCAGTACACTGTTCACTGCCAGCAATACAGCATTACATTGACAGTACACTGTTCACTGCCAGCAATACAGCAGTAATTGACAGTACACTGCTCACTGCTAGCAATACAGCAGTACATTGACAGTACACTATTCACTGCCAGCAATACAGCAGTACATTGACAGTACACTGTTCACTGCCAGCAATACAACAGTACACTGTTCACTGCCAGCAATACAGCAGTACATTGACAGTACACTGTTCACTGCTAGCAATACAGCAATACATTGACAGTACACTGCTCACTACCAGCAATACAGCAGTACACAGCTCACTACCAGCAATACAGTAGTACACTGGTCACCGCCAGCAATACAGCAGTACATTGACAGCACACTGCTCACTACCAGCAATACAGCAGTACACTGTTCACTGCCAGCAATACAGCAGTACATTGACAGCACACTGCTCACTACCAGCAATACAGCAGTACATTGACAGTATACTGTTCACTGCCAGCAATACAGCAGTACATTAACAGTACACTGCTCACTGCTAGCAATACAGCAGTACACTGCTCACTACCAGCAATACAGCAGTACACTGTTCACTGCCAGCAATACAGCAGTATACTGACAGTACACTGCTCACTGCCAGCAATACAGCAGTACACTGGCAGTCCGAGCGAATATTCCTAATAGATACACATCACTAACCATACAGTACTCACGTGGTGGAAATATGTATGTTTTACTATGCAGTGTGGGTAGAATGGTAGTCAAGTGATGTGGCGTGGTCGTCTGCTGTGGTAGTGAATTAGTCGGCTGCGATCGCATTGTGGATCCTCCGGAATTATGTGAACCTACAGCAGACGAGGGGCAGTTTTTTCTTTTTGTACGGGAATATAAAAATCATAGAGTATGATTATATTTCAGAACCATGCACTTACTTCTGTACGTAAGGCCCCACAATTCCATCTTTTTTTTATCGAAATATATCGTATCTTGAGAAATTTTGGCTTGTGAAAATGATATTTTACGGTGCGCGGTATACACCAGAACTACGTTTTTCCCCCGATTTTCGTGCCAAAAAGTGGGTGCGCGTTATACATAGCAAATTACGGTAGCTCAGTATTATGCATTTTCTGAGGTGACTTTCAATTCTCACGGCTTGGGGGAAAATGTTGAAGCTGTGAGAATTGAAAGTTCCGGCCAGGGACCTTTCTAAAGTGACCCACAGGCATCATATGAAGTGGTGAAATATCTGTCTCAATTGACCAGCATGAAAAACAATACGTCAAGTCTAAATTTACTAATATTAGCTTGGTATTATGCATTTTCTGAAGTGACTTTCAATTCTCATCAGGGTTGGCTTTCTTCCGGGAAGAAAGGTATTTCTTCCCTTCCGTGGGAAGAAACATGGGAAAAAAGGGAAGAAACACCTTTCTTCCCGGAAGAAATGGGAGAAACTAGGAAGAAACTGGGAATAAAGTGTGATATTTTTATTGCATCACTGTCAGCAACTATAAGAGAATAATATTTACATATATACATTAGCACAATGTTCTCACAATTAGCAGTCTTCACATCAGGTAGATAAGCACACTGTTCATGTAAAAAAAACAGCAGTTAATAATCAATCTCAAGATCACCTCTCAGGAGCCGGAAAC
>CM026389.1:44283018-44300076 GCA_014843695.1 Archivesica marissinica
TATAGACTAAATACTGTCCTTGACAGATAAAGATAATGACTATTTTTAGTGGAGTGATAAATGGCGACACGTAACGAAGTAGTAATAAACAAGGATTACTTGTGTTGTAGTATATGTTTGGAAACTTACGATACACCACGATCTATGCCATGTCTACATTCATTCTGTCATCTCTGTTTAATTGGATACGTACGCAAACTCTCGGATACACCCGGTAATCAAAAAGTGTAGTATCCGATTTGTAGGTCGAATGCACAAATAGACAGCCATAAGTTCAACAGTACGGAAGAGTGGGTGGAGAACCTTCCAATAAATTTTACGCTAGTTTCGATTTTAAATGATAGTAAATTGATAATGAATTTGGAAGATACTCACTGTGAGCCGTGTCTAAGGGAGGACATCAAGACGGAAGCAATAATCTACTGCTGTGACTGTTCAGAAAAGTTGTGTGAAGAGTGTAAACGACATCATAAAAAAAGTAAATTGTTAACAAATCATAAACTGGTTGACATTGCCAGTAACCTAGATATGGAGGATATTGACTATTTCAGACAACTTTCAAAGTGTCCAAAGCACAACACGGAATACGTGAAATATCTCTGCAAGGACCACGACCAGCTGTGTTGCAATGAGTGTGCAATAGTGACCCATAGGAAATGTGAAAATATGGTTTCGTTAGCTGATGAAGTGAGAGGAAATGAAGAAATCGGAAGCAGCCCGAATATTCCTAAACGGCTGGAAGATATCTTGAATCATGCGGATATATTAATAGAGCATGAAACAGGTTATCAACCTGGCCTAGATGTAGCGGAGAAAAAAGTGAAGAGTCGCCTGAAGGAGATAAAGACAAGCATAGACGAAACATACAATAAACTTGAAAACAAGATTATGTCGGAAATGTCAGCAAAGCGCAAGGCTTTAAATAAAGCGAGTTCCTTACAGAAAGACACTGTTGAAAATATGAAAACTGTGGTCAAGAAATTATCTGAAAAAATGAAAATGGCATCTGAATTTGGACAACAAACACAAATGTTTCTCATGGAAAGACAAACATTGACAGACGTGCAGAGATATGAAGAAACACTGAGAACATGTCACGAACAAGCAAGCAGTACTGTACTGTCCATGACGGAGACCAAAGCAATGCAAGAACTCTCCGACACACTTAGTAAATGTCTTTATATTGAGGAGCTATCGACTGATCCCACATTGCCTTCCTGTCCTCAGTGTCCTGTGTATAGGGATTTTAAAGAAAGGACAGCCGTCTGTGAACGAACTATCGACGTACAAGAAGAATATTATCCAAGATATTGCCTGTGGATCGACATGTATCTGATCATTTCTTTACAGGAACAACGTAAACTGAAATTGTACGATGTGCAAAATGGAACAATTCTATCAACATACAGCTGTTCAGCCAAACCATATGAAATGACTGCTGTTGAAGGTTCAAACTTCGCTGTGGCTTTTCATGATGCAAATAAGTTAGATATCATGAGTGTATCTCAGTCGGAATTGAAAAATATTCGAACGGTACAAACATCGTTACAAGTAATGGCACTAACATACGATAAGCAGAACAAGCAGTTAATTACAGTGTCAAGGTCAGACAGGACTTTAAGAAGATTCCACCTGGACGGTAGAGATGCAGGAACAATACAGCTTAACCAAGAATACAGTGATGCTTTGAGTGATGCACATAGCATTGTTCTTGATGATAAATTGCACCGCATTTATATATCATTACATCATTATAATAAACTAATTTGTGTTGACATGTCCGGGAAACTTGTGTTCCAGTATAGTCATCAAAATCTTAGAAATCCAGGGTCAGTTAATGTAGATAGTTATAGCAATGTTTATGTGGCGAGTTATACTGGAGACTGTATTCAACAGTTGAACAAGGAAGGTACGTTCATCAGGGAGATTATTTCAAAGGGAAACGATCTTGTATATCCTTTTAGTATGTGTTTCAACAAGGATATGTCGAAGTTTGTTGTAACTTGTAGAATAAAGGGAAAAGAAATACAACTATACACATTTGAATAGTTCCGTGATTAGACAACTTAAATGTGGAGAATTGTATTGAGAGTTGTATTGTGAAATATACAATGCTCCACTGCATAGTCCAGGCCCATAGGCATGGCTATTTGTAAGGGGTGCGTAATATATCGACGCTCCGGCGTTGCTAGGGATTCGGTGCCATGGCCCCTGATTTTGTTTTAACTTCAATGCAGGAAGGCGTTTTCATGCATTCTGGGAAGTATATTTTACACTGTATTTGCCTCAGAATAAGGATAGAGAAAATAACAAATAGTGGAGAATGAACCCTAAAGTAGACCAAGGAACGACTGGAGAAAATTAGCTATAACATTAACTATTAACCATTTTAACATGTACGTTCTGATCGACCGGACATCGGCGGGGAAGGGGGGTACACGGGCCTGTATTCCTCCGTTTATATTGCGCAAACTAAATCAACGTTGGCCGGTCGATTCGAGGGGCGGTTTAAACCGCCGGTTTTAACCGGTTAAAACCGCCCCGGTCAATACTCCCAATGTGGTCAATACTGGTCAATACTGGTCGATTGGTGGTCAATATTAAATAAAACATTATTTAATGGTTTTATATACTCTGCATTGTGCTATAATGTGTGTTACTAACGTTGGGTTGTATTGAGAATATATTTATGTGATTATTGTACTCTATAGGGTCAATACTCACGAAGTGGTCAATAATATTATACTCACAAAGTGGTAAATACTGGTCAATTGGTGGTCAATACTAAATTCAACAAAGAATTTATGATTTTAGTCAATCATTATACTCTGCATTGTGCAATAATGTGTGTTGCTACCTTTGGGCTGTTCATGTGATTGTAATACCCTATTGGGTATGGTCAATACTCACAAAGTGGCATATTTTGCTGGTCGATTCAGGTGGTCGATTGCTGATCATTACTAAAATCATTAAATGTGTCATGCAGAAGCAACTCAAGCAAGTGAAGCAAGCGTTGAGACTTGAGCTTGATTAATCTTAGAACTTCTTTCACAATCGAGCTTAAATAAATTGGTATAAACCAAGTGAAACAACTTTTCTAGCCTTGTTTCCTTGAGCAACCAAGCGTATTCATATTCTAGTATAGATGGTATTATTAAGTAAGAATTTCACATTTCAACATTTAATTTTTATTTAAACAGACATGCACAATACTATAAATAAGCATACATATATTAATGTTTATTTATGCAAATACCTCTTAACTGTCTTTACAGTAGTCACCTGTCTTTTACAAAGTCACACAAACACACTCTAGTCACTCAGTCTAGTGAGTAGTCACTCTAGTCTAGTCACTCTACCAGTCATCAAGATCCTCATTTCCACGTAGGAACCTTCTGTAGACCAAGTATGTTCCTTAGTTTTGTCTGAATGAGTCCAAAGTTCGAGAACACACGTTCTATTGCCGCAGAACTGGATGGCATGGAACTAATCTTCATGGCTAGCTTGCACAATGACTGGCTGACACTATTATATCTCTCAATAGAGGACCACTACACTTTGGCTTTGGTTTGACAGATGACTGATCAATATTTTATGATTTACTATATAAGAAAATAAACTACAACACATTACTAACACTTTAAGAATAATTAAGTGGACACTGTAAGTGCATATTTGAGCCAAATTTTCAATTGACCAGTATTGACCGGTATTGACCGATATTGACCAGTATTGACCAGTATTGACCGGTATTGACCAGTATTGACCACCGGCCCGGTCAATACTCTTATTGACCGGTCGATTGCCAACGTTGATTACTAAACGGGTCTTACCATCACGGCGTATGAAGGGGCGTAACTATAATGCAGCTAGAAATTATCTCCCGACGCGCTTGCTGACCTTTGTCTATTGGCATGTTTGTGTAAGATGAATCCATCAATGGGAAATGATTAAACTAAATCTTCTGTCCGGGAAGTTTATGAGATGGTGCGGTGGTTGCCACATCGAGCATGTAGGTTTTCCCCGGGTGCACCTATTTCCTCCCACACGAATGTCCACATATACTATTTCATCCGCGCCAACGATAGTGATTATATACGTTTTTAAAGCTTGCTATGCAATCATTGTATACTAACTAACGTTTATACTTAACCGACTAAACACGTTCCCTGGTATGCATAAATGTATAGTAATTATTATTCCGTGTGCACATTGTGTTAGCCATACAGCATCGTTTATTTGATATACTTCTACTGTTATTATAAACGTGTATTTCCATTGCTATATTTATTAGAATCGGAAAATTGCTGTCTTTAAGTTGATTTCATACATATTTTGAAGATACCACTACAAGTCAAATCTGCACATTGTTAGATAGATCTAGTATCATTAATTGTCTCATTCCCATTTTTTACTCTACTAGCCAATTCCATATATCATCATATTCCATTACATATTAAATATAGTTTCTCTATTTTTCAGCTTTTACATTACTATATTACTCCAATGTGCAGTTCTCACTTATAGTGCTATCTTTTGATTGCATTTGATTGTATATATGTTGAGGGACTCGTGGTTGATTAACTTTTGTTAAATGAGAACTCTCGTTAAATAAAGTCTTTATTATTATTATTATTATTATTATTATACCTACATAAAATTATGATATATCAATAAAGCATTCCAATAAACACTTATTGATATTTCAAAGATATTCACAATAACTTCCTTCCGAGTAATATAGTCTCCTCTCTTCCCCTCTCTCTCTCTCTCTCTCTCTCTCTCTCTCTTCCTCTCTCTCTCTCGCCCCCTCTCTCTTCCGCCCTCCCCCTCTCTCTCTTCCTCTCTCTCGCCCTCCTTCTACAGCATCGTGTATTTGATATACCTATATAAAATTATGATATATCAATAAAGCATTCCAATAAACACTTATTGATATTTCAAAGATATTCACAATAACAATTCCTTCCTAGTAATATAGTATCTCCTCTCTCTCTCTCTCTTCCTCTCTTTCTCTCTTCCTCTCTCTCCCCCTCTCTCTTCCTCTCTCTCGCCCTCTCCCCATCTCTCTCTCTTCCACTCTCTCGCCCATCTCGCTCTTCCTCTCTATTCCTCTCTATTCCTCTCTCTCTTCCTCTCTATCGCCCGCTCCTCATCTCTCTCTTCCCCTATATCTCTCTCTTCCTCTCTCGTCCCTCTATCTCTCTTCCTCTCTTGCCCCCTCTCTCTATTCCTCTCTCTCACCACATATCTCTCTCTTCCTCTCTATCGCCCGCTCCTCATCTCTCTCGCTCTCTCTCTCTTCCATTCTCTCGCCACTTCTCTCCTCTCCCTCTTCCTCTCTCTATCGCCGCTCCCTCATCTCTCTTCCCCGATCTCTCTCTCTCTACTCTTCCCCTCTCTTCCATCTCTCTCTCTCTCTCTTCCTCTCATGCCCCTCTCCTCTATTCCTCTCATCTCCCCCATACTCTCTCTCATCTCTCTCGCCCGCTCCTCTCTCTCTCTTCCTCTCTCGCCCCCCCTCTCTCTTCCTCTCTCGCCCCCTCTCTCTCTCTCTCGCTTTGATCAATGAAGATCCAGTTATCAATGCTGCGTGCTCGGTATAGTAAGATTGGTGGTGCTGTCATGTGAACAGTCATACGATGACATAATAAAATATCCGAACTAAACTAACACGAAAACGGAGAACATTGCTTTATTCTCTCGGATGGTTGGGCAAAGACCAATAGTCTAAAGCACACATAATCAAAATATTCATGGACATGTTAGCAGTACATTATCAACAGAGATGGTTAAACTAAGTTGGTCATACTTATGCTTCATTGCGTATTAATGGATGTCATTTGTTGCTGTAAATATTTAAGAGAAAAAAATGTTTAAGCTAAAAGTTGATGAGGTTTACTATATATGGTATATGACAGTAAGCGCGATAGTTCAGGTAGAACTATCTGTACAGGTAGTCAATTCTTCCTACAGCTTCATGTTATCGAGCGTGCGTATATGTTGATCGTCTACCTACAGAAGCATGGTAGTTAATCATGCTCACCGCTTCATGTTATCGAACGTGCGTATATGTTGATCGTCTACCTACAGCAGCATCGTAGTTAATCATGCTCACCGCTTCCTGTTATCGAACGTGCGTATATGTTGATCGCCTACCTACAGCAGCATCGTAGTTAATCATGCTCACCGCTTCATGTTATCGAACGTGCGTATATGTTGATCGCCTACCTACAGCAGCATCGTAGTTAATCATGCTCACCGCTTCCTGTTATCGAGCGTGCGTATATGTTGATCGTCTACCTACAGAAGTATCGTAGTTAATCATGCCTACCGCTTCATGTTATCGAACGTGCGTATATGTTGATCGTCTACCTACAGAAGCATCGTAGTTAATCATGCTCACCGCTTCATGTTATCGAACGTACGTATATGTTGATCGTCTACCTACAGAAGCATCGTAGTTAATCATGCTCACCGCTTCATGTTATCGAGCGTACGTATATGTTGATCGTCTACCTACAGAAGTATCGTAGTTAATCATGCTCACCGCTTCATGTTATCGAACGTACGTATATGTTGATCGCCTACAGATATACACTGAGCCCCGGGTGTGCTAGAAGTGACTTCGACCTGCAATGTGTAAACTTAACGTCACAACGACAGGTTAAGCCATATGGCGACTCTCCAATTAGTATTGGAAAAAGGTCCCTCCGAGCAGTATTTCAGGCACGGACGAAAACCATGGTAGAACCACCGACCATAATCAACCCAACTGGATACCAATTCACATGGGTGGAATAATTGCTATTCAATGACGATGGACTGTAAATACAGGGATCGTGCGTTCAACCCACCGTCCCACCATAGCAATTACACATACTTCCTTACACGAAACGAGTGGGATTCTAACCTACAGCGGTAAAGGGCAAGTGATTGGAAGTCATCGACCTAATCAGTCGGCCACGGAGGACCACCAGCGGATCATGTATCCACCGGTATTGGTGGCAATGATGGTATTAAAGCCAATATGTTCTCACTATGGATATGTAGTCCAGTGGTAACATGTTGGACTGGTAAAATAAATAAACGTAAAAAAAACAACAACAAAACAACACTTCCGTGTTTATCTCACTTAACCTTGACCGATACCATAAAGTGATCGCTTAATTGTCATAAAACTGGGACATAATTAAAAATGTTTTATCATGTCGGGTGCAGGGTGGTCTCGAAATCGGGGTGGTCGCATAGAGGGTTTTTACTGTACATCACTTATATTCATATTAATTATTCAACGAATATTAATGAAACACTGTCCAACACTGTGAATGCGCATGCCTGTAGCTTCGAGTGTGTTTTACGTTTATTTATCGTCGCTACCGGTTGCCCATATGAGCGACGCCTCCTGAACAGATTGGTCATTTTGGATTTCTGGAGGATAGTGCAATGATACAGACAGAGACCCATTCCAGAGTCTCCTCTGGTTCTTTTACGTGCACGGTGTAAAGCACCGACACGAGAACTCTGATAACGTCCCATCAGAAAGACTGTTAATTTCATTAGGGTCAGACGGGGGATCGAACCTGCGATCCCTGGATTACCAGTTCAGCGTGTTACCACTGGACTACATATCGGTATGTAAGCTTCTAATGCGCTGTCAGCTGTATATTATTGGTGAGGAATTTCAAAACGAAAATGGATATAAACAGTGCGCATGCGTTCATCGAAGGAAATGATATAGCGATGTAAATATTTCACATAAATATTTCAATTTGCACGTTATCGTATAGGTCTACATTTAAGGAATGAATCGCGAGTTAATAGTTTCCATCGGGGTATGAACTACATTGGGCGTGTTTAATGTGTGTGGAGGAAACTATTAACCCGCGATTCATTACTTATATTTACATTAATTATCCTTTTCAATGAAACAAAGAAAAAAATCACACTTTCCAATTAAAAGGTATTTAGTCAAATTTGCCACTTACCGTGTGCCGGCGGGGACCTTGTAATTAGATCATCCTTGGAACAGCGTAAGATGATGATGATGATGATTCCGTTTATTTACCCTAGGTAAATGTATACACTCCGAAGAGTCGATGCGGGTCCTCGTCTGTATGCATCAGCGGCGTGGATTGGTCACTTCGGAACGGTGACACAATCTCCCGATGTGAGCTCAGGATGACATCCTCATGAGGTTCCTTCATTCCGTGGCAGGGTGACAATCCCTGGTCTTTCTGTACTCGGTCCCTTGTAGGGCCACCCTCCTCACTGTTGGTCACCCCGCAGCAGCATTGAGACGCATCTGACCATTAAACATCTGGTCGTAGATTGTCGTAAACGCATTGCATACGCACCAACCCATTCGCAAGATCGACGACCACAAGATCTCAGAATCCTACGCTGCTGCTGCGGAATGTGCCCCGGTCACGACGTGCACGTCGTGAGGAGATCGACCGGGGAACAGCGTAAACTGTAAGACGCGCATTTTTATGCGACGAAAGTTGCCTAACACTGCGAATGTGCATGCCCGTAAAATCGAGTGCGCATGTCAGCTGCATATCATTGTTTGGAAACCCTCATAGGAACTTGTATACAATCAGGGCACATACGTTCATCGAAGGAAAGGCAATAGCGATATAAATATAGTATACATCCGTTATGTCGAATTCCGTCGGACCGAACAAAATACTTCGACATAACCGAAGTTTGACTTAACGAAATTCGATATAAACAGACCCGGTTATATGTAAAATGATAGTGTCTGAAACGGACTTGATCCGACTTCGAGATAACCGGAACATTCGACATAACCGAATTTGACATAACGGTTGTAGACTGTATAGGTAAATAGTAACATAATTCTACATTTCATTAAACTATCGTACACTCCTATTTACATAGAAGCATCAAACATATCATGTAAGAACTCACAAACCATGGTAATGATTACATTCCGTATGGAAGAAGATAAAAATCGTTGGAAATGAAACTGTTAATATTATTAGGGTCAGACTGTGAATCGAACCTGGATTCGCAGTTCAACGTGTTAACCGTTGGATTACTGGCCCTTCCATCTGTAAGGTATGTAGGTGTGTGTGTTTTACGTTTATTTATCGTCGTTACCGGTTGCCCATATGAGCGACGCCTCCTGAAGATATTAGTCATTTTAGATTTTGGAGGATAGTGCAATGATACAGAGAGAGACCCATTCCAGAGTCTCCTCTGGTTCTTTTACGTGCACGGTGTAAAGCACTGACACGAAACTTCGGTTTAACGTCCCATCTGAAAGACTGTTAATTTTATTAGGGTCAGACGGGGGATCGAACCTGCGATCCCTGTATTACCAGTCCAGCGTGTTACCACTGGGCTACAGATCCGTCTGTGGTAAGTAGGTACATCTACGTCAAGCTTATATATACGTCAGTTTCACTGACCGCAAGCCTATCGCCACGGTTACGGTAATCGTAAGGCATGAAAAAATGTTATACGAACCATTATTAGTGGTGATGGTATATGCTGCTTTGCCGTCTGGCTGTCCAGGTGGTCGACATACTATAGGAATAGTTGACGGCAATGCCATTGTATGATCCGGGCTCTTCTGGTCCAGTATTACATGTCCATTGCTGAACTGTAAATATAGTATATTATTTATAATAGAGTAGATTTGTTATTGCTCTGAGAATCTACAACATTCAAATGACACGCACGCACGCACGCACGCACGCACGCACGCACGCACGCACGCACGCACGCACGCACGCACGCACGCACGCACGCACGAACGCACGCACGCACGCACGAACGCACGCACGCACGCACACACGCACGCACACAGCTTCACAGCTTCACAGCTTCACAGCCAACTTGACAGCCAAAACGCAACTTCACAGCCACCTTCACAGCCAACTGCACAGCTAACTCCACAGCCATCTTCACAGCCAACTTCACAGCCAACTGCACAGCTAACTCCACAGCCAACTTCACAGCCACCTTCACAGCCAACTTCACAGCCAACTTCACAGCCAATTTCACAGCTAACTCCACAGCCAACTGCACAAGCAACCTCACAGCCAACTTCACAGCCAATTTCACAGCCAATTACACAACCAACTTCACAGCCATCTTCACAGCCAACTTCACAGACCTACTCAATGTCAGCCACATTTATATCTACTCACCATCTGCGGCGTACGGGAAACTATTGACTAGACTAAACAAACTACAACTAATCGAACCAGATTAAAGGACACACATACTTGAGTATAGAGATCTATATTGAGAATCTACTCACCATCTACAGCGTACGGGAAACTATTGACTAGACTAAACAAACCACAACTAATCGAATTAGATTAAAGGACACACATACTTGAGCATAGAGATCTATATTGAGAATATATTCACCATATGCAGCGCACGGTAAACTATTGACTAGACTAAACAAACCACAACTAATCGAACTAGATTAAAGGACACACATACTTGAGTATAGAGATCTATATTGAGAATCTATTCACCATCTACAGCGTACGGGAAACTATTGACTAGACTAAACCAAACCACAACTAATCGAACTAGATTAATGGACACACATATTTGAGCATAGAGAACAACATGAAGTATCTACTCACCATCTGCAGCGTACAGGGTGCATAACAACACAATAAAACTCGTAGACATTTTATTTTTATAAACACACGAGCATGTTCATTCATATCCATCGGCATTTGGAGCAGTGTGTTGTCGTCTGCATCATACTAGTACCTAGTGATATTGACACGTTATCAGTCCGTTAAATAATGTCACTCTCTGTCACTGGTCAAAATGATTGTCATCAATATCTAATATTTGCATCGCTATTGCTTTTCATTCGACGAACGTATGTTGCCCTGATTGCGTGCATTTTTGTATCAGGTTTCCCAACCAATGACATGCATCTGACATGTATGTGCACGCGAAGTTACGGGTTTGCGTATTCGAAGTGTTAGGCAGCGTTCGTCGCGAGAAAAGGCGTGTCTTACAGTTTACGCTGTTCCAATGATGATTTATATACCTGTTCAGGCACACAGTAAGTTGTCACTTTAAATGTGTTCTATGTGTTGTCTGCTTAAACTTTATTTATTTAAAACTGTTTCAATTATTAAAAAAAATGTTTAAACTTTATTTATTTTACAACGATTGCTAAGCAAGTTTTAACAACTTATATTAATCACTCTCGTTGGCGAGGATGAAAGCGTAAATGTGGTCATTCGTGTCGGAGGGAATCGGAGTACCCGGAGAAAACCCACCTGTCTGATCTGGTGACAACCGTACCATCTCACATACTTAACCATTAACCACTGCGCTAATCGAACAGCCACAACTATATACGTGAGGTTACTTATAAACAAATGAATACTAATTTGTAATCAGAATCGACTTCAATTATGTAGCGGTACAGTGGTTAATACGCAGGTTAAACTCACTACTATACCATACTAAAATGACTCACATCATAGTCTTTCGGATCACTCTAAACCGTGTACGAAAACGAGGCAGAGGACACTGGAATGCGTCTCTGTATGTTGTGCAAAAGATAAAAAAAAACTATATATTTGCACGAATAAATTATTGTCATATATAAATAGAAATGTATTACATTTATTTATTTGTATATATGACACATTGTTAGCCATGTAAGATTATAAATATGTGTAATCGTCTGCTATTATTTTCGCGCCTAAATTATCAGTTCTCTGTTTGCGCGGGAACAGAATATATGTTGACACCACCGAGTGCAGGTGGTCAGTTATGTAAGATAATCGCCGCTTTCTTGATGACAGAGAAACATGTAATAATATTGTATAACATCACAGATGTTTGGCGCCGTAATGTCTGTTATAGATGTTAATTCTGCTATTTAAGAAATGAAAAATGCTGAAGAAATTAGTGCATTTTTATCCAGCCATATCCAGTTAAGGAAATATGTAACTCACTATTAGAATATAAACTGTTTCTATGATAGTGAGAAAAATTAATATTTAAAGAAGTATAAACTCTTAAATATTAAAGTCGTATTAAATACGTGAACGGAAGATAATTAGGCCTTTTAAGAAACGATTGTTTTGGCTAATATATCTATTGGAATAGTTTGATAAAGGAAGGAAATTAGTATTTTCATAGAACTATTATGAACACATTGAAATAGTGAGGTGAATAATAAGATACAAGATATCACGAATATATGATATATGTTATAGATATGAAAATAAATGAGATTATTACCTAATGCTCTATATAACTTGTAATTCATTATTTTTGCCTGTTTCATTGCATTTTTTATCCTTCGCTCAGGTCTGGGCAACAGTTCGAACTGTTGACCGGGCAATAGTTTGAACTGTTTCATACTAGACTTTTGAACCAATCATACTCTTGAGTATGCTTTCACGGTGCGCAGTAGGATGCGCAATAGGGTGTTATGGAAGACAAAGTATAAAATACGTCCCGAATACATTTTAGCTCACACTGCGCTTGAAGTCATCGACATACATTATGTGAAGCCCTCCTTTCCGTTCATTAATTCTATTCCGTATTTTATTGCATACTTACCGGCGTAACGGCCTCGGGCAACAGTTCGAAGGTCTTCCCTGATACCTCGGGACAATAGTTTTGACTGTTCCCCAAACACCCATGAAATAACTGTATATTGTTGTAAATGATATGCGATAACGTATAGGTGTGACCATGCGACGACGCATATGTGTGACCATGCGACGACGCATATGTGTGACCATGAGACGACGCATAGATGTGACCATGCGACGACGCATAGGTGTGACCATGCGACGACGCATATATGTGACCATGCGACGACGCATATGTGTGACCATGTGACGACGCATATGTATGACCATGCGACGACGCATATGTGTGACCATGCGACGACGCATAGATGTGACCATGCGACGACGCATAGGTGTGACCATGCGACGACGCATATATGTGACCATGCGACGACGCATAGGTGTGACCATGCGACGACGCATATGTGTGACCATGTGACGACGCATATGTATGACCATGCGACGACGCATATGTGTGACCATGCGACGACGCATATGTGTGACAATGCGACGACGCATAGGTGTGACCATGCGACGACGCATAGGTGTGACCATGCGACGATGCTTAGGTGTGACAATGCGACGACGCATAGGTGTGATCATGCGTTGTTGTTGTTGCTTCTGCTGTTGCTGTTGTTGTTGCTGTTGATTTTGATGTTGTTGTTGTTGCTGTTGCTGTTGTTGCTATTGCTGATGTTGCTGTTGTTGTTGTTGCTGTTGATGTTGCTGTTGATGTTGCTGCTGATTGTGCTGCTGTTGTTGCTGCTGTTGATGCTGTTGTTGCTGCTGTTGCTGCTGTTGTTGCTGCTGTTGTTGCTGCTGTTGTTGCTGCTGTTGATGCTGCTGTTGATGCTGCTGTTGTTGTTGCTGTTGTTGTTGTTGTTGTTGTTGTTGTTGTTGTTGTTGTTGTTGTTGTTGTTGTTGTTGTTGTTGTTGTTGTTGTTGTTGTTGTTGTTGTTGTTGTTGTTGTTGTTGTGTTGTTGTTGTGTTGTTGTTGTGTTGTTGTTGTGTTGTTGTTGTGTTGTTGTTGTGTTGTTGTTGTTGTTGTTGTTGTTGTTGATGCTGCTGCTAAAGCAGTCTGAGTTTGATATTAACCTACTACATATTACGGAATTTCAACAAGATGACACGTCACTGGTGGCAATAAACCGACGTATCGCTACCAAGCACGCGTTGTTCACGTGTCTACTAGTCTGTATGCTTACTTACGATGAATGTATTTCCACTTTGACTTTTAAAAATCTGGGTATGATTTTGGAACATTGATGGATTCTTAATCTCGTGTTTTGGGTACGTTTTCCCAAAGTGTCCGTGGCACATATCCAGTGTTATGACGTCATTTCCTTCACGTGCTCCCTATGCCCAGTACCAACAACCTCTGACGTCACAAAAAGACCATAACGGTGTGTAAGTCGATAATGCAATACTAATGTTATGCACGGCATCAAATGCATGTTTCCACATGAGCTGGAAAATGTACCCATACTCCACAACAGATTAACTTTAAATATGGGGAATATTTCAAAATTAAACAATTACATGTACTCGTTATTAAAAAGAATAAATAACATATTTAATTATCGTTTATAGAATCCTAGTAGTATTAATATCATGTATGTATTTATCATCGATCATCATGTATTATTCTTGTAAATATTTGTAAATAAATGAGTATATAAAAAAATATATGGGGAAGTGGATCTTAGATAGGGGTACACGACTGTTGGTGATTTACCTGTGTAGCTTCGTGCTCCAAGCTAGCTCCCTTTTCTGGAAGGGTTGTAAATAATGTTGCTAGAACTTTAGTTGTGGCTCGGTCCGATTGCTGTTCTTTAAACTGTTTGGTAGTATGTGTATATGTCAAACGAATAGATCACTAAATTATGATTAAGCTAAGCTAGCTCCTACCATGATCGGAAGAATAAAAGGGCCACACAACTCCGAAGGTATATACGTGCGGTCCTTTACTGGCAAACAATGTCAATATTCAGAAAATAGCAGTATGCATAGACGTTAAGCTATATAAAACAAATGTACTAACTTTTAAAAAACAGTTTGTTCTGTAGTTTGTATGTCCGATTAGCGCAGTGGTTAGCACGCTCGCCTCTCACAAATGCAAACAGGGTTCGATCCTCGAAGTCTGTGAACTTGTACCGTGGTCGCCTGATCGGACAAGTGGGTTTTCTTCTCCGGGTACTCCGATTCCTCTCACACGAATGACAACAAATAAGCTCTCATCCGTGCCAAGTAGCGTGTTAAAGCTTGTTTCGCAATCGTTGTAAAATAAATCAAGGATGTTGAAGCCGGGCTACAGCATATACTTAGTAAATTATTTATGAAGAAAAACGAATATCTTGGGATATGCTTATAAACACCGGAACATACAGTAGCCTACCTAGCCTGGGTGCCAGTCTGTCGATTTTTCACTTTTTAACTTCTGGCAAAATGATATGATCAGAAACTCAATACGGCCCAAATAATAATCTCGGTGTTAACATATATTTATTTGACTGACCAGGCAAAATATATCGACGCCTGTTCCCAGGCTATAGCCTACCTTGAAAGTGCCTCGTCTTTGCTGAACAAGAGTGTACTGACCAAAGTGGTAATTCGATTACATTCTGCAAAATCAAATATGGAATTTATCAGACAGGCTAGCAAAATGCACTTCACTAAGAAATAATGTGACATAGGACATCAATTATTTGGACAAGAATACACCGCAGACAACAAACAACGATCGCACAATTATCTTAAACATTTTTGTCGCTACCTGTTGCCCATATGAGCAACGCCTCCTGAAGAGATTGGTCATTTTAGATTGTGGAGGATAGTGCAATGATACAAACAGAGACCCATTCCAGAGTCTCATCTGGTTCTTTTACGTGCAAGGTGTAAAGCACAGACACGAGGTCTCGGGTTAAAGTTTATACAAATTTATTTTAGCTCGATTGCGAAACAAGTTCTTTCAATTTATATAAATCGCTCTCGAGACCTCATTCCTGATGGAATCCATCGCCACGAGGGAGAGAAGAGGCAACGTGGAATTTAAATGCCTTGCCTAAGGACACAATCGTAACGGCTCCAGCGGGGCTCGAACTCCGGACCTTTCGCACCTGAAGCGAACGCGCATCCACTGCGCTATCACGACTTCCACTTCGGGTTAAAGTCACATATGAAAGATTGTTAAATTTATAAGGGCCAGGCGGGGGGTCGAACCTGCGATCCCTGGATTACCAGTCCAGCGTGTTACCACTGGACTACAGATCCGTATGTATATCTTACACACATACTTGAGAAGTTCTAAATATCCATGATAAGTAGGTCAGTAAATGTAGACACACTCTGTACGTAACAACCGCACATAGTCCAATGGGCGAACATTATCACATCAGCATTATGATGCAAGTTTATGTTGGACTGATTGCAAAACAGGTTTTTGCGACATTACATTAAACGTTCGAGATAGCTGACGGAGAGAGATAGGTGGATGGATAGAATAAATTCACCCGCTCTACCTCCGACTGTCGCTAGCACAAGTTCATGAGTGGGTTACAGTCCAATATACGAAAACCGAACGCACACTGAGACTCGTTCGCGCTCGCTTCTAGCCGGGCGGTGTCGAGAGTCGCTGGTCTAGGGATTTGAAATACGTTCAAAACCGGCTTAGAATTGCATACAAGACATTCAAATACACTCAGATACACATCGTCGCTACCGGTTGCCCATATGAGCGACGCCTCCTGAAGAGATTAGTCATTTTAGATGTTTGGAGGATAGTGCAATGATACAGACAGAGACCCATTCCAGAGTCTCCTCTGGTTCTTTTACGTGCACGGTGTAAAGCACCGACACGAGACCTCGGTTTAACGTCCCATCTAAAAGACTGTTAATTTTATTAGGGTCAGACGGGGGATCGAACCTACGATCCCTGGATTACCAGTCCAGCGTGTTACCACTGGACTACAGATCCGTCTTTAATGAATCAGTTATGAATATAGGACACCCTGGCTATTTAACGCTAATAATAACACCATGACACACAAACATGATGAACATAATGAAATAATATTCTTAGCTGTCCATAGATTCATAGAAAAGTCTAAGCGTTTCTAACAATATGTATGTATACATGGACTGACGGGCGTGCATAGTGATACACCATGAACACTGTATGTGTTATTTCATCGCTTTCTACCTCCTCCCATTCCCGTTTATCTAGCTATAATTTCATAAACTTATTATATATTTTGGTCTTACTACATAATACGTGTAGGTCTTAGTCGCCTATAGTGCACACATTTATATATGTAATGGAGTTAATCTCAATAAGCTTTAAGCTTACGATTAAATCCATTTTCCTTATGTATACAATAGATATACATGTACTCTACATTATGAATGAATAAATATGTTTAAGCCAAAAATGATGAGAGATTTGTATAGCCTACGT
>CM026389.1:44301076-44311076 GCA_014843695.1 Archivesica marissinica
GAAAACGGGAACCAACCCTGTTAAACTAGCCAAGGATGCACAGGCTGGATTGGATTCTCTCTGGGGATGGGCAAAAAACTGGGGCTTCAAAATCTCAGAAACTAAAACAGTAGGAATCCTATTTGGAAATTTACAACAGCACAGTTTGAACGTAAATTTAGGCGGCACACAAATTAAATTTGAAAAAGTTGTGCGTTTTTTAGGCATGCTTTTGAACCGCAAGCTCTCATTCGCACAACACATTAAAGATCTAGTCACAAGGTGCCAAAAAGACATTCAGGTTATGCGTATGCGAAGAGGCACAGATTTTGGTACAGATAAAAAAAACCTCTTGCTACTGTATATGTCTTTAATACGTTCAAAAATAGATTATGGTGCTCAAATCTATTCTAGTGCATGCCCCACTCATCTCAAATCCCTAGATAGGTTACAGAATTCCGCCCTGAGACTAGCTCTGAGAGCCCTTCCCTCAACCCCAAGTTATATGCTTGAAATTGAGTCAGGGATTGAACCATTGGAGATCCGACGCCAGGCTCAATGCGTTAAATATTAGGCCAGGGCCCAAACAAGAAAAGATGACAATCCCGTGAACGCGATCTTCGGGACCGGATACTACCGCAAGGCCCGATTCAGTGACAAACCACTCCCTTTCGGAGCCCATGTCCAGGAACTTGTGGCTGGGTTCGGTCTCGAGGGTGTCCAAGTGGCAGACTTCAGGCCTGACTCGATACCGCCCTGGACACAGTCAGATCCAGTGATAGATATATCTCTATCAGAAAAAGTGAAGAAAACCGATCTAGTCCAACTCGCTAGATTGGAAGCTCAATGCCATATAGAGGAAAATTACAGTCAACACCTAAAAATATATACAGATGGATCAAAATGCCCTGACTCTGGCAAGGTAGCTGCAGCCGTAGTCATTCCATCTCTACAATGTGAATATGTAGAAAGGTTAATCGATAAGGCATCCATCTATACCGCTGAGCTAATTGCAATTAAGAAAGCAATGTGCTGGATAATAGATAATAATTCACCGAAAAATGTGATATTATCTGACTCACTCTCATCACTGGTCTCCTTACAATCAAGGAATAGTAAGTCTAGACCAGATCTAATTACTGATATAGTCAAGTTATACAACGAGGGCTTGAACCAAAACCTCCAGGTTACCATAGCATGGTGTCCAGCACATATCGGTATCACTGGAAACGAGCTGGCGGACAGGGCTGCCAAGTCTGGCCTGGAGCACACTAATGTGGAGAATAGTGTAAGGCTCGCACCCACGGAGATCTACTCCATTGTTAAGGCCCAAACGAAGCTATGTTGGGGCCGGTCACTACTGGATAGGCCTTTCAAACATACCTACAAAAGGAGCTCCGTGGGGTTCAGCCGTCCGGTGCAATACTCTAGGTATTTAAGAATAGATAAGTGCATCACTCGGCTGAGACTTGGGACAAACCTGTTAGCAGGCAACCTTGGACAATATATACTTAAGCTAGATCCGGTTTGTCCCAAGTGCGATGTCAGATACACCACTGAACATTTTCTGCTGGACTGTTGCGATCACGAGACTCATCGGGCTGTCTTGCGGGCGGCAGTTGCCGGGGTTGATAAAACTTTCTCAATTGAGAAAATACTCAACCCCAGCAAGGCTGTCCGCACCTCAGTATTTAAAGCTCTGGAAACGTACATTCTAGACTGTCAGATGTCCAACAAAATTTAGAGGACATTTGCAGTTATTAAGCTCAGACAAGGTTCCCATATCTCTCCAGGTTGTTTGTGGATAAATTTACCCTTCTGTAGTGCAGTTATTGGCCCAATTTCATTGCAGGCTTCTCACCTGAGATGAGTAATTTCCGACCCCAGATGAAAGAGTTTACTTAAAATTTCATCTTAGGGGCTCCGTGCGGGCCAATACGAACACAAAAACTGCTTTCGTATCCTAATTTACTTAAATCGATCGTTTTTACAGATCGATATACAAATCACTAAGTATATTCTAGTTATTCATCTACTCAGATGAAACTTAGTATAACCTACCAACTCAATGTTTAATGGACACAACCTATTAACCTACATATTACCAGTGTCTAATGTACAATAAGCAACCAAAAAACACCACGTCACCTCTATGTATTATAAAATATACACAATATAATATCAGTGTATAATATACAACTGCTAACTTGTTGAGTTAACATCACTTGCAATTCACTATTGTAAGTTTCATAAATACCGGTTGCTTAAACATCACAACAACTTAATTTTTACTTCATTGGAATAAGTAAACCAATGTGGGACAATCCACAATGTTCAACCTGGAAAATCCAAATCCACACAAACCGTCTCTACTTCCCCAAACTAAACTATTAAGACAGATTTCTGGCTATGCCCCTATCAAACAAATAGCTCATAAATAGCTATTACTGTGCTATATGCAACCTATCCCATTTAAATTAGTGACCCTCCTGTTTTATTAATTCATTTCTTACCTTATAGCTAAGCTTACCTTAGCTATTCATTATCGCCTTTCCCCCCTGTGACCATTTACATAGGAAAATATAGTATTTATTAAATTAGTATTTGAAAATCCCCAAGCGATTAAGCTTGTAAACATGTATATGGGAATATACTTGTCTGAGAAATTTAAATTGGGACCCAGAGCCCCTGGTCCAAGTTACCCGGATCGGTAGTAAGACAGCGCGCAGAACAATCAGTGGACTCAGTCCAGCCGGGTAAAGCCCATACTGCCGGTGCTTTGTGACCAAGTAACTCTAAAACTAAATAAAGCTAGTTTAAATTGTATTGGTTTGTGATCAATAAGATTACTCCAACACAATGGTAAATTCGAGAAATTATTAGCTAAATTGTGTGTAACTAGGACTGATAAATCCTATATATTTATAACTTTCTAGTAACTTCGTACTGTTGTTTATCCAAAATAAACATCAACATTTTTTTTTATCCACCAATACTCAAATTGAGGCCCTTATGCTATGACATAAGCAAAATGCTCATTTTGTACAATTTTGGCCGGTTTTTTGTCAATTTTAAGGTCCAAATAAACTTTAATGGGTCTATATTCATAATCCACATGTAAAGTTCTATTTTAAACTCTAATTACCTCAATATAGAGCCCTTAGTACAATATTTAAATAAAAATGTCATCTGATATTTTTAAATAATTTATTTGGAGCGGATTACCATCCTGGTATAGTCCCAACAAGTACATACTCATCTTAAATCTAAATATTCTTGTACATGAGTGTGCTTCATAAGATACTCAAGTTCCTAAGTTAAGGTTAAGTAATTATCTACCTCATTCATCTTGTTAGTACACTAAACTTGACCAGGTGGTTGAATTGAGGCCCTAACTTTCCTGCATAAGCATGTACGACAGAAATGTCTAATTTGTGGAAATTGGGGTCAGAAATTACCAAATTTCTGGTGGTTGTAATTTAATTTGTTACAAACTTCCCTACATTACTAGCAACAATAACATGTTATTGACTTGGACAGAACCATTATTCTGACCAGGCCCTGTCAGTATTCACCTTGAGGCCCTTCTCCTATGGCACAAGGAAATATCCAAAATCACATATTTTTCACAGTAATTTGGTAAATTCCTCTACCATACATGGATATTAATATTTGTATACACCCTGGTACATTGAACCTACTATCCTGTAGATTATCTACCACATAATTGTTACATCAACACAGTATTTGGGAAAAATGCCATTTGAAGTTTCAATATGCAGTTGGACATTTCTATTTACTGACTCTGTGCAGCCAGCCATATGGCAAAATTGTGTAATTTCAATCAATGATCTAATGATCATCTGATCAAATTATCTAAAGTTTTTAGTGTTCTTCATTAAGGTCAACATTATGTTACCAAAGTTTGATCAACTTCTAGAAGTAATCTTCAGTAATTCTAAAACTGATGCTCAAATGCTATGACACTAGTCATTAGCCCAAATTTAGGTTTTTTTAAAAAAATAATTCTAATATTATTTTTTTTATAACAATTCTTCATTACTCTTAATACCACTTCAGTAGGTATTAGACTGTAAAACTTAAACTATAAAGATACATAAGCTCTGAATAAGCTTAACAATAAACTTAAAACAAACAAGGACATCCTACATCATCCTCTACTTTAATTAAGGTCAGCAGACACCCTCAAGTTGCATGAATAGCCTGGCCGGCTGAGTAGTTACATGAGCAATTACTGCGTGCGGTCGGTCGTTCTCCAAAATCACCGAGTAAACAACGGAACCGGTACTCCTGCCATGAAATCTTCGTCTCGCGAGCGATCGTTAATCTTTATTAGTTTGGCATTCCCATGTGTGACTAAGTTTTATTGTAAATAGCCAAGAACTGATTGTCTTTTATACTTAAAATGTAATTTTAAAGGCCCTACGAAGGTGACCGTTGTTTGTACGGAAGTGTATTTTACCACATTATTTTTAAAGGTTGTCACGCAGGGGTTAAGCCGCCTTTTTAGATGTAATTTTTATGATCCCAGTACACGGGGGCATATAGGGGGGGTATTATTTTTGGATACACATATCACACATTGTACAACCTACTATGGAATTAGTTCTATGTAAATATTTTTAGGGGCAACCCATGATAGTTTAGTTTGGTGATACTTATATATGTTAAAAAAGTTGACCAAACATCATAGTAGGCTGATACCTCTAACGGTTTAGTCGTTTGTGATAGGTGAAGTTCTCTATCCTGTTGACATTTTCCATAACTATGGAAGATATTTTACTACCAGTTATATATCTGTATGACCGGTAGTAACTATATGTACTTGGGATCAATCAACTAAATATCTTAGTACAGATACATATTAAGATAGTCCATGAATTTTAATCTTCGTAGCAACCTCGATACTGCTGTGCACTATATAAGGTAAATGGGCACCTGCCATATCTCTTTCTCGTTCGCGCGAACGTAACATTTTCAATTGTTTGTTTACATTTGCAGAGGTCATTCAGTGCACATTCCTGAGCGCTCGTTCTCTGCTCAGGGGCACCTGCTATTTTTCACACCGGTTCGTGCGACTAGCTAACTACTTGCCATAAGGTCTTACTTTGAATATCGTAGCAAAATCTTTAGTACAACCCTCAACGGGCAACGCAGTCTATATGTTGCAGGTTTGACTATGTGTTATTAGGGATCTTGGGATATATGAAGGACACACCTATGAGCTGTTGATACCCCTTCTGACAGACAGTGTCCTTCTACCTTCTTACTATTATCATTTAATCTATCTCTCTACCTTATGCAACCCATTATAAATCACCTACTCTAAATACATTTTGGTGATGGGGTATGCTGATATAAAAATATACCCGAAGATCCCTAGTTAAGGTCAAACCTGTCTCTATATTATCTATCTGCTGTTATGGTTAAACTATTTTTTTGTTGTTGTTTTTTTTGTTGTTTTTTTTTTGATCAATCAGAGTTCCATGCATATATTGGTCCACTCCTAATTTCTTGTTCATTTTGTTTAGGACACACATTTCAAATATCTAGTGTGTGTCCTTGTTATCTTCTACACGGGTTTGAATGCTACTTAGAATCAAATATTTGCACGGTTTTTATCTCCCCAAGGACATACGGTATAAATCGGCTATGGAACAAACTAACAAACAATTTACTAACCAACGTATGTCTTAATCTTCTTAGACGTAGTAATTGCACCGGGTAATATCTTCACCCGGTCTACCTCCGACCCCCGTTGGTACACAATAGTGTGCGAGCGGGGGTGGGAGATATGAAAACCGAACACACTCTGAGATTAATGCAACCCACTTAGCCCTCTAAACATCATAGTATTGAAATTTTAATAGTTTATTAACTAATTTTAGACCTCTTTAATCACCTTAGTTAATTTAGTCGCCCAAATGCATTTATGCGGTGGCAACTTTAAATAAACTTATATAGCGAGCTATTTACAATAAAACTTAGTCACACATGGGAATGCCAAACTAATAAAAATTAGCGATCGCTCGCGAGACGAAGATTTCATGGCAGGAGTACCGGTTCCGTTGTTTACTCTGTGATTTCGGAGACCGACCGACCGCACGCAGTAATTGCTCATATAACTACTCAGCCGGCCAGGCTACCCATGCAACTTGAGGGTGTCTGATGACCTTAATTAAAGTAGACGATGATGTAGGGTGTCCATGTTTGTTTTAAGTTTATTGTTAAGCTTATTCAGAACTTAAGTATATTTATAGATTAAGTTTTACAGTCTAATACCTACTGAAGTGGTATTAAGAGTAATGAAGAATTGTTAGAAAAGACGTAAATTTGGGCTAATGACTAGTGTCATAGCATTAGAGCTTCAGTTTTAGAATTATTGAAGATTACTTCTTGAAGTTGATCAAACTTTGTTAACATAATGTTGACCTTAATAAAGAACACTAAAAACTCTAGATAATTTAATCAGATGATCATTAGATCATTGATTGAAATTACATAATTTTGCCGTATGGCTGCACAGGGTCAGTAAATAGAAATGTCCAACTGCATATTGAAACTTCAGATGGCATTTTTCCCAAATACTGTGTTGATGTAACAATTATGTGGTAGATAATCTACAGGATAGTAGGTTCAATGTACCAAGGTGTATAAAAATAATAATATCTATGTATGGTAGAGGAATAGAGGTGAATACTGACAGGGCCTGGTCAGAATAATAGTTCTGTCCAAGTCAATAACATGTTATTGTTACTAGTAATGTAGGGAAGTTTGTAACAAATTAAATTACAACCACCAGAAATTTGGTAATTTCTGACCCCAATTTCCACAAATTAGACATTTCTGTCGTACTTTATTATGTAGGAAAGTTAGGGCCTCAATTCAACCACCTGGTCAAATTGAGTGTACTAACAAGATGAATGAGGTAGATAATTACATAACCTTAACTTAGGAACTTGAGTATCTTATGAAGCACACTCATGTATAAGAATATTTAGATTTAAGATGAATATGTACTTGTTGGGACTATACCAGGATGGTAATCCGCTCCAAATAAATTATTTAAAAATATCAGATGACATTTTTTTTTAAATATTGTACTAAGGGCTCTATATTGAGGTAATTAGAGTTTATAATAGAACTTTACATGTGGATTATGAATATAGACCCATTACATTTTATTTGGACCTTAAAATTGACCAAAAACCGGCCAATATTGTACAAATTGAGCATTTTGCTTATGACATAGCATAAGGGCCTCAATTTGAATATTGGTGGATAAAAACATATTTTGATGTTTATTTTAGATAAACAACAGTATAAAGTTACTAGAAAGTTATAAATATATAGGATTTATTAATCCTTGTTACAAAAAAATTTAGCTAATAATTTCCCGAATTTACTATTGTGTTGAAGTAATCTTATTGATCACAAACCAATACAATTTAAACTAGCTTTATTTAGTTTTAGAGTTATTTGGTCACAACGCATCGGAAGTATGGGCCTTACCCGGCTGGACTGTGTCCACTGGTTGTTCTGCGCGCTTTCATACTACCAATCGGGGTAACTTGGACCAGGAGCTCTGGGTCCCAATTTAAATTTCTCAGACAAGTATGTTCCCATATGCATGTTTACAAGCTTAATCGCTTGGGGATTTTCAAATACTAATTTAATAAATACTATAGTTTCCTATGTAAATGGTCACAGGGGGAAAAGGCGATAATGAATAGCTAAGGTAAGCTTAGCTATAAGGTAAGAAATGAAAAAAAAACGTTCAAGGATTGACTGCTTATTTAAACGGATCCATGACATTGTCTCACCGGACAATGTCTCACCAGGATTTATAAAAAAGGGACATTGTCTCACCCAGAAATTTTTTACAAAAACACATTGAATGATTTATTGCTTTATTTGTTCATTAAATTTTACATCACACAAATTAGCACATATTATAGCACATGTTACATTATGTAAGAGCACACATGATATCACTAGTAAAATCAACTTGTTCATTTGTTCATATATGGAGCAGTGTTTATTCAGAACCTAATAGTATGTCCTACACCTCGCAGGAATTCTTGCATTGTTTTGCGTTCTGCATTCAAATCCTGGCAAAGAGTGTGAAGTCGGTTCTGATGCTCAGCAGTGGCACGTCTCACACGTTTCCTAGGTGGTTGACCACGACTCTCCTGCACAATATGGGTTGACACTACTGCTTCATCCTTCCTCAAACCCTCCACAGCTTTCCAAAATGATGGATGCTTGTAGCCAACCAGTGCTCTGAAACCATTGTTCCAAGCTTCACAGAGGTTGTTTGTGCGATTTTCCCCTGCTAGTGTGACTTCATGAACATTCCATAGAGCAGGAGGGTACCGAGGAGGAATTCGACGCATTATGGCAGGTGGAATAACCTCATCATCATTTGGGGGGTGAGACATTGTCCTTTTAAAAAAAAACCTGGTGAGACAATGTCCGGTGAGACAATGTCCGTATACCTATTTAAACACTTCACTTTCACAGATTGTTTCTCGATCTCATCTTGGACTTTAGCAACTGTTTGTACTCCAGACAATATACAAAATATTAAAAGCAACAGTTTGTACACCAGACAATATACAAAAGATTAAAAGAAACAGTTTGTACTCCAGACAATATACAAAAGATTAAAAGCAATCAAAACCAATCAACACTTCCGTGTTTATCTCACTTAACCTTGACCGATACCATAAAGTGGTCGCTTAATTGTCATAAAACTGGGACATAATTAAAAATGTTTTATCATGAACAATGAAAGTGAGAAAATTGCCTGCGGTCGTATTAGTGGTTCAATTAGCATAGGATTAATGGCATTTGTCTGAATTAACTGGTCGTATTATGGAATAACGGGGTGGTCTGGTTATCGGGGTCAACGACTATTGACATATATAGTGAAATAATCCGTTCTGAAAAAAATCGTTCGCAAGAGCAGGGTGGTCTCGAAATCGGGGTGGTCGCATAGAGGGTTTTTACTGTACATCACTTATATTCATATTAATTATTCAACGAATATTAATGAAACACTGCCCAACACTGTGAATGCGCATGCCTGTAGCTTCGAGTGTGTTTTACGTTTATTTATCGTCGCTACCGGCTGCCCGTATGAGCGACGCCTCCTGAAGAGATTGGTCATTTTGGATTTCTGGAGGATAGTGCAATAATACAGACAGAGACCCATTCCAGAGTCTCCTCTGGTTCTTTTACGTGCACGGTGTAAAGCACCGACACGAGACCTCTGATAACGTCCCATCAGAAAGACTGTTAATTTTATTAGGGTCAGACGGGGGATCGAACCTGCGATCTTTGGATTACCAGTTCAGCATGTTACCACTGGACTACATATCCGTCTGTAAGCTTCTAGTGCGCATGTCAGCTGTATATTATTGGTGAGGAATTTCAAACGAAAATGGATACAAACAGTGCGCATGCGTTCATCGAAGGAAATGATATAGCGATGTAAATATTTCACATAAATATTTCATTTTGCACGTTATCGTATAGGTCTACATTTAAGGAATGAATCGCGAGTTAATAGTTTCCATCGGGGTATGAACTACATTGGGCGTGTTTAATGTGTGTGGAGGAAACTATTAACCCGCGATTCATTACTTATATTTACATTAATTATCCTTTTCAATGAAACAAAGAAAAAAATCACACTTTCCAATTAAAAGGTATTTAGTCAAATTTGCCACTTACCGTGTGCCGGCGGGGACCTGGTAATTAGATCGTCCTTGGAACAGTGTAAACTGTAAGACGCGCATAAGATGCGACGAACGTTGCATAACACTGCGAATGTGCATACCCGTAACATCGTGTGCTCATGTCAGCTGCATATCATTGGTTGGAAACCCTCATAGGAACTTGTATACAACCAGGGCACATACGTTCATCGAAGAAAAGTGGAAGTCTTGATAGCACAGTGGATGCGCGTTCGCGTCAGGTGCGAAAGGTCCGGAGT
>CM026389.1:44316076-44351070 GCA_014843695.1 Archivesica marissinica
CTGGAAAGTCGTGATAGCGCAGTGGATGCGCGTTCGCTTCATGTGCGAACGGTCCGGAGTTCGAGCCCCGCTTGAGCCGTTACGATTGTGCACTTAGGCAAGGCATTTAAATTCCACGTTGCCTCTTCTCTCTCCCTCGTGGCGAAGGATTCCATCATTCAGGAATGAGGTCTCGAGAGTGATTCATATAAGTTGTAAGAACTTGTTTCGCAATCAAGCTAAAATAAATTTGTATAAATAATAGCTGGAGTGACGCGATATGACCTAAGTTGTTGTTGCGACATAAACCACAAACTCAAAATCAAATCGTCTAGCTTGTTACAACCAGGGAGGGTACCTAGTAGACATACACTGACATGGTATAGACTCTCGTCTGGTTGGTTCAAGACATTGATATTACACCTGAATTTCGAACGGTAGACTGTTACCGAATCTGCTCTGTGCGGTTAAAGCCAAATACAGTCGAATCTGTGTTAGTGGTCACCTCCATTAAGCAGCCAATCTGTATTAAGCAGCCAGTTTCCAGATTCCCAATAATTTATTGGTTGTTTTCTTATATATTTGACCTCTATTAAGCAGCCACCTGTGCTAAGCAGCCACTTTCTCTGACTCCATTGGCTGGCTGCTTAAGACAGGTTTGACTGTAGTGTGCTCTTTGAAAGGTTTAAGCTAGTGTTGTGGTTGTCGTATTTGTGTTTATACTCACTTCAATGTCCGTGACGCACATGTCTAGTATCTCCTTATACTGCATCTGATACACATCAACGATGCATTTCTTAGCGGAAGGATATTTGTTCAGGAGATCGTAGCAGAGTAACGTCGCTTGCGGACGTACGATAACTGTGATATGCTGTGGTGCCCCGGTAGCTAAATCGAACAAGGTTGTAAAACAACAAAGCATTGCCTATTAAATAGTTATTTAGATATTGGGACTACGGATGCACTTCTGTGTACTACGGATGCATTTATGTGCACTACGGATGCACTTATGTGTACTACGGATGCACTTCTGTGTACGTACAATACGGATGCACTTCTGTGTACTACGGATATACTTCTATGTACTACGGATGCATTTCTGTGTACTACGGATGCACTTCTGTGTACTACGGATGCATTTCTGTGTACTACGAATACACTTCTGTGTACTACGGATGCATTTCTGTGTACTACGAATACACTTCTGTGTACTACGGATGCACTTTTGTGTAGTACGGATGCACTTTTGTGTACTACGGATGCACTTCTGTGTATGTACGTATATACAACCACAAGAAACGACAGGGTTTCACAAGGGGTTCAATACATTAATTAGTTGACTAACTATTCTGTATTTTTCAAGAGACACGAACGGCGTAATACTTTTTATATTCTTAGAAATGTGAACACCCCAGCTCTATATATGTATACGGTAGATAAGCCAACCCAACAAAGAAGAATCCAGTTAATCGATCGTTTTTTATTTTATTGCCTCAAACTATCAGATATAACTGCTGATGCATAATAAACCATAAATCGCGCTCAAGGTAGACCACTCCAGAATGTGATTATGACGTGAATGAGTACCTAAAGAAGTCCACGAGAGTCGCATAGTTTTTGTTATGACGTACGGTTGGTAAATAGGCCCAGGAATGTAGTCCTGATAACTAATATAGTTCATTTTTCTTTTTGGTGACAGGAAGTGTGTAGTTATTGTCGGTTGTTTTGGAGAAATTATGCGACTTCAGAAGACACCAGCCTAGTTGCTATGTAAAAAAGATGTAATATAAGAAGTCAGGCGTTTGTAAACTAGAGGTGGTGTATACTGTGATATTGGGCGGAAGAATACAGTGTGCAAACACAGTGACGTCATTCACAGTTGTAAATGTTCTATAATAAATCTGTAATATGTTTGCTGTTCTTCGGGTTCATTTGAATACCTCTACACAGTGGATGTAGTAACAGAAGAAGTGAAAGATTAGATATATAAATACAAAGACTTGTGTTGTATTAAAAAAAACAATAAGCACGACTTTTAAAAAAAAAAATCAAAACAACAACGAAAATGAAAGGAAGGAGCAGTGGCTTGTTGGGAATATGCGCATGGTCCCTAAAATGCCTTAGTCGAGTAAAACCGAATCTGCACTAACACTATAATTATATATAATTACTGAATAGTAACCGTTGGCTTGTCTCCTATTACCCAACTGACCCTTAACTAATTTTCGAAAATAAAAATAACATATTTGTGGGGGCAGAATTTGCATGTACAAATAATTACCTACTAGAATATACCGCTCACTGTTGGATTACACTACTCACTGCTCACTGTCAGCCAGCAATACATCAGTGCACTGACCGTAAACTGCTCACTGCAGGCTAGCAATACATCAGTACACTGACAATATAATGCTCACTGCAGGCCAGCAATACATCAGTACACTGACAGTACACTGCTCACTGCAGGCCAGCAATACATCAGTACACTGACAGTACACTGCTCACTGCAGGCCAGCAATACATCAGTACACTGACAGTACACGGCTCACTGTTAGACAGCAATACATCAGTACACCGACAGAACACTGCTCACTGCCAGTAATACATCAGTACACCGACAATACACTGCTCACTGCAGGCCAGCAATACATCAGTACACTGACAGTACACTGCTCACTGCAGGCCAGCAATACATCAGTACACTGACAGTACATTGCTCACTGCAGGCCAGCAATACATCAGTACACTGACAGTACACTGCTCACTGCAAGCCAGCAATACAGCAGTACACTGACGATACTCTGCTCACTGCAGGCCAGCTATAAATCAGTACACTGACAATACACTGCTCAATGCAGGCCAGCAATACATCAGTACACTGACAGTACACTGTTCACTGCAGGCCAGCAATACATCAGTACACTGACAATACACTGCTCACTGCAGGCCAGCAATACATCAGTACACTGACAGTACACTGCTCACTGCCAGCAATACATCAGTACACTGACAATACACTGCTCACTGCAGGCCAGCAATACATCAGTACACTGCTCACTGCAGGCCAGCAATACATCAGTACACTGACAGTACACTGCTCACTGCCAGATATACATCAGTACACTGACAGTACACTGCTCACTTAAGGCCAGCAATACATCAGTAAACTGACAGTACACTGCTCACTGCATGCCAGCAATACATCAGTACACTGACAGTACACTGCTCACTGCAGGCCAGCAATACAGTAGTACACTGACAGTACACTGCTCACTGCATGCCAGCAATAAATCAGTACACTGACAGTACACTGCTCACTGCCAGCAATACATCAGTACACTGACAGTACACTGCTCACTGCAGGCCAGCAATACATCAGTACACTGACAGTACACTGCTCACTGCATGCCAGCAATACATCAGTACACTGACAGTACACTGCTCACTGCCAGCAATACATCAGTACACTGACAGTACACTGCTCACTGCAGGCCAGCAATACATCAGTACACTGACAGTACACTGCTCATTGCAGGCCAGCAATACATCAGTACACTGGCAGTACACTGCTCACTGCAGGCCAGAAATACATCAGTACACTGACAGTACACTGCTCACTGCCAGCAATACATCAGTACACTGACAGTACACTGCTCACTGCAGGCCAGCAATACAGCAGTACACTGACAGTACACTGCTCACTGCAGGCCAGCAATACATCAGTACACTGACAGTACACTGCTCACTGCCAGCAATACATCAGTACACTGACAGTACACTGCTCACTGCAGGCCAGCAATACATCAGTACACTGACAGTACACTGCTCATTGCAGGCCAGCAATACATCAGTACACTGGCAGTACACTGCTCACTGCAGGCCAGAAATACATCAGTACACTGACAGTACACTGCTCACTGCAGGCAAACAATACATCAGTACACTGACAGTACACCCACCACCAACAAACAAAACACACAACACCCACCAACCACAAACACACACACCAAACTGCTCACTGCAGGCTAGCAATACATCAGTACACTGACAATATAATGCTCACTGCAGGCCAGCAATACATCAGTACACTGACAGTACACTGCTCACTGCAGGCCAGCAATACATCAGTACACTGACAGTACACTGCTCACTGCAGGCCAGCAATACATCAGTACACTGACAGACACCCACAACACAAACACAACACCACAAACACCCACCCAAAACACAACACCACAATACACTGCTCACTGCAGGCCAGCAATACATCAGTACACTGACAGTACACTGCTCACTGCAGCCAGCAATACATCAGTACACTGACAGTACACTGCTCACTGCAGGCCAGCAATACATCAGTACACTGACAGTACACTGCTCACTTGCAGGCCAGCAATACATCAGTACACTGACAGTACACTGCTCACTGCAGGCCAGCAATACATCAGTACACTGACAGTACACTGCTCACTGCAGGCCAGCAATACATCAGTACACTGACAGTACACTGCTCACTGCCAGCAATACATCAGTACACTGACAGTACACTGCTCACTGCAGGCCAGCAATACATCAGTACACTGCTCACTGCCAGCAATACACAGTACACTGACAGTACACTGCTCACTGCCAGAAATACATCAGTACACTGACAGTACACTGCTCACTAAGGCCAGCAATACATCAGTACACTGACAGTACACTGCTCACTGCATGCCAGCAATACATCAGTACACTGACAGTACACTGCTCACTGCAGGCCAGCAATACATCAGTACACTGACAGTACACTGCTCACTGCATGCCAGCAATACATCAGTACACTGACAGTACACTGCTCACTGCCAGAAATACATCAGTACACTGACAGTACACTGCTCACTCAGCCAGCAATACATCAGTACACTGACAGTACACTGCTCACTGCAGGCAAGCAATACATCAGTACACTGACAGTACACTGCTCACTGCCAGCAATACATCAGTACACTGACAGTACACTGCTCACTGCAGGCCAGCAATACATCAGTACACTGACAGTACACTGCTCACTCAGCCAGCAATACATCAGTACACTGACAGACACTGCTCACTGCAGGCCAGCAATACATCAGTACACTGACAGTACACTGCTCACTGCAGGCAAGCAATACATCAGTACACTGACAGTACACTGCTCACTGCAGGCCAGCAATACATCAGTACACTGACAGTACACTGCTCACTGCAGGCCAGCAATACATCAGTACACTGACAGTACACTGTTCACTGCAGGCCAGCAATACATCAGTGCACTGACAGTACACTGCTCACTGCAGGCCATCAATACATCAGTACACTGACAGTACACTGCTCACTGCCAGCAATACATCAGTACACTGACAGTACACTGCTCACTGCAGGCCAGCAATACATCAGTACACTGACAGTACACTGCTCATTGCAGGCCAGCAATACATCAGTACACTGGCAGTACACTGCTCACTGCAGGCCAGCAATACATCAGTACACTGACAGTACACTGCTCACTGCAGGCCAACAATACATCAGTACACTGACAGTACACTGCTCACTGCAGGCCAACAATACATAAGTACACTGACAGTACACTGCTCACTGCAAGCCAGCAATACATCAGTACACTGCTCACTGCCAGCAATACAGCAGTACACTGACAGTACACTGCTCACTGCAAGCCAGCAATACATCAGTACACTGACAGTACAGTGCTCACTGCCAGCAATACCTCAGTACACTGACAGTACACTGCTCACTGCAAGCCAGCAATACATCAGTACACTGACAGTACACTGCTCACTGCCAGCAATACATCAGTACACTGACAGTACACTGCTCACTGCCAGCCGACAATACATCAGTACACTGACAGTACACTGCTCATTGCAAGCCAGCAATACATCAGTACACTGACAGTACACTGCTCACTGCAAGCCAGCAATACACTTACAGTACACTGCTCACTACCAGCAATACAGCAATACACGTACAGTACACTGCTCTCTACCAGCAATACAGCAATACACTTACAGTACACTGCTCTCTACCAGCAATAGAGCAATACACGTACAGCACACTGCTCACTACCAGCTATAAACGTACAGTACACTTCTCACTACCAGCAATACACGCACAGTACACTGCTCTCTACCAGCAATACAGCAATAGACTTACAGTACACTGCTCACTAGCAGCAATACAAAAGTACACTGACAGTACACTGCTCACTACCAGCAATACACTTACAGTACACTGCTCACTACCAGCAATACACTTACAGTACACTGCTCACTACCAGTAATACGGCAATACACTGGTAGTCTGAGCGAATATTCCAATATTCGTTGTCATCCCTAATAGATACACATTAATAACCATACAGTACTCACGTGGTGGCAATATGTATGTTTTACTGTGCATTGTGGGTATAATAGTAGTCAAGTGATGTGGTGTGGTCGTCTGCTGTGGTAGTGAATTAGTCGGCTGCGATCGCAATGTGAATCCACCGGAATTCTGTGAACCTACAGCAATCGAGGAGCTGGGGGCCGGCATTAACTATGGTGCAGTTCATACAGAAGTCCTGTAAAGGTAAGCCGACTGTGCTTGCTTTCTGGAGCATGTGTGATATTGCTTGGCATATACAGTCAAACCTGTCTTAAGCAGCAAGCCACGGGAGTCAGAGAAAGTGGCTGCTTAGTACAGGTGGCTGCTTAATAGAGGTAAAATGTATAATAAAACCACATATTGGGAATCATGAAACTGGCTGCTTAATACAGGTTGGCTGCTTAATGGAGGTGACCACTAACACAGGTTTGACTGTACATAATTAGTGTCGTTGTAGGTTTTACTGCATTCAGAAAAATGATGTGATTATGTTATCACCATGCTATGAGAGCACACAACCATGAACGTTAAGGTCCCATGTGACGCGTGATGGGTATGCATGCAAGTCAGCTACTGAGTGCCCCATGTGTTATGGACTTGCAAAGATACGGTGTCGGAACGGCTAGTGGTGCTACTTAGTGGCTCAAACTGCCTGGGTAGGGACGGATCAGTTGTCCAGTGGTTTGCACGGTCACATGCAAATTCAGTTGTTGTGCGAGTGCCCTTCCCGCCATAACAACATCGTGATGTTCGCTAATAAAAATATGAGCGACGCCATATGAAGTGATTATTCATTATGGCCTAGTGGTTAAGGCGTCCGCCTACGACGCGGTTAGAAGGTTCGAACATCGACAGGGGTTCGTTCTGATATGGCCGGTTGGTGAGCCGCCAGTCAGTTAATAATGGCTACCGATTGCCTACCAGCCTGACTACACTACATTGTATATTCCCGATTCCAACTTAGGCTTCACGTGTACGATGTGACAGGAAGCGTAAAAATAAGTGTACCATTGTTTACCGTAATTGATGGTACTGTTCTTGGAACAGGTTGACACACTTGATTGTTTGTCTGTCCATTGCACGTGCAATATTGCTGTCTCTTGGGCGTATCCGGAAGTGGATTGGCTTTTTCGAACAAGCTCTGACCAGGTGGGATACTGGATTGTCCAAAAAGCAAATCGGACATTAAATGAATAATCACGTAACTACAGTGATGTTTTACGTTTATTTATCGTCGCTACTGGTTGCCAATATCAGCGACGCCTCCTGAAGAGATTAGTCATTTTAGATTTTGTAGGATAGTGCAATGATACAAACAGAGACCCATTCCAGAGTCTCCTCTGGTTCTTTTACGTGCACGGTGTAAACACTGACACAATACCTCGGTTTTAAGTCCATCTGAAAGACTGCTAATTTTATTAGGGTCAGACGGGGGATCGAACCTGCGACCCCCGGATTACCAGTCTGTACGTAACTGCACCAATGTAGTTTTATTTTTCATAAAGCATGAACTTGTGATGCACGAAATGTGAACGTACTTGAGTAATACTGGTGTCGTACTGTGTAAAGGATAGCAACCGTTTTAGAAATTGTGATAATGTTTTTGAACAGAAATACGATTTTAGCATTCCTCACATTGTAAAGCACAGAGGGGACCATGGACATATTGTATGCGACCGTTTGCGTGCGTGTGTGCGTGTGTGCGTGTGTGCGTGCGTATATTTATCGTCGCTACCGGTTGCCCATATGAGCGACGCCTCCTGAATAGATTAGTCATTTTAGATTTTGGAGGATAGTGCAATGATGCAGATAGAGACCCATTCCAGAATCTACTCTGGTTCTTTTACGTACACGGTGTAAAGCACTGATACGAGACATCGGTTTAAAGTCCCACCTGAAATACTATTAATTTTATTAGGGTCAGACGGGGAATCGAACCTGCGATCCCTGGATTACCAGTCCAGCGTTTTACCACTGGACTACAGATCCGTCTTTAATGAATCAGTTATGAATATAGGACACCCTGGCTATTTAACGCTAATAATAACACCATTGCACACAAACATGATGAACATAATGAAATAATATTCTTAGCTGTCCATATATTCATAGAACAGTCTAAACGATTCTAACAATATGTATGTAAACATGGACTGACTTGCATAGTGATACACTATGCACACTGTATGTGTTATTTCATCACTTTCTACTTCCCCGTTCCCAGTTTATCTAGCTCTAATGTCATACACGTATTATATATTTTGGTCTTACTACATAATACGTGTACGTCTTAGTCGCCTATAGTGCACACATTTATATATGTAATAGAGATAATCGCAATAAGCTTTAAGCTTTCGATTGAATCCATTTTCATTCTGTATACAATAGATATACATGTACTGTACATTATGAATTAATAAATATGTTTAAATCAAAAATGATGAGAGATTTGTATAGCCTATGTATAGACTAAATACTGTCCTTGACAGATAAAGATAATGACTATTTTTAGCGGAGTGATAAATGGCGACACGTAACGAAGTAGTAATAAACAAGGATTACTTGTGTTGTAGTATATGTTTGGAAACTTACCGATACACCACGATCTATGCCATGTCTACATTCATTCTGTCATCTCTGTTTAATTGGATACGTACGCAAACTCTCGGATACACCCGGTAATCAAAAAGTGTATTGTCCGATTTGTAGGTCGAATGCACAAATAGACAGCCATAAGTTCAACAGTACGGAAGAGTGGGTGGAGAACCTTCCAATAAATGTTACGCTAGTTTCGATTTTAAATGATAGTAAATTGACAATGAATTTGGAAGATACTCACTGTGAGCCGTGTCTAAGGGAGGACATCTTGACGGAAGCTATAATCTACTGCTGTGACTGTTCAGAAAAGTTGTGTGAAGAGTGTAAACGACATCACAAAAAAATTAAATTGTTAACAAATCATAAACTGGTTGACATTGCCAGTAACCTAGATATGGAGGATATTGACTATTTCAGACAACTTTCAAAGTGTCCAAAGCACAACACGGAAGACGTGAAATATCTCTGCAAGGACCACGACCAGCTGTGTTGCAATGAGTGTGCAATAGTGACCCATAGGAAATGTGAAAATATGGTTTCGTTAGCTGATGAAGTGAGAGGAAATGAAGAAATCGGAAGCAGCCCGAATATTCCTAAACGGCTGGAAGATATCTTGAATCATGCGGATATATTAATAGAGCATGAAACAGGTTATCAACCTGGCCTAGATGTAGCGGAGCAAAAAGTGAAGAGTCGCCTGAAGGAGATAAAGACAAGTATAGACGAAACATACAATAAACTTGAAAACAAGATTATGTCGGAAATGTCAGCAAAGCGCAAGGCTTTAAATAAAGCGAGTTCCTTACAGAAAGACGCTGTTGAAAATATGAAAACTGAGGTCAAGAAATTATCTGACAAAATGAAAAGGGCATCTGAATTTGGACAAAAAACACACATATTTCTCATGGAAAGACAAACATTGACAGACCTGCAGAGATATGAAGAAGCACTGAGAACATGTCACGAACAAGCAAGCAGTACTGTACTGTCCATGACGGAGACCAAAGCAATGCAAGAACTCTCCGACACACTTAGTAAATGTCTTTATATTGAGGAGCTATCGACTGATCCCACATTGCCTTCCTGTCCTCAGTGTCCTGTGTATAGGGATTTTAAAGAAAGGACAGCCGTCTATGAACGAACTATCGACATACAAGAAGGACGTTGTTATCCAGAATATTGCCTGTGGATCGACATTTATCTGATTGTTTCTTTACTGGGAAAACGTAAACTGAAATTGTTCGATGTGCAAAATGGAACACTTCTATCAACATACCGCTGTTCAGCCGCACCACATGAAATGACTGCTGTTGAAGGTTCAAACTTCGCTGTGGCTTTACGTGATGCAAATAAGTTAGATATCATGAGTGTATCTCAGTCGGAATTGAAACATATTCGAACGGTACAAACATCGTCACCAGTAACGGCACTAACATACGATAAGCAGAACAAGCAGTTAATTACAGTGTCATGGTCAGACAGGACTTTAAGAAGATTCCACCTGGACGGTAGAGATGCAGGAACAATACAGCTTAACCAAGAATACAGTTATGCTCTGCGTGGTGCATATACCGTTGTTCGGAGTGATGCATGTAGCATTGTTCTTGATGATAAATTGCACCACATTTATATATCATTAGATAATACTAATAAACTAATTTGTGTTGACATGTCCGGGAAACTTGTGTTCCAGTATAGTCATAATAATTTTATAAATCCATGGTCAGTTAATGTAGATAGTGATAGCAATGTTTATGTGGTGAGTTATACTGGAGAGTGTATTCAACAGTTGAACAAGGAAGGTACGTTCATCAGGGAGATTATTTCAAAGGGAAACTATCTTGTACATCCTCGTTGTATGTGTTTCAACAAGGATATGTCGAAGTTTGCTGTAACTTGTAGCAGAAGGGGACAAGAAATACAACTATACACGTTTGAATAGGTCCGTGATTAGACAACTTAAATGTGGAGAATTCTAATCTTGCTAAACGATTGTATTGTGAAATATACAATGCTCCACTGCATATTCCAGGCCCGTAGGCAGGGCTATTTGTAAGGGGTGCGTAATATATCGACGCTCCGGCGTTGCTAGGGAGTCCGGGGGCATGCGCCCCTCCCCTGATTTTTTTAAAACTACAATGCAGGTGCTGCGTTTTCAGGCATTCTGGGAAGTATATTTGACACATATATTTGCCTCAGAATAAGGATAGAGCAAATAACAAATAGTGGATAATGAACCTGAAGTAGAACAATGAACGACTGAAGAAAATTAGCTATAACATTAACTATTAACCATTTTAACATGTACGTTCTGATCGACCGGACCTCGGCGGTGAAGGGGGGTGCGTTGGCACCAATCGCACCCCCTGCCCACACGGGCCTGTATTCCTCCGTTTATATTGCACAAAATAAATGGGTCTTACCATCACGGCGTATGAAGGGGCGTAACTATAATGCAGCTAGAAATTATCTCCCGACGCGCTTGCTGCCCTTTGTATATTGGCATGTTTGTGTAAGATGAATCCATCAATGGGAAATGATTAAACTAAATCTTCTGTCCGGGAGGTTTATGAGATGGTGCGGTGGTTGCCACATCGGGCATGTAGGTTTTCCCCGGGTACACCTGTTTCCTCCCACACGAATGACCACATATACTATTTCATCCGCGCCAACGATAATGATTATATACGTTTTTAAAGCTTGCTATGCAATCATTGTATACTAACTAACGTTTATACTTAACCGACTAAACACGTTCCCTGGTATGCATACATGTATAGTAATTATTATTCCGTGTGCACATTGTGTTAGCCATACAGCATCGTTTATTTGATATACCTATATAAAAGTATGATATATCAATAAAGCATTCCAATAAACACTTATTGATATTTCAAAGAATATTCCCAATAACTTCCTTCCGAGTAATATAGTCTCCTCTCTCTTCCTCTCTCTCTCTCTCTCTCTCTCTCTCTCTTCCTCTCTTTCTCTCTTCCTCTCTCGCCCCTCTCTCTTCCGCCCTCCCCCTCTCTGTCTCTTCCTCTCTCTCGCCCTCCTTCTCTCTCTCTTCCTCTCTTGCCCCCTCTCTCTATTCTCTCTCTCACCCCATACTCTTCTTCCCTCTATCGCCCCCTCCTCATCTCTCTCTTCCATTCTCCGCCACTTCTCTCTCTCTCCTTCCTATCTATCGCCCGCTCCTCATCTCTCTCTCTTTCCATTATCTCGCCCCCTCTCTCTCTCCTATCTCACCCCTCTCCTCTTCCTCTCTCGCCCCCTCTCTCTCTTCCTATCTCGCCCCCTCTCCCTCTTCCTTCTCTCGCCACTTCTCTCTCTCTTCCACTCGCCCCCTCTCTCTCTCTCTTCCTCTCTCGCCCCCTCTCTCTCTCGCTTTGATCAATGAAGATCCATTTATCAATGCTGGGTTCTCGGTATAGTAAGATTGGTGGTGCTGTCATGTGAACAGTCATACGATCACATAATAAAATTTCCGAACTAAACTAACACGAAAACGGAGAACATTGCTGTATTCTCTCGGGTGGTTGGACAAAGACCAATAGTCTAAGGCACACATAATCAAACTATTCATGGACATGTTAGCAGGACATTATCAAAAGAGATGGTTAAACTAACTTGATCATACTTATGCTTCATTGCGTATTAATGGATGTCATTTGTTGCTGTAAATAATTAAGAGAACAAAATGTTTAAGCTAAAAGTTAATAGTTGATGAGGTTTAGTATATATGGTATATGACAGTAAGCGCGATAGTTCAGGTAGACCTATCAGTACAGGTAGTCAATTCTTCCTACAGCTTCATGTTATCGAACGTACGTATATGTTGATCGTCTACCTACAGAAGTAGCATGATTAATCATGCCTACCGCTTCCTGTTATTGAACGTACGTATATGTTGATCGTCTACCTACAGCAGCATCGTAGTTAATCATGCCTACCGCTTCATGTTATCGAACGTACGTATATGTTGATCGTCTACCTACAGCAGCATCGTTGTTAATCATGCTCACCGCTTCATGTTATCGAACGTACGTATATGTTGATCGTCTACATACAGCAGCATCGTTGTTAATCATGCTCACCGCTTCATGTTATCAAACGTACGTATATGCTGATCGTCTACCTACAGCAGCATCGATGATTAATCATGCCTACCGCTTCATGTTATCGAGCGTACGTATATGTTGATCGTCTACCTACAGAAGCATCGTAGTTAATCATGCTTACCGCTTCCTGTTATCGAACGTACGTATATGTTGATCGCCTACCTACAGAAGCATCGTAGTTAATCATGCTTACCGCTTCATGTTATCGAACGTACGTATATGTTGATCGCCTACCTACAGAAGCATCGTAGTTAATCATGCTTACCGCTTCATGTTATCGAAAGTACGTATATGTTGATCGTCTACCTACAGACGTATCGTAGTTAATCATGCCTACCGCTTCATGTTATCGAACGTACGTATATGTTGATCGTCTACCTACAGAAGTATCGTAGTTAATCATGCCTACCGCTTCCTGTTATCGAACGTATGTATATGTTGATCGCCTACAGATATACACTGAGCCCCGGGTGTGCGAGAAGTGACTTCGACCTGCAACGTGTAAACTTAACGTCACAACGACAGGTTAAGCCATATGGCGACTCTCCAATTAGTATTGGAAATAGGTCCCTCCGAGCAGTATTTCAGGCACGGACGAAAACCATGGTAGAACCACCGACCATAATCAATCCAACTGGATACCAATTCACATGGGTGGAATAATTGCAATTCAATGACGATGGACTGTAAATACAGGGATCGCGCGTTCAACCCACCGTCCCACCATAACAATTATACATACTTCCTTACACGAAACGAGTGGGATTCTTACCTACAGCAGTAAAGGTCAAGTGATTGGAAGTCATCGACCTAATCAGTCGACCACAAATTACCACCAGCGGATCAGGTATCCACCGGTATTGGTGGCAATGATGGTATTAAAGCCAATATTTTCTCACTATTTAGTTTTGTTTGTGTTCGATCTGTGGAGTGATGATAATGATGATGATGATTGAGCTGATTAACTCTCGCATCCGGCGAACCATATGGGCGAGCGTTCTGTGGAGTTTAATGTCGCACCAACAGCACCAACAGCTTAGGTTGCATAGCGACTCTAGCTATTATTGGTTGTGGAAGACCCAGGACACCCATCCGAGCAGTAAATCAGACACATAGTTGAGTAGAACGACCTATCGCAAGCCAGTTGGATCGCTCCCTCGCATGAAAAAAAAAAAAAAGAGTAAACTTTATTTATTTTACAACGATTGCGAAGCAAGTTCTAACAACTTATATTAATCACTCTCGTTGGCGGGGATGAAAGCGTAAATGCCATTTGCTCCCTCGCATGAAAGAATTCGATACCTCAAGTGGGATCCGAACATCAGCAGTTAGGTGCAAGTGATTTGAAATCAATGACCTTAACAACTCGATCACGGACGCCACACAATTAAGTTTACCATTAACTTGTTACCACTATATCTGTGGGCTGGATGTGGGTCCATTCTTTTCCAGGTATGTGTGTGACGTCTGCGTGAAGAATAGCAATCGACGATGGCGTCACTTGTATACTTGGCATAGACCAAACATTAAATGCCGTTTGCGCGGTATTTGACGTAGTATTCCAATCTGATGGTCGCAAGGTCATGTGACATGTACTCGGAGATATATTTTCTGTAACACAATGGAAACATATACGAGACGCTTTATTTTTGAGTCGAACATATATTTATATAACATGTCGAACATTAACTTAAATCTAGTACCCAATTAAAACTAGGTACTAGGTAAATGGAGGCAGTTTTATTATAAGAATAACGCAATAACATCAAATATATGTTTCACTGAATGAGATATTAAATCTAGGAAATAAAATGTGTCTTACCGTTGTTTATCGGCGAATAAAACATGGTTTGTCGTAGGAATTAACCACTACGGCCTGGACGGCAAAGGCCTTCACACACACCTTAAGCACGTCCATTGTAGTCCATACCACCGATGGAAATATCAAAACACTTATATTCATATTAATTATTCAACGGATATCAATGAAACACTGCCCAACACTGCGAATACGCTTGCCTGTAGCTTGGAGTGTGTCTTACGTTTATTTATCGTCGCTACCGGTTGCCCGTATGAGCGACGCCTCCTGAAGAGATTGGTCATTTTGGATTTCTGGAGGATAGTGCAATGATACAGACAGAGACCCATTCCAGAGTCTCCTCTGGTTCTTTTACGTGCACGGTGTAAAGCACCGACACGAGACCTCTGTTAACCTCCCATCAGAGAGACTGTTAATTTTATTAGGCCGATTTAAATTCCACATTGCCTCTTCTCTCTCCATCGTGGCGATGGATTCCATCAGGAATGAGGTCTCGAGAGTGATTAATATAAGTTGTAAGAAATTGTTTCGCAATCGAGCTAAACTAAATATATATAAACTAGTTCAGACACGGAAGAGCACCCAGCACATTACTGACTGGTAACACATTTCCCTTCATGTGTCCACACACTATAATACTCATAATAATTATTTATTCCAGGTTGTGGTAGATAGTTTAACAACCGCGTGTAAATGTCACGGCGTTTCCGGATCCTGCTCCATAAAAACATGCTGGCGCTCTCTGGCGGACTTTAACAAAATTGCCGCGACTCTCAAAGACAAATATGGAATGGCAATTGAAGTGAAACGAAAAAGAAATAAAGGAAAGCACGTGTTTGCTCCAATCAATAAGAAAGTTGATTCAATACCTAAAGACGAATTAGTTTATATTCAAAAGTCCCCGGATTATTGTTCACCAGATAAAAAGATGGGCTCCATAGGAACGCAGGGGAGGTAACTGCAACTTACTATTTACATGTATTACCTTTTTTTGGTTGCATATCCATATTTTCCCAGTTAGGTTTTACTATTCAGATTGTTTATGATGTAAAATGTGTATCTTTCAATACGTTAGTCCAGTCGTAGAACGTGTGTATGTTTAACCAGTCCCCTCGGGGTTTTTTTGTGATCGCAGAGCAGTGCTAGAGCGGTCATATTTGTTATCGTTTAGCGACGTTGACATGGCGGCTAATACACAGTGTAAGCGAATAATTTACTGGCACTGTGTCGCTTAGTCAATGTGTTTGTTTGATTTGTTTCGTGGTTTAAGTCGTACCAAATGCTCAGGTAATATGGTTTCATACTCCAGCTATGGTTTCATACATACAGACGGATCTGTAGTCCAGTGGTTAACACGCTGGACTGGTAATCCAGGGATCGCAGGTTCGATCCCCCGTCTGACCTTAATAAAATTAACAGTCTTTCAGATGGGACTTTAAACCGAGGTCTCGTGTCGGTGCTTTACACTATGCAGGTAAACGAACCAGAGGAGACTCTGTAATGGGTTTCTGTCTGTATCACTGCACTATCCTCCAACAATCTAAAATGACTAATCTCTTCAGGAGGCGTCGCTCATATGGGCAACCGGTAGCGACGATAAATAAACGTAAAACACACACACATAGTTTCATACATTCGTTATTGATGGCGGATTACCGCCGGTGCCCTTTCTATCAGTAGGTCAGGCAGGGACGGCCATACGGGTAGAACCACCGACCTTCCGTAAGCCAGTTGGATAGTTTCCTCACTTGAAATAAATCAACACCCTCCAGTGGGATTCTAACCTACAGCGGTAAGGGGCAAGTGATTTGGAGTCAACTTCTTCGACCGTAGCCACTCGACCACGGAGCCCCCCCCCCCGCGTCATAAAATAATATATTAGAGCAATATTATAACCTTGATAAAGCAAAGCATTCTTATGTTTGTATATTTCAGGTCTTGCGACCCAGAGAGCCATGGGCCCGGGGGTTGTGATATTATGTGTTGTGGGCGGGGCTATGACTCAAGTGACCAACAAATAGTGAGACGATGTGAATGCAAATACTACTGGTGTTGTTACGTAAAGTGCAAAACCTGTTCAGAAATGATCCGTGTTCACCGGTGTCGGTAATACTCCGTGTTTATATGTATCATGTGTGTTAAATGTTATTATCCTGCGTCTACAGAAATCCGGGTCTGAATTACCGAAATACAGTAATCCGATTGCACAAGGTGATTTACCGAAATACAGTAATCAGATTGCACATTGTGATTTACCGAAATACAGTAATCCGATTGCACAACGTGATTTACCGAAATACAGTAATCCGGGTACACACAATGTGATTTACCGAAATACAGTAATCCGATTGCACATTGTGATTTACCGAAATACACTTATTCGGGTACGGTGTGATTTGTTTTAAATTACAGATTTAATGTGAAATGTGTGTGATGTGTTCATGATTACCCGACGCAAGTGTCTATCCGCGCGCCAAATAGAAGGGAGGTAACGCTGTACTATACTGTTACGAGACGTCTTCGTATTTGTTGTTCTTCGGGCGCGGTCAGTAATGAATCTCTGCTTGACAGAACATCTGAAATGTTCGAATCCATTCTTCAGGAGCATAGTGTATGCGCGTGTTCACGCAAAGACGGTTATAATTAGAACATGCAAGGAGCAGCATACGCGCTGGCGGTACATCAGTGAGTTGTTCTCCTATTTTAGAGGGAATAGTGAGCTATAACTGCAAATATGGCGGGAAACTTGGAAGTTGAGTGTATGTACATATACATACGTAATTTAGAATAATGGTACTGACATATTATTGTATATAGTAAGGTATGTGACAGACTAGTGCTAGATCGTTTAGGTTTGTACGTGTCAGCGTTCCACGCCTTGTGATTTGACGATTGTTTTGTATCATGTAATTGCTTCCAAATGTAATAATACACACACGTTCATGTAACATTGCATTAGTGTATGCTACTGACGATGTAATTTCCATATAATGCACATTGTATAGATGGAGTCATTAATCTCTATACAGTCTGATTATTTAGGGCAGTCACTTGTATACATAACATTCGAAAACCAAAACAATCAGTGTTGAACCATCAAACCTAAACATATTTTTCTGTAAGCGTACAGCTTTGACCACTCGGCCATCCTGCCATGTGTGATAATTCGATATATTTTATATTATTCAATCAGTGTTTTAACTCGCCAATGTTTATATACATCAGCATGTTTGTATACAAGTGATCGACCTGATTAATCTCTGTAGTGTCCAGTATTTTGTTATACTATGCAATATTTGATAACAGAATATACGCCACTGAGAATATTGTAATACAGATCCGACTTAACGAGAGGCAGTGTTCAGTTACTGCATGCCCCCTCGAATACTCTTTAGTGTAATGCAATTGCAATCTAAATATTCAATGTACAGTGCAAAAACAAATGAACAAACTAATATAAGTATGTTTGATATACGATTCAAGGCAGTGTGTGTGCGCGTGCGTGCGTGCGTGCTGCGTGCGTGCGTGCGTTGAAGACGGATGTAAATTGGATGGGCCACACGTTTTAACAGCATTAGTTACGGCCTTCCCAAAGAATACTGAATAATCCTTAAAGAGGATGTGTCTTTTGAATTGGTTTGCTCTGTATTCATCGTAGTTTCGTTCACACCACACATGCTATCAATTTTCATCCTTTCTCATCTTGTAATTATTAAATTATCTCAACAGATATATCCTGCAGTATATCCAATGGATACCGTACCTAAATTTTGATAAAATCACATTTATTATGCATATACCTCAATAGAAAACACAAAGGATTCCAACTAAACGGACCAACCTACCTATCGGGATAAATCGGACTTTATCCACAAAGGGAGATAATAGAAAATCCAGCAAAGTCGCCCATTACATTACTCTAGTAATATCTCTAGTAACACCACGCACACCCGCAGCACGATGTGCTACGGCGAAAATATGGTCCCAAAACACAGTCTATTTATGAGTAATTTGGTGTTTTACGTTTATTTATCGTCGCTACCGGTTGCCCATTTGAGCGACGCCTCATGAAGAGATTAGTTATTTTAGATTTTTGGAGGATAGTGCAATGATACAGAGAGAGACCCATTCTAGAATCTCCTCTGGTTCTTTTACGTGCACGATGTAAAGCACAGACACGAGACCTCGGTTTAACGTCCCATCTGAAAGACTGTTAATTTTATTAGGGTCAGACGGGGGATCGAACCTGCGATCCCTGGATTACCAGTCCAGCGTGTTACCACTGGACTACATATCCGTCTGGGTTTTTTTATGAGTAATGCGTCATACAGTTAGTTATAAATAGGACAATTATTTCAAATAACTTAAATAATCCTCGCTTCTCACCAATGCAACCCGGGTTTGATCCTTGGACCGGGAAGTATGTGAGATGGTACGGTGGTCGCCAGATCGGACATGTTGGTTTTCTCCGGGTACTCCGGTATCCTCCCACACGAATGACCACATTTACGCTTTCAACCGCGCCAACGAGAGTGATTAATATAAGTTGTTAGAACTTGCTTCGCAGTCGTTGTAAAATAAATAAAGTTTAAAAAAAAATAATAATCCTGCATTGTTGTCATTATTATTATATAATATTATTACGTTGCTGTTCCATTGAGATCCCGGGAACGGGTCTGACCTGTGCTGATCAAATTCACATACACCATTATAGGCACAGTACCAAACAGTATGCATATTCTGAGACAAGACGCCGCTTAATTAGGGATGTACTCTATAATACCTGTGGTAATTTTAGTTACTCATACATATGCTGTCCAATGTTTGTTAGTAATTATAAGTTGACGTTTAATGAGAGACATCGGTCAGTTACTGCCCCTGAATACTCTCTAAAAGTAGATAGGTCCTATTAAGTTTTTTCCTCTGTTTTTATCGTTGTTTCCTTTGCACAACATGCTGGCAATTTTATTCCACTATCGCTTTATATGATTATTAAATTACTATATTTCGACAGATCTCCTACATTATATGCAATGGGTACTTATTTGTAAAACAATGTTATCAATTAATTAACACGATTTTGATAAAATCACAATTATCATACCGCAACATCTGGTTAGGGAACAACAGTAAAAACAATCGCGGGGATGGATTCCACCAGGAATGAGGTCTCGAGAGTGATTAATATAAGTTATATGAACTGGTTTCGCAATCGAGCTAAAATAAATTTGTATAAACTAAGTAAACACAAAGGATTCTAACTAAAAGGCCCTATTCACATTTTGGAGTATCTCAGACATGATCTGCCAAGGGAGGTAATAGCAAATTAGAGATAGATAAACAACTTGAGTAGACATGATTATATCTTCAATCTTAAATGATTTCAAGTCATCTCATGTTAGTTTATACACAATTATATTAGCTCGATTGCGAAACAAGTTCTTACAACTTATATTAATCACTTTCGAGATATCATTCCTGGTGAAATCAATCGCCACGAGGGAGAGAACGTGGCATTTAAATGCCTTGCTGCCTAAGGGCACACTCGTAACGGCTGCAGCGGGGCTCGAACTACAGTCCTTTTGCACCTGAAGCATGTTGCACTATGCCATATGGTGGTGTGGTGGAGGGGGAGGGGCAAACACAGTTACCGAGCTTGACGATAAGTTTTAACAGAAAAGAAGAAAAAACAATACATGCGAATACGTTCATCATTATGATCGATATATCAGAAAGTTTGGCACACATTTGGATGAACAGATGGTCAGCGAAAACTGATTTTATTACGATAATAATTGAACCAGATCTTTTTTTATTTTACAACGATTGAGAAACAAGCTTTAGCAACTAATAATAGCCCTCGTCGGTGCGGATGCAGGCGTATTTGTTGTCATTCGTGTGGGAGCAAACCTGAGTACTCAGATAAAACATTGGAAACCCCACCTGTCCGATCTGGCGACGACCGTACCATCTCGTGATCTCACATACTCCACGTTCCGAGAATCGAACCCAGGTTGCATTGGTGAGAATCGTCGAACCATCGAACCCAGGTTGCATTGGTGAGAATCGTCGAGCCATCGAACACAGGTTGCATTGGTGAGAATCGTCGAGCCATCGAACCCAGGTTGCATTGGTGAGAATCATCGAGCCATCGAACCCAGGTTGCATTGGTGAGAATCGTCGAGCCATCGAACACAGGTTGCATTGGTGAGAATCGTCGAGCCATCGAACCCAGGTTGCATTGGTGAGAATCGTCGAGCCATCGAACCGATATTGCATTGGTGAGAATCGTCGAACCATCGAACCCAGGTTGCATTGGTGAGAATCGTCGAGCCATCGAACCGATATTGCATTGGTGAGAATCGTCGAGTCATCGAACCGATATTACATCGATGAGAATCGTCGAGCTTGATAACCACTGCGCGACTTGGACATCCACTGTATTATTACATATTAATTGTATACATAGTGCCTTCTAAATGTAGTAGTGGGTAATTACATCATTATACTCTTTTGTTTATCTTGAATTAATGTTTATTTATATTATTGTTTGTTTTTGTGTTTTTGGTGTAAATAGTACTTTCTGTACATTTAATACAATGTACTGACCGTTTAGTTTGTTTTACTTGTCTGTTTCACCATGCACCCACCATGCACTCATTCTTTGGCTATTTTAATGTTAGATAGATATTTCCAGAACCGTTTTGACTGGGCCCCGGGAGGCATAACAAATGATATGCACACTTCTTGTTCAAATATCTTTCATTGGAGTAAGGTCTTAGGCACAATTAATATAATATTATAACTAATTAATACTGACCTATTTAATATATACTATATGGTGTGTTCTGTGCGGACTTTAACGCAACTACGTCCACTCCAGTGGTTAACACGTTGGACTGCGAATCCAGGGATCGCAGGTTCGATCCCACGTCTGTCCTTAATAATATTAATAGTTATCTCAGATGGACAATAATCCGAGGTCTGGTGTATCTGTGTTATACACAACCGAGGTCTGGTGTATCTGTGTTATACACAACCGAGGTCTGGTGTATCTGTGTTATACACAACCGAGGTCTGGTGTATCTGTGTTATACACAACCGATGTATGGTGTATCTGTGTTATACACAACCGAGGTATGGTGTATCGGTGTTATACACAACCGAGGTCTGGTGTATCGGTGCTATACACAACCGAGGTCTGGTGTATCTGTGTTATACACAACCGAGGTCTGGTGTATCGGTGTTATACACAACCGAGGTCTGGTGTATCTGTGTTATACACAACCGAGGTCTGATGTATCTGTGTTATACACAACCGAGTTCTGGTGTATCGGTGTTATGCACAACCGAGGTCTGGTGTATCTGTGTTATACACAACCGAGTTCTGGTGTATCTGTGTTATACACAACTGAGGTGGGTGTTATACACAACCGAGGTCTGGTGTATCGGTGTTATACACAACCGAGGTCTGGTGTATCGGTGTTATACACAACCGAGGTCTGGTGTATCGGTGCTATACACAACCGAGGTCTGGTGTATCGGTGTTATACACAACCGAGGTCTGTTGTATCGGTGCTATACACAACCGAGGTCTGGTGTATCGGTGTTATACACAACCGAGGTCTGGTGTATCTGTGTTATACACAACCGAGGTCTGGTGTATCTGTGTTATACACAACTGAGGTCTGGTGTATCGGTGCTATGCACAACCGAGGTCTGGTGTATCGGTATTATACAAAACCGAGGTCTGGTGTATCGGTGTTATAAACAACCGAGGTCTGGTGTATCGGTGTTATACACAACCGAGGTCTGGTGTATCGGTGTTATACACAACCGAGGTCTGGTGTATCTGTGTTATACACAACCGAGTTCTGGTGTATCGGTGTTATGCACAACCGAGGTATGGTGTATCTGTGTTATACACAACCGAGGTCTGGTGTATAGGTGTTGTACACAACCGAGGTATGGTGTATCTGTGTTATTCACTACCGAGGTTTAATGTATCGGTGTTATACACATCCGAGGTCTGGTGTATCTGTGTTATACACAACCGAGGTCTGGAGTATAGGTGTTATACACATCCGAGGTCTGGTGTATCGGTGCCACAACCGAGGTCTGGTGTATCTGTGTTATACACAACCGAGGTCTGGTGTATAGGTGCTATACACATCCGAGGTCTGGTGAATCGGTGCCACAACCGAGGTCTGGTGTATCTGTGTTATACACAACCGAGGTCTGATGTATCGGTGTTATACACAACCGAGATCTGGTGTATCGGTCATATACACAACCGAAGTCTGGTGTATATGTGTTATACACAACCGAGGTCTGGTGTATCGGTGTTATACACAACCGAGGTCTGGTGTATCGGTGCTATACACAACCGAGGTCTGGTGTATCTGTGCTATACACAACCGAGGTCTGGTGTATCGGTGTTATACACAACCGAGGTCTGGTGTATCGGTGTTATACACAACCGAGGTCTGGTGTATCGGTGCTATACACAACCGAGGTCTGGTGTATCTGTGTTATACACAACCGAGGTCTGGTGTATCGGTGTTATACACAACCGAGGTCTGATGTTATACACAACCGAGGTCTGGTGTATCGGTGTTATACACAACCGAGGTCTGGTGTATCGGTGTTATACACAACCGAGGTCGGGTGTGTCTGTGTTATACACGACCGAGGTCTGGTGTTATACACAACTGAGGTCTGGTGTATCGGTGTTATACACAACCGAGGTCTGATGTATCTGTGTTATACACAACCGAGGTCTGGTGTATCTGTGTTATACACAACAGAGGTCTGGTGTATCTGTGTTATACACAACCGAGGTCTGGTGTATCGGTGTTAAACACAACCGAGGTCTGGTGTATCGGTGTTATATACAACCGAGGTCTGGTGTATCGGTGTTATACACAACCGAAGTCTGGTGTATCTGTGTTATACACAACCGAGGTCTGGTGTATCTGTGTTATATACAACCGAGGTCTGGTGTATCGGTGTTATACACAACCGAGGTCTGGTGTATCTGTGTTATACACAACCGAGGTCTGGTGTATCGGTGTTATACACAACCGAGGTCTGGTGTATCTGTGTTATACACAACCGAGGTCTGGTGTATCCGTGTTATACACAACCGAGGTCTGATGTTATACACAGCCGAGGTCTGGTGTATCGGTGTTATACACAACGAGGTCTGATGTTATACACAACCGAGGTCTGGTTATCTGTGTTATACACAACCGAGGTCTGGTGTATCGGTGTTATACACAACCGAGGTCTGGTTATCTGTGTTATACACAACCGAGGTCTGTTGTATCTGTGTTATACACAACCGAAGTCTGGTGTATCTGTTTTATACACAACCGAGGTCTGGTGTATCGGTATTATACAAAACCGAGGTCTGGTGTATCGGTGTTATACACAACCGAGGTCGGGTGTGTCTGTGTTATACACAACCGAGGTCTGGTGTTATACACAACTGAGGTCTGGTGTATCGGTGTTATACGCAACCGAGGTCTGGTGTATCTGTGTTATACACAACCGAGGTCTGGGGTATCGGTGTTATACACAACCGAGATCTGGTGTATCTGTGTTATACACAACCGAGGTCTGGTGTATCTGTGTTATATACAACCGAGGTCTGGTGTATCGGTGTTATACACAACCGAGGTCTGGTGTATAGGTGTTGTACACAACCGAGGTCTGGTGTATCGGTGTTGTACACAACCGAGGTCTGGTGTATCTGTGTTATACACAACCGAGGTCTGGTGTATCGGTGTTATATACAACCGAGGTCTGGTGTATCGGTGTTATACACAACCGACGTCTGGTGTGTCTGTGTTATACACAACCGAAGTCTGGTGTATCGGTGTTATACACAACCGAGGTCTGCTGTATCGGTGTTATACATAACCGAGATCTGGTGTATCGGTATTATACACAACCGAGGTCTGTTGTATCGGTGTTATACATAACCGAGGTCTGCTGTATCGGTGTTATACACAACCGAGTTCTGGTGTATCGGTGTTATACACAACCGAGGTATGGTGTATCGGTGTTATACACAACCGAGGTATGGTGTATCGGTGTTATACACAACCGAAGTCTGGTGTATCGGTGTTATATACAACCGAGGTCTGGTATATCAGTGTTATACACAACCGAGGTCTGCTGTATCGGTGTTATACACGACCGAGGTCTGGTGTATCGGTGTTATACACGACCGAGGTCTGGTATATCTGTGCTATACACAACCGAGGTCTGGTGTATCGGTGTTATACACAACCGAGGTCTGGTGTATCTGTGTTATACACGACCGAGGTCTGGTGTATCTGTGTTATACACGACCGAGGTCTGGTATATCTGTGCTATACACAACCGAGGTCTGGTGTATCGGTGCTATACACAACCGAGGTCTGCTGTATCGGTGTTATACACGACCGAGGTCTGGTGTATCTGTGTTATACACGACCGAGGTCTGGTGTATCTGTGTTATACACGACCGAGGTCTGGTATATCTGTGCTATACACAACCGAGGTCTGGTGTATCGGTGTTATACACAACCGAGGTCTGGTGTGTCTGTGTTATACACAACCGAAGTCTGGAGTATCGGTGTTATACACAACCGAGGTCTGGGGTATCGGTGTTATACACAACCGAGGTCTGGTGTATCTGTGTTATACAAAACCGAGGTCTGGTGTATCTGTGTTATACACAACCGAGGTCTGGTGTATCGGTGTTATACACAACCGAGGTCTGGGGGTATCGGTGTTATACCCAACCGAAGTCTGGTGTATCGGTGTTATACACAACCGAGGTCTGGTGTATCTGTGTTATACACAACCGAAGTCTGGTGTATCGGTGTTATACACAACCGAGGTCTGGGGGTATCGGTGTTATACCCAACCGAAGTCTGGTGTATCGGTGTTATACACAACCGAGGTCTGGTGTATCTGTATTATACACAATCGAGGTCTGATGTATCGGTGTTATACACAACCGAGGTCTGGTGTATCTGTGTTATACACAACCGAGGTCTGGTGTATCTGTGTTATACACAACCGAGGTCTGGTGTATCGGTGTTATACACAACCGAGGTCTGGTGTATCTGTGTTATACACAACCGAGGTCTGGTGTATCAGTGCTATACACAACCGAGGTCTGGTGTATCTGAGCTATACACAACCGAGGTCTGGTATATCTGTGCTATACACAACCGAGGTCTGGTGTATCTGTGTTATACACAACCGAGGTCTGGTGTATCGGTGATATACAAAACCGAGGTCTGGTGTATCGGTGTTATACACAACCGAGGTCTGGTGTATCTGTGTTATACACAACCGAGGTCTGGTGTATCGATGTTATACACAACCGAGGTCTGGTGTATCGGTGTTATACACAACCGAGGTCTGGTGTATCGGTGTTATACACAACCGAGGTCTGGTGTATCGGTGCTATACACAACCGAGGTCTGGTATATCTGTGCTATACACAACCGAGGTCTGGTGTATCTGTGTTATACACAACCGAGGTCTGGTGTATCGGTGTTATACACAACAGAGGTCTGGTGTATCGGTGTTATACACAACCGAGGTCTGGTGTATCTGTGTTATACACAACCGAGGTCTGGTGTATCTGTGTTATACACAACCGAGGTCTGGTGTATCGGTGTTATACACAACCGAGGTCTGGTGTATCTGTGTTATACACAACCGAGGTCTGGTGTATCTGTGTTATACACAACCGAGGTCTGGTGTATCTGTGTTATACACAACCGAGGTCTGGTGTATCTGTGCTATACACAACCGAGGTCTGGTGTATCGGTGCTATACACAACCGAGGTCTGCTGTATCGGTGTTATACACAACCGAGGTCTGGTGTATCTGTGTTATACACGACCGAGGTCTGGTGTATCTGTGTTATACACGACCGAGGTCTGGTATATCTGTGCTATACACAACCGAGGTCTGGTGTATCTGTGTTATACACAACCGAGGTCTGGTGTATCGGTGTTATACACAACCGAGGTCTGATGTTATACACAACCGAGGTCTGGTGTATCGGTGTTATACACAACCGAGGTCTGTTGTATCGGTGTTATACACAACCGAGGTATGGTGTATCTGTGTTATACACAACCGAGGTATTGTGTATCGGTATTATACAAAACCGAGGTCTGGTGTATCAGTGTTATACACAACCGAGGTCGGGTGTGTCTGTGTTATACACAACCGAGGTCTGGTGTATCGGTGTTATACACAACCGAGGTCTGATGTTATACACAACCGAGGTCTGGTTATCTGTGTTATACACAACCGAGGTCTGTTGTATCTGTGTTATACACAACCGAGGTCTGGTGTATCTGTTTTATACACAACCGAGGTCTGGTGTATCGGTATTATACACAACCGAGGTCTGGTGTATCGGTGTTATACACAACCGAGGTCGGGTGTGTCTGTGTTATACACAACCGAGGTCTGGTGTTATACACAACTGAGGTCTGGTGTATCGGTGTTATACGCAACCGAGGTCTGTTGTATCTGTGTTATACACAACCGAGGTCTGGGGTATCGGTGTTATACACAACCGAGATCTGGTGTATCTGTGTTATACACAACCGAGGTCTGGTGTATCTGTGTTATATACAACCGAGGTCTGGTGTATCGGTGTTATACACAACCGAGGTCTGGTGTATCTGTGTTATACACAACCGAGGTCTGATGTATCTGTGTTATACACAACCGAGGTCTGGTATATCGGTGTTATACACAACCGAGGTCTGCTGTATCGGTGTTATACATAACCGAGATCTGGTGTATCGGTATTATACACAACCGAGGTCTGTTGTATCGGTGTTATACATAACCGAGGTCTGCTGTATCGGTGTTATACACAACCGAGTTCTGGTGTATCGGTGTTATACACAACCGAGGTATGGTGTATCGGTGTTATTCACAACCGAGGTCTGGTGTATCGGTGTTATACACAACCGAGGTATGGTGTATCGGTGTTATACACAACCGAAGTCTGGTGTATCGGTGTTATATACAACCGAGGACTGGTATATCAGTGTTATACACAACCGAGGTCTGCTGTATCGGTGTTATACACGACCGAGGTCTGGTGTATCGGTGTTATACACGACCGAGGTCTGGTATATCTGTGCTATACACAATCGAGGTCTGGTGTATCGGTGTTATACACAACAGAGGTCTGGTGTATCTGTGTTATACACGACCGAGGTCTGGTGTATCTGTGTTATACACGACCGAGGTCTGGTATATCTGTGCTATACACAACCGAGGTCTGGTGTATCGGTGCTATACACAACCGAGGTGTGCTGTATCGGTGTTATACACGACCGAGGTCTGGTGTATCTGTGTTATACACGACCGAGGTCTGGTGTATCTGTGTTATACACGACCGAGGTCTGGTATATCTGTGCTATACACAACCGAGGTCTGGTGTATCTGTGTTATACACAACCGAGGTCTGGTGTATCGGTGTTATACACAACCGAGGTCTGATGTTATACACAACCGAGGTCTGGTGTATCGGTGTTATACACAACCGAGGTCTGTTGTATCGGTGTTATACACAACCGAGGTATGGTGTATCTGTGTTATACACAAACGAGGTATTGTGTATCGGTATTATACAAAACCGAGGTCTGGTGTATCAGTGTTATACACAACCGAGGTCGGGTGTGTCTGTGTTATACACGACCGAGGTCTGGTGTTATACACAACTGAGGTCTGGTGTATCGGTGTTATACACAACCGAGGTCTGATGTATCTGTGTTATACACAACCGAGGTCTGGTGTATCTGTGTTATACACAACAGAGGTCTGGTGTATCTGTGTTATACACAACCGAGGTCTGGTGTATCGGTGTTATATACAACCGAGGTCTGGTGTATCGGTGTTATACACAACCGAAGTCTGGTGTATCTGTGTTATACACAACCGAGGTCTGGTGTATCTGTGTTATATACAACCGAGGTCTGGTGTATCGGTGTTATACACAACCGAGGTCTGGTGTATCTGTGTTATACACAACCGAGGTCTGGTGTATCCGTGTTATACACAACCGAGGTCTGATGTTATACACAGCCGAGGTCTGGTGTATCGGTGTTATACACAACCGAGGTCTGATGTTATACACAACCGAGGTCTGGTTATCTGTGTTATACACAACCGAGGTCTGGTGTATCGGTGTTATACACAACCGAGGTCTGATGTTATACACAACCGAGGTCTGGTTATCTGTGTTATACACAACCGAGGTCTGTTGTATCTGTGTTATACACAACCGAAGTCTGGTGTATCTGTTTTATACACAACCGAGGTCTGGTGTATCGGTATTATACAAAACCGAGGTCTGGTGTATCGGTGTTATACACAACCGAGGTCGGGTGTGTCTGTGTTATACACAACCGAGGTCTGGTGTTATACACAACTGAGGTCTGGTGTATCGGTGTTATACGCAACCGAGGTCTGTTGTATCTGTGTTATACACAACCGAGGTCTGGGGTATCGGTGTTATACACAACCGAGATCTGGTGTATCTGTGTTATACACAACCGAGGTCTGGTGTATCTGTGTTATATACAACCGAGGTCTGGTGTATCGGTGTTATACACAACCGAGGTCTGGTGTATAGGTGTTGTACACAACCGAGGTCTGGTGTATCGGTGTTGTACACAACCGAGGTCTGGTGTATCTGTGTTATACACAACCGAGGTCTGGTGTATCGGTGTTATATACAACCGAGGTCTGGTGTATCGGTGTTATACACAACCGACGTCTGGTGTGTCTGTGTTATACACAACCGAAGTCTGGTGTATCGGTGTTATACACAACCGAGGTCTGCTGTATCGGTGTTATACATAACCGAGATCTGGTGTATCGGTATTATACACAACCGAGGTCTGTTGTATCGGTGTTATACATAACCGAGGTCTGCTGTATCGGTGTTATACACAACCGAGTTCTGGTGTATCGGTGTTATACACAACCGAGGTATGGTGTATCGGTGTTATACACAACCGAGGTCTGGTGTATCGGTGTTATACACAACCGAGGTATGGTGTATCGGTGTTATACACAACCGAAGTCTGGTGTATCGGTGTTATATACAACCGAGGTCTGGTATATCAGTGTTATACACAACCGAGGTCTGCTGTTATCGGTGTTATACACGACCGAGGTCTGGTGTATCGGTGTTATACACGACCGAGGTCCGGTATATCTGTGCTATACACAACCGAGGTCTGGTGTATCGGTGTTATACACAACCGAGGTCTGGTGTATCTGTGTTATACACGACCGAGGTCTGGTGTATCTGTGTTATACACGACCGAGGTCTGGTATATCTGTGCTATACACAACCGAGGTCTGGTGTATCGGTGCTATACACAACCGAGGTCTGCTGTATCGGTGTTATACACGACCGAGGTCTGGTGTATCTGTGTTATACACGACCGAGGTATGGTGTATCTGTGTTATACACGACCGAGGTCTGGTATATCTGTGCTATACACAACCGAGGTCTGGTGTATCGGTGTTATACACAACCGAGGTCTGGTGTGTCTGTGTTATACACAACCGAAGTCTGGAGTATCGGTGTTATACACAACCGAGGTCTGATGTATCTGTGTTATACAAAACCGAGGTCTGGTGTATCTGTGTTATACACAACCGAGGTCTGGTGTATCTGTGTTATACACAACCGAAGTCTGGTGTATCGGTGTTATACACAACCGAGGTCTGGGGGTATCGGTGTTATACCCAACCGAAGTCTGGTGTATCGGTGTTATACACAACCGATGTCTGGTGTATCTGTGTTATACACAACCAAAGTCTGGTGTATCGGTGTTATACACAACCGAGGTCTGCGGGTACCGGTGTTATACCCAACCGAAGTCTGGTGTATCGGTGTTATACACAACCGAGGTCTGGTGTATCTGTATTATACACAATCGAGGTCTGATGTATCGGTGTTATACACAACCGAGGTCTGGTGTATCTGTGTTATACACAACCGAGGTCTGGTGTATCTGTGTTATACACAACCGAGGTCTGGTGTATCGGTGTTATACACAACCGAGGTCTGGTGTATCTGTGTTATACACAACCGAGGTCTGGTGTATCAGTGCTATACACAACCGAGGTCTGGTGTATCTGTGCTATACACAACCGAGGTCTGGTATATCTGTGCTATACACAACCGAGGTCTGGTGTATCTGTGTTATACACAACCGAGGTCTGGTGTATCGGTGATATACAAAACCGAGGTCTGGTGTATCGGTGTTATACACAACCGAGGTCTGGTGTATCTGTGTTATACACAACCGAGGTCTGGTGTATCGATGTTATACACAACCGAGGTCTGGTGTATCGGTGTTATACACAACCGAGGTCTGGTGTATCGGTGTTATACACAACCGAGGTCTGGTGTATCGGTGCTATACACAACCGAGGTCTGGTATATCTGTGCTATACACAACCGAGGTCTGGTGTATCTGTGTTATACACAACCGAGGTCTGGTGTATCGGTGTTATACACAACAGAGGTCTGGTGTATCGGTGTTATACACAACCGAGGTCTGGTGTATCTGTGTTATACACAACCGAGGTCTGGTGTATCTGTGTTATACACAACCGAGGTCTGGTGTATCGGTGTTATACACAACCGAGGTCTGGTGTATCTGTGTTATACACAACCGAGGTCTGATGTATCTGTGTTATACACAACCGAGGTCTGGTGTATCGGTGTTATACACAACCGAGGTCTGGTGTATCGGTGTTATACACAACCGAGGTCAGGTGTATCGGTAAGATTAAACTTTTAAAAAATACTAGTTTGTCATATTCAAGCAATGATATTGATAACTTTCAAAAATATGGCGGCCATCTTGGATTTATACAAATTATGCAAAATTGCGTGGTCGGATTCATCGGGACTTTAGTATGTTATGTGAGATACTTCATTAAATGCACTGTAGGCATTTTTCTAATTGATGCTTACAAACTCACAGTTGTACTGGATTATAAGGCGGCGTCGCTCATATGGGCAACCGGTAGCGACGATAAATAAACGTAAAACACAATTGACCTTTTAGGACAGCCTGAGAGACGCATTCTTACATGTTTGAGAATGTATTGCGTATGGATTTCCATGGTTGGTTAGCATACGCCATTCTTGACACTTCCATTTAAATTGATAGCTTATCATCATCCTATTGTCAAACAATGTGTGGAAGTGGAAGTCGTGATAGCACAGTGGATGCGCGTTCGCCTCAGGTGCGAGTTCGAGCCCCGCTGGAGCCCTTACGTTTGTGCCCTTAGGCAAGGCATTTAAATTCCACGCTGCCTCCTCTCCCTCCCTCGTGGCGATGGATTCCATCAGGAATGAGGTCTCGAGAGTGATTAATATAAGTTGTAATAACTTGTTTCGCAATCGAGCTCAAATAAATTTGTTTAAACTAAGTGTCGTACAACAACGGTTCATGACATCATAAACCGGATGCATCGAACTAAACTGCACGATGAACAGTTAGTGTATACAAATTTGTTTTAGCTCGATTGCGAAACAAGTTCTTACAACTTATATTAATCACTTTCGAGGACTCATTCCTGATCAAATTCATCGCCACGAGGGAGAGAGAAGAGGCAATGCGGAATTTAAATGCCTTGCCCTAAGGGCACAATCGTAACGGCTCCAGCGGGGCTCGAACTCGGGGCCTTTCGCACCTGAAGCGAACGCTCTACCACTGCGTTATCACGACGGGTGAACAGTTATGGTACAAGCCTGTATATCTCAGTGATTCCGAGTATCAGTAGGGCCTATGTATCATACTCTCCGATAGGGGCTCGGTGTCAATTTGAACATCAGGAAAGCCAATACCATCTATGAAAGCAGACGACACTAAGATGGACGAAGAGAAGATACACTACAGGAGTTCCATTCGAGGAAATACCAGCATTCCAGATAAAAATATACGCAGCAAGTATCGCTAATCGAACAGATGCCATGCATTTCCGAGACTTACAAAAGGCTTTCGATATGGTATGGTCGGTAACTAGTGCATATGTCTATCGTAAGAATAGATAACTATAAAAAACAAACTAATTCTACAGAACCCACGGGAACCCGCCAGCTCTGCTTACTAGGCAGCAAGCTCAACACGTGATGAAAGGCAATATGGAAGAACTAAATAAGACAGAAGCACAACTGTACAAAGCGGAACCGGATGTACATGTGCCGAAAAGGAGGCTGAACTATCTACAGTGAATCACATGGACTTGCAAATAATGCTGTTCGACTAGCGCAGTGGTTATGGCTCTCGCTTCTCACCAATGCAACCCGGGTTTGATCCTCGGAACGGGAAGTATGTGAGATGGTATGGTGATCGCCAGATCGGACATGTGAGTGTTTTTCTCCGGGTACTCCGGATACTCCGGTTTCCTCCCACACGAATGACCACATATACGCGTTCAGCCGTGCCAACGAGAGTGATTACTATAAGTTGTTAAAACTTGCTTCGCACTCGTTGTAAAATAAATAGAGTTAAAAATAAAATTTATAGTTTTTTTAGCAAATAATGAAGGCAAGTATACTCTATGTCCTACTTCATGTGTTCCAAGAGCGTGCCGTATATATATATACACTAGTTGAAAACATACATACACATGCTCTCCAGCCAGCTATATTGTACAGACGGATCTGTAGTCCAGTGGTAACACGCATCGCAGGTTCGAACCCGCGTCTGACACTAATAAAATAAACAGTCTTTCAGATTGGATGTTAAACCGAGGTCTCGTGTCGGTGCTGTACACCGTCCACGTAAAAGAACCAGAGGCGACTGAGATCCCTCCATTACCAGTCCAACGTGTTACCACTGGACTACAGATCCCTCTGGAAACACGATGTAGCACCTTCGTGTTGTTGTATAGTTGACACTCCAGACGGGGGGAGATAACTGAGACTCAACTAATTCCTAAAATAAGACAATACCGTCACTTTTATTACGTGAATACAATCAATGTCTCACTTTACACATTGCATGATTCATGCAGTCATAACAAGCGTGTTTATTCTCTGCAGGGCATGGGCAACCGAAGTGTTGACAGCACGCGCACTCTGCGCTTTTGGGTTCAAATTAACAGCCACATCCAGTTCCGGTAGCCGTGTACGAGTTGATGTTTGCTAGACCTAGAAAACAACACAATAATTATTAGCATTCTATGTGAATATATATTAGTTTTACAATTCACATTTAATTCTTTATTAATGTTCCTAAGATTTATTTGAGCTTTTCCATTCAAAATCTGACTGCAGATAAACTAAGCTCATTGAACCATAACAGGAAATACTTAATTCCAGCGGATGGTATCTCCATTCTGACATCAGACTAAGATAGGTAATCGTTTATATAGTTTGATTGTTTTTTAAGACTTGATTCGATCTACTTGCTTTAAGACGATCAAGCGGAATTAAGTGCACGGGATCTAGAAAACTAAATAAATGCATGCAGTTGGTCTTTGAGTTCAGTTCGATTTAGCATTTATCATTAGTTGAGTCTGACTACTAATTGTATAATATAAGATTAACTGTTTCGTGTGGAAGTCGTAATAGCGCAGTGGTAGGGCGTTCGCTTCGGGTGCAAAATGCGCGGAGTTCGATCCTCCACTGGAGCCGTTATGATTGTGCCCTTAGGCAAGGCGTTTAAATTCCACATTGCATCTTCTCTTTCCCTCATGGCGATGGATTACATCAGGAATGAGGTCTTGAGAGCGATTAATATAAGTTTCGCTGGGTGTATTGGGTATACCTAGCACATGGAGTTGATCTTTTACAACGATTGCGAAACAAGCTTTAGCTCATTCTAGTTGACACGGATGAAAGCGTATATGTTGTCATTCATGTGGGAGGACACCTGAGTACCGGAGAAACCACACATGTCCGATCTGGCTACCATTTCACATACTTCCAGGTCCGAGGATCGAACACTGGTTGCATTGGTGAGAAACGAGCGATAGTCGGACATTCGTCATTTTAA
>CM026389.1:44352070-44387937 GCA_014843695.1 Archivesica marissinica
AGAATTATGAGCTATAGCGCATACACCTTTATGTATGGGTTGAAATAACCACGAACAAAATTTGTTTAAAGTTGATGAACCAGAGAAGATCCTTTGTCTAGATTCTTTAGAACATTTACAAGGATCCTCTATAGGTTTTGATATACAAATATCGCATACTTTATGAGCTACACAATAATTAGGCGAATGTTCACCAGTGCTTAAAAACATACATTCAAAATCGTAGAAAATATATATTTGATCTATAGTTATATCCTTATTATATTGAGGTATAAAACAATCATGATTTTCACAAACTATTTGTTTACAGTATTTACATTTTCTAGAACCAGTAAATAAATGATTTTTATTCGTAGCTATAATCGTTTGACCGCAATCTTTATAATCTGTAAACAAATATTTGTTGATCGTCTTATATATTTATGATTTTCGTAACATTTATCGCTACGAAATGTCCTTTTACAATCGTTACAATGTATAGAAGTTACGTAAGGACATATAGATGACGCATAACAAATACATATAGTAGAACATTTATGTTTACTAATATAACTATAGAATACATTACAAGAATCACAATAATAACTACGACCTTTAAAACCGCATATACTTGTTATAGAATCAAAATGATGATGGTGATTATAAAGATGTAACGTTGTACCACCATTACCTTGAGATGTATATAACAATTGACCATGCTGACCCCAAATTTTTAAAGTATGAAATGGTTTTAAATGTTCACTCATTATTTTAAATTGTTTAAGACCACATTCAATATGTGTATATGTGTAGGTATATCGAAAGCTGCTAATAAATTGTTAGCTTCTTTAGTTTGCGTTATACGGTTAGAATATTGAATATTTTTCCAATATTTTTTCCATTCGGTAGTATCATTTTTGTTAGCATGAGCTATACATACGCATATAGCTCTTGCAAACCAAATACTATCATTATAATTAGTAATTCTAACAATAGATTTTTTATTTTTTAACATATTGTCTATACTAATATGAGTACCATGCGACATTGGTAAACGTCGTCCACAACCCCCAGGTATTACAGTATGTGTTATTTCAAGTCTTAAACCTTTGTCCTCCATATTAAAAGTTTTATTACTTTGAGCTACTTTTTGTATCTCATTTAAAATGTTAGCCCCACTAACTGTAGATGATGTAGCGAATGGTATATGTATACCAAAACCTAATGTAGGATGTGTAACAGAAATTCTGATTTTATCATTGTCATCAACACTACCGTATTTCTTTAAATCATTTACTATAGAGTTAAATATATCGGGTGTGTAGCGTTTACCGCCATCAATAACAAGATCATAAACTCTGCTAGGTGTTTTAAATTTACGCGAAATTCTAACATCTCTTTCGCATATGTCATATGTAGAATCGTTATTATCAATTTCTTCATTATCGGATGTTTCTTCATCCGTAGATTGCGAGTAATCGACAAGAGGCATAGTTGATGTTGTTTATTGGTTATTGTAACTTCTTATATAGCCATAACCACTTGAGATATCTATAAAAGAAGATACGTAATAGTTATTAGTTACATTGTCAGAGCTAATACCGTTAAACATGGATACTCGAGACTACTCTACATATAGGTGTTACAAATGTAATACATTAGGCCATTGTTCGGCTAATTGTAAAGCTTCAAAAGCTGTACAACAAAATGTAAAAATACAATATAAGAAAGCTGCTAAATGTACAAATTGTCATCAATTAGGACATTATGTAACAAAATGTGATGCACCAAAATGTGGCTTATGTTATAAAATAGGTCATATTATGGTTAATTGTAAAGAGGATAAATGCGAATGTTATAAATGTCATAACATAGGTCATTATCCTTCAAAATGTCCAAATGACGATAAATTAAAAAATATTACGTGCTACAAGTGTAGCCGTATGGGCCATTACGCTAATAACTGCACTAATATGATATGTACTAATTGCGGAGGTATATATCATTTAAGTAAAGTATGTCCCGAAGAACGTTTATGTTATAAATGTCATATGCCTGGACATTATGCGTCGAAATGAGAGATAACGGTTATAGATGAAGAAGAAATAACGCCTAATCAAGAGGCTATGATAAATCGTTACAAAAATGATAGCGATACAACAGATAGTACAGTAATATTGAGCGATGATGATGAAGACGATAATTGGTTAGGAAAATCACTACTAAAAGTCGAATCATCTACGGATAAAATTAAAGAATTGAAGAAATTGAAGAGGAATAATAAAGATCCAAGAAAACGTAAATACAATGATGTATTGGATGCTTTTGTCAAGAATAAGAAGGTATAATTACAGCATCAACAGAGCAACAACATCATCAGCAGCATAATAACTATTATACAGTATATAAAGATATTGAAATGTATCATTATAATAAAAAACTACAACGTTTAAGGTGTATAATATGTAACTATAAACTATATGGTAATAAAGAGTTTTTGTAATAAGTGTATAAGACAACAAACACTGTATAAAAAAATACACGATTATAACTATACAACATGTTGTTTAGTTTGGAAGGAAATATAGGCGCTGGTAAAAGTACGTTATTAAAACGTATTGTTACAACTTTTGAAGACAGTTATATATATCCTGAAAGAATAAACGAATGGTCGTGTGTACGTGGACGTAAAACAGACTACAATTTAGTGTATTTAGGCGTAAAGGATCCAATAAACTATTGTTTTCCTTTACAATTAACGACATTAGAAAGTCATAGACAAACAATAAAAATTATAGGTGATAAACCTGGTTATCATTTTTGTGAAAGATCACAGATAAGTTGCCAGAAAGTGTTTACAAGATTTTATATAGAACAAAACAATATAAACGATTGTGAAATAGCCGTATACGATAATATGATATCTAATATGAAAAATCCAGATCAAATATTATATTTGAATACACCGACAGAAATATGTTTACAAAGAATACGTAAACGTAATAGACCCGAAGAAGAACAATTAGATATAGACTATTTGTCAGTGCTACATAAATATCATCAAGAATGGCTATCGAAAGAAGAAGAAATACCAATAACGATATTACATTATGAAAATAATGTAAAACAAATAATGAATACAATACGTACCGTGTTATCCCAGCATATTTAATGCTTAGTTGGAGCCCCATTATACTTGATCTTCTTTTCACCAATTGGAGGATGTTTAAGACCTTTAGAGATTTTCTGAGCTTCAATCATATTTATTTGCGTATCTGCTTTAGATACGTCAATATTATCATCATCATCACTAGATGAACTATGTTTACGTTTTCTAGAATATTTACGTTTCTTATAAGACGATTTTTCCTTTGTATCTTTATAACTACTTCTAGTAGATATTTTTTTATTTATAGTAAGTTTAGGTATCGGTATAGATTCATACGGTACATTTAAATTATTATTAACGTTAGTAAATTTAACGGGCACTCTAATTTCATCAGGCACAAATAATAAACGTTTTTTGTTCATAGCTTGAGACATTTCTCTAGAATTAGCTACTAAAATATCTAAAGATGTTCTAATATGAATCATATTAAAATTAGATAATTTTACCTCAGCTAATAGATCATCATAACGATTTCCGCATGTAGGTTCATACGGTAAATCTTGTGTAGGTTGATAAGACATATTAAATGCCTTATTATCTAACACAGGTAAACCAGCATCTACCATACAAGTTTCTAAAATATCTTCCATAATAGTAGAACTCATAGTATTTGTTCAGATACAAAGGAATATTTTAGTTTAATGTGGGATTTACGTTAACTTATATACTATTCTGTTACGTAAACACTTATGTACATACTTAAACAATTATTGTATAGAATGTTTTTTTAATAGGTTAGATATTTTAACCAATAGTTGTATAGAATGAATATAATTGGCTTAATTTATGTTGGCATCATTATAAGTGTGTTATTTTGTATGTATTTCTGCACGTAAATGTTTAATACTGTTTTTATATGTATTTCTGCACGTAATTGTTAATACTGTTTTATATATATATATATATATATATATAGGAATATTATGAAATAAAATATCATAATCTATATTTTGTTTGTTATTGAACGTTATAATGGAATATAACGACAAAAAAGTTATATTTCGACATCCAAGCAATATATATGTTGCGGGTCCTAGCGGTAGCGGTAAAACGTTTACAGTTGGTAAAATAGTCAAATATAGAAAAGAAATATTTGACAAACCTATAGACCACGTATATTGGTGTTATAAAGAATGGCAATATCAATACGATATTGTTAAACAAGACGATATAGACGATCAACAGATAACATTTATTGACGGAATACCCGAAGATGATGATACATATTTCCCAATGTCACCCGATAAACCATATATGATAATATTTGATGATATGATGGGTACAGAATATGAGAATAAAATTGTATCATGGTTTACGCGTAAAGGTCATCATAGAGGAGCTACGTGTATATATATATCTCAAAATTTATATCAACAAAGTAAACATTCTAGAAATATAAAGTTAAATTCGAAATATATGTTATTATTTAAAAATAGTAGAGATAAAGGTCAAATAAAAGTATTAGAAACACAATCCCAAATAAAACATTTAGTAGAAGCCTATAATAATGCTACCAATACATCATATGGTTATTTATTAGTAGACTTTCATCCGATGACTAATGAAAAATATAGATTAAAAACTGATATATTTCCTCATAAAGATTGTATAGGACCTACAATATATATATAAAATGAATATATATAATTTAATAAAGCTTTTATTGAAGGAACAAAATCCGGATAAACGCGAACAATTATTAACAACTAGTAATAATCGTTTAACGAAATGGTTTATAGCTATAGCTAAAAGTATATTAGATGATGAAATATCGATGCCTAAACAAACGCTAAAATTTATGAAAAAACATGAAAATACTATAAAAGCTATAGGAGATCAAAATAATTCTATGGCTGATAGAAAAAAATTAATACTTACTAAAGGAGGTAGCGGATTTTTAGGAGGCGTAATGTTACGTACATTTATTAATTGGAAAATTAATAAAAAAGTATCCGTTAGTAAACCTAAAAAGCTTAAAAAAGTATCCGTTAGTAAACCTAAAAAGCCTAAAAAAGTAACCGTTAAAAAACCTAAAATGAAAAAATCTAATAATTCGATAATAGCTGATGTTGTGTCATCATCATCATCATCATCATCATCACCGATTAAATCTATGATATTACAAACTATGACACCTATAGCATCACCATCATCATCATCATCATCATTATTAAGTATTAATATGCCTCAAGGATTTAGCCCCGATAATTACGATATTACTTCATGGTCACCGTTAAAGGAAACTAATAAAGTTGTTAAATTACCTTCTATGAATACTTTTTTTACAACGTATAACACCTACAAAAACGTACGTATCACCGACGTTAACTAATTTGAATAATATATACGATGATGATACAATAACATCAACGATTAATAAGTTAACGGTACCCACAACGTTGTCAACACCACCGTTACTAGTTAATTTAAATGATAGCGATTTATCGCAATACTTATAAATTAACCATTTTTTAAAAAATACCCTGAATTATTTAGCTAATAAATACGATATGTAATTAATAATATACTTCATTTAACGTATTGATATCATGGCAGGTAGACGTAGTAAATGTAGTAGAAGACGTTCTCGTAAACAACACGGCGGTAATATTAAACGCCGTAGTCATCGTCGTCGTCGTAGAAATCAACGAGGCGGTTTAATACCATTGCCATTGATGACTTTAGGCGCTGGTCTATTAGCTCCTATTATAGCCGATGGTGTTAACGATATAGTAAAACGTTTCGGTATATAATATCATTATTATATTATTAGTTATCATGAAAGTACCGTTAATAAAACGTTACGGTAAAATGTTATTAGGTTTACGTAATAAACCCGATACATTTAAACGTAATATTATTAAAAGTTGTAATAAATGCCTAATATATTGTATATGCGAATGTTGTCATAATGTATTAAAGGGTAATGTTAATATGAATAAGAGTCATAAGTCATCATTAAATCATTGGAGTAGGGATATACGTTTATTAGCCAATAAAAAAATAAGCACAAAACGTAAACGTAAAATATTAAACCCTAAATTAATAAATATATTAATTGATAGTATAAAAAATAAAGTAAAACATACAATATGATGAAAAAAATGGTCGTAGTTCCCGCGTCCGATGTAGATGAATTAAGACGATTACGTTTATATCAAAATGCTAAATTACCACCTAAACCAGAAATAGTACAAACTATAAATATACAAAAAAATATCGATGATTTAATGAATGATCCTAATATAAATAATACCGATAAAATGTATCGTTATGCAGAATATATGTTAAAATATAATAATTTTAAAGATCAAGTTATTACCGATGCAACAACTACAGTTACACCACCTACAGATATACCCGCCAAACCACCTACGTATGTACCCGATATAATAAAACCTATACCTACGGATAATGTACTTACAAATATACCTAAAAGTATGCGTATACCTGTAGGTAATTTATTAGAACAAATAAAAAATAATACAAATATTACATGGGATAATATAGGTGTTGTAAGTATTAATGGTAAACTTATAGATAATAGTAATATAACGGATATTATGAACGATGCGGCTAGAGAAAGAAAAACTAAAACAAATGCTATAGGATGGTTAGATGTTGCCGAAGAATTAATAAATAAAAATCAAAAAATAAATGTTGGTAATAAACGCTGGAGTAGTTACGTAAATAAGAATAAAAGAGGTAGTGATAAAATAAATACACCATCTAAGAATAAACAGTCATCGAAAAAACATAAAAAAACTAAAAGCGATTATATCGATGATAATGATGATGATGATTACTACGAATATAACGATATTATAACACCTATAAAAAAATCTAAAAGAGATAAACAACGATGGTCAATGGAAATAATACATAAAATATTAAAAAATATTTATTACGATATTAAAAATCCTGCATCCTTTTCAGGTATAGGTAAATTATATAAAGCTGGAAAAATATTATTTAAAAAATTAACTTTAAAAGATGTTAAAACGTGGTTATCTGAACAAAAACCTATACATTACATAAGCCTATTGTAAGAAATTTTAAACGTAGAAAAACTATAGTCGCCGGTATAGATATACAATGGCAAGCTGATTTAGCTGATATGCAAAAATTTAGTAAATATAATAATGGTTATCGTTATTTATTATGCGTTATTGATGTATTCTCTAAAATGGCTTGGGTAAAACCTATAAAAAATAAATTATCTACAACATTAATTAAAACGTTTAATAATATATTAAATGAATCTCATAGAATACCTAAAAATTTACAAACGGATAAAGGTAGCGAATTTATTAATAAACCATTTCAAAAGTTTTTAAAAAATAAACATATTCATTTTTTTACAACAGAAAACCCTGAAACTAAAGCTAGTGTTATTGAACGTTTTCTACGAACCCTTAAAGGTAAAATGTGGAAATATTTTACGTATAATAATACTAAAAAATATATAGATGTATTACAATATCTTATAAATAATTATAATCGATCAAAGCATAGTTCTACGGGTTATATACCTACAGATGCTAATATCGGTAATGAACATATAATATCGAATAATATTAATAATAATGAAATATCTAAAGATAATAAAACTATTAAAATAGGCGATCATGTTAGAATTAATAAAACTAAAAAACATTTTACTAAAGGTTATTTACCAAATTGGACATTAGAATTATTTATTGTATATAAAGTTATTAATGGTTCTCCGATAACATTTAAGGTTCATGATTTGAACGGTGAGGAAATAAAAGGTTCATTTTATAGAAATGAATTACAATTAATTAAAAATAAAGGCGATTATGATATAGAAAAAATATTAAAACGTAGAGTTATTATTTAAAAAGGTCGTAAAATTAAAGAAATATTTGTAAAGTGGAAAAGTTACGATAAGTCGTTTAACTCATGGATAAAAGTAAAAATATGGAAGATAGTATATCTATAGATAATAATCTTAATAAATCTACAACAGGTTCATTAGTTAATAAATATAAAGATATATCGGGTCTATATAGATACACGGCTCAGATGTTACTCATCTATTGCGTATTTGCAGCTTCGGTATGGGGACTTACGTACGGCGATACAAATAATAAAGACGTTTGGCTAGTTCTTTTAAGTACAATAACGGGTATAGGCTTACCTTCGCCTAAAATATCGAAACGAAGATAATGGAAGATTTCTATATAACCCTTATGAGCGATAGTTCTTTAAATATATATCCTAATAATACGGTAGCTGAATTTAGATGTAAATTAGCTAAACCTATAACCTTAAATAAAAAAGAAGAATGGAGCGTAGCTCTAACCGAAATCACCTATCCGGGAGCTATATTAATTGTTATAGAAGGGGAACAACATTTTGACCTTACATTACCCGATGATATAGAAGTTTTAGAACCAGGTCCTTATAGAGGTAATATACCCCTAGGTTTTTATGATACACCTTTACAATTTATGCAAATGATAAATGCTTGTATAAAAGATATATTAGATAGTGTAATTAAAATAAGTATAACGGCTGTAATAGATAGAATACTTGAAACGGATAATGTACTTCAAATATTACTTAAATTTCGTAGTAGTAATAGTGTATGCGAATTACATACAATACCCTTAAACGTTAATATAGGATTAACTTTTCATCCTAATATATGTAGAAAATTAGGTTTTTTAAATGCTACTACAAATTATATTTTACGGCCTATAGATATAGAACCATCTCCTTTTAAAGAACCCGTTAATCTATTAATGATAGTTCTATATACGTTTACATATATATTATAGAACCTGTAATGATATCTGATGGTGAAGAACAATTATTACGTGTTTTACCTTTTAAAGTTAAAACTAACGTTAATCATTATAGTACTAATGAATTTCAACATGATCAATATATAAAAATAAATAGTAACCGTATAGATTAAATATATGTTAATATAAAAAACGTTTTAGGTAATAATATTCATTTCAATGATGGTAAGTGTATATTAACGTTACATTTTATAAGAGACGCTATATTTAGTAATTTCGTATAATGGAACGTTCAGAAAATTTCTATATTACATTAGATAGTCAACGTATTAAATTTAAATCTCAACAAGATAATAATAATGCTGATTTTAAAGTCTCTATACCTAACGGTATAACTCTAAGTAATGATAACAAATGGGAAGTAGGTTTAGTCGATGGTATTATACCTAATAAAGTATTTAACATTACAGATTCAAACAATACATTTTTTTAGCTATTAGAAATGCTCAATACCCCAAAAAACGAATTGAACGAGGCTATAGAGATGTACCATTTCATAATGATTATGGATTTTTTAATAATCATTTTGATCATAAAATGAATTATAATTATAGATATAACATATTTTGGCATTATAAATACTATACAGATGTTAATCATGAATATGGATATGATTGACATTCTGAGAGTCAATTTGCTAAAAAAAAAGGTGTAAAATACGTTATTATGGGGCCTAAGGACGATAATACTCCTAATAAATATTACGATAATGATTGCACATTATTACCATTTAAAATACCTAATGGAGTTTATAACGATTATAAAATCTTAACAAGTATTATGGAAGATAGCTGGAATAAAATGTTTGGTACTTTATGGGCATCTATGTCCTATAATCTTTGGGAAGCATCGATTAACGATTGGGGTACTGGTATATATTTATCTTGGAAATATAACCATAATCCCTTATTATATGTATTATAAGAAAAAATCATTATCTTTAATATCAAATACTCCAGAAAATATAGGTCTCTTAGTACCTACATTATTAGGTAATATGTTAGGTATCGATTCAAGTCAAGAAGTTATTAACTTAATTAATATACATAATAATAAGAATAAAAATTATTATTATGTATTCCCTAAAATGGATTGTTTTGTTCACGAACCATATTTATATTTAGGCCTTACAAACCTATACGTATATACAAATATCGTCGATTTTAGTATAGTAGGATCTGGACAATCGCAATTACTAAGACAATTTACGTATAATCAAGCTCCTAATGTAACTACACATAAAAGTATACAATTTAAACATATACATTATTTACCTATTACAGATAAGCGTATAAACGATATATATATATTTATACCTAATGAATTAGGCGAAACTATTCATTTAACGGGTGATGTTTGTATAGTTAGGTTAGAATTTCGTAGAAGACCATTATGAATATACCTGTATATAGAGGCCGTGTTAGGCAACGTGGTTATGGTTTATGTGGAACATTAAAAACTGTTGGTAGTAATCTTATACCTTATTTAGTCGATAATATGGCTAGTACTTTACTAAATGAAGTTACAGGCGGTATACATGATGTTATACAAAAACCTAAAACATATAAACATATTGCTAAAAAAAGGGGTAAAAATGTACTTAAACACGTTACATCTAAATTATTAACCGATTTGAAAGAAGATAAATTAATGACTGCTCTAACCGGTAATAAAAGTATAAAGGGTACTATTAATAAAGGCCAGTCTGGTTCAGGACATAGAAAACGTTGTAACAATAATTATTTTAAAAGTAATAAAAAAAGACGTTTAGATTATTTCGATTAGTTTTTTTTACATATAATCATGATTACTGGTTCTAGTTTATGCAATAAAGGGGAATTGGACCTCTATAGTTTACCTCCGACACTTACAACAATGGATAGAGCTTTTATTAATGAGCATCAACCATTAGTTAATCCTTCAGGTAATACAGCGCCTATTGAATTTATAATTCCTAGGCAAACTGAAAAATGGACAGATCTTATGGATCTAGAATTAAACCTTGAAATTAAAATGGTTAAACGCGATAATAGTACTATAGATGCTGATAGTAATATATCAATTATAGAAAATCCATTACACTCATTATTTAATCATGTTGATATATATATTAACGGTAAATTAATATCTGGTAATGATAAATATTCGTATAGAGCTTTCATTGAAATTGTATGCGGTTCTAGCGAAACCGAACAAAATATGTTAGAAGATACACAATTATGGGGAAAACCGGGAAAAGGTGAATTACGTACATTTACAACTTTTGGGGCTGAAGATGCTACTGTTAATGGAGCTAAAAAACGTAATATAAAATTAACTGGTGATAAAGTAGTAGAATTACAAGGTAAAATACATACAGATATTACCAGACAATCTAAGTATCTACCCAATATGTGCGAATTAAAAATACGATTAGTTAGATCTTCACCAGCATTTTATATGCTAGGTAATGATGGTAATGATGGTAAAATAGAAATTATTAAAGCTGTTATGAAAGTACGAACAGTATCTTTAGATCCTAATGTATGGGTATCTTTAAATAATGCTCTTAGGTCTACACCTATGAAAATACCTCTTAAACGTGTTGAAATTAACGTATTTACGGTTATGGATGGTTTAGTATCTAAAATAGAATCAAATCTAATACACGGTCAAATACCAAAAATAATTATTATAGGTCAAGTTAAAAACTCTGTAATGAATGGTTCAAATACTGAATCACCATTTTCATTCGAACATTTTAATATAACTAAATTAAAAGTTACCATTAATGGTACTAGTATTGACGCTAATCCATTACATATGGATTTTTCTAATGATAATGCTAAAGTATGTCAAAGTTATAAATCTTTTTGGAAAGCTCTTGGTATAGAACATAATAAAGATCTTTATGTATTTCCAATATCTGTATATAAACGAAAACATACTTTATGGGCTGTTGAGTTTACCCCCGATTTAGGCTGTGAGGAAGGTCATCTTCATCCTATTAAAAATGGTAATATAGAATTTGATATGGAATGGAGTGAAGCTTTAGTTGACCCTATAAATGTTATTGTTTATTCAGAATATGACGATATGCTCATGATCGATGGTCTACGTAATGTTATTATGTCTTAAAAAATATGGATACATTTACGCTACAATATATTTTAGATACAATTTTTCCATCTTTAAACGGTATTGTATGTGCTAGAGATGAACTATTATTTGTAAATAAACGACGTAATTGCTATATAGTTAATACAGATCCAATTTCTAAACCCGGACAACATTGGGTTTTAATTTATCGTACACATACTAATAAATGTTTTTATTTTGATTCATATGGAGTATATAATCGTATTGAAATTGATATTATAATTTCTTAAACATAAATTGTTTAAAATTATTTAGAAATAAAAATCGTTTTCAATCTGATTCTACGCAATTATGCGGTGTTTATTGTTTATACGTTTTATATAATCTTATAAAACATAAACAAACATTTTCGCATATAGTACTCAATACTTTTAGTGTTACAAATTATTTAGAAAATGATATTTTATTAACTAAGTGGTTTCAAAAATTTTCTCAAGAACACTTGAAATTACATCATAATGTCAAAAGTGAAGTTTGTCAAACTTGTAACTCAAGATTGTAGGCATTTCTTATTGTATGTAATAAGATGTTAAACAGCTCGACAACATTAGACCTTATTTGTCTAATACTTATTTGATGCTTATTAAGAATAAGAATTTTAATATTTTTTCACTATTGGATTTTTTACTATTTATTAATCTGGATTATGCGTTTTTGCGAATTTTGGGGTGAGGAATGTTCTATATGTCTTCAAGAAAATAACGATTATTATTTTATTAATGAATGCGTTTGTAAACACATTATATGCTTAGATTGTATATATAAAATTAATAAATGTCCTTTTTGTAGGCAACAATTTTCTTTTGCACCTTTACATAGACCTATTTTATATCAAAACTTAAATAATCGTACTTATCAACAATATTGGGGTATGATAACTACAGAAACTTATATTAATAGAACTGCTCAACAATATTGGGATATGACAGACACTGAAATTGAAAGGGTCGCTGTGACTAACAACTATTATTAGTCCAGTATTTTTGGTTACAATTATTTTTACAGTTACATCTATTAAATTTTTTTTTAAATTATGAGTTATTTCGAATTATGGGTCGAAGAATGTTCTATATGTTTACGAACAAATACGGATTTTTATTTCTTAAATGAATGTCAATGTAAGTCTCTATATGTTTATATTGCGTCTCAAATTTATCTAAATGTCCTTATTGTAGACACGAATTAAGTATAGATAAACATTATTTTACAGATTTTTTAAATAATTTATTAATTAGACTTATTACCGTTTTTTCAAATACTGAGGAATTTTGGACTTTAACTGATGAAGCTTTAGAAAATTGGATTTCAGATACTAGTAATGTACTTATTGTAGACACGAATTATGTATAGATAAACATTATTTTACTCTTATATATATTAACTTTTTAAAATTGTTATGAATTATAAAAACACTTGAAGATACTGACTTAGTGTATATAAGAAGACGAACATCGATTCACTCTTTACTACATTTTTTGTACTGCGCTGTACAATATTATCATCATGACTACTACTAACGATACAACTACTAGCGGTAAAGCTATATTAACTTTTACAACAACAACTGCTATAGATATTCCTAGTAAGCGTTCTATCGAAGAATTAATTATAGACATTGATGCTGCAATTAAATATCGTATAGATGACGATATTAAATGGAAAACTTGTGATACAGCTAAATTTGTTGATTCACAATATTTAAATCTTGTATTTATGGATGAACATAATAACGTTATATCTACACAGAATATTCCTGGACGTATTCTTGTTAAAAATCAAACGAATTCTGTTGGAACTTCTACAACAGATTTAAATGAACCAATACTAACGGGTAATATGATTAAACAAGAACCAATCGTTATTGATATTAATAATGATAATGATGATGATATACTCATTATCGAACAAATTAAAACTGAACCAGATGTTATCGTTATACAAGATGAACCTACTATTGTGCATTGGAATGATACAACTAATGTTCAAGAAGCTACAAAACGTTGGAGCTCTATTAAACAAACTGTTAAACGAAAATGGCAGGATCGTCTAGATGGTCTACATCATCAAATTACGACTACAGATAATACGAAATCGTGGAAAAACAGAATTGAACAAATTAGGAAACATAATCGTATTGCTACACAGAATGATCGTGATGATTATAAATATTTAAGGCGTAGTGCAAGAATTGCTACACAAAAGAGTGAATAAAATCTCTACAAGAACTGACGATACATTTATACACTAAGATACATTATGATGAATTGATTGAAGTGATTATTTATATGTACTTTTTTATTATAATTGTATAACCATGTTAGATTATATGAACTGAATATTTATATGTACATTGCTTGTATAACCATGCTAGATTATTATTCTTCGTTAGACTATAGCTTCATGAAAATAAAATCATTATGTAAACATTTATATTCTCACTTTTTATTTACTAATATACCTAAAAAATATATTAGTACGTGTGGGTTTCAAACCCACGAGGATATTACTCCATTAAATCTTAAGTTTAACGCCTTAACCACTTGGTCAACGTACTATCATATGATCGTATTTCCAATACCTTAAACCCCTGACTGAGAAGATTTATTGACTGAGAAGATTGACTGAGAAGATTGACTGAGAAGATTTATTGACTGAGAAGATTGACTGAGAAGATTTATTGACTGAGAAGATTTACTAAGACGAAAATATATTTAATTTATATATTTTATATATAAAATAAATATATGGGATTTATATAATCGATATATTTATTATCGATTTTTATTTTACCTATTGGTTTTTGGCATGATGGTACACTTTTTTACTCTTTATTCAACCAAAAATTTTACAATTATACTGATTTCTTTTGGCATGATGGTACATTTTTTTTTTTATTCCCCCCCTTATTCCCCCCCCCCCCCCTATACTACTCAGGTGCCTGAGTCATCAGCAAACTGGCTGATGACCATCCCCGTCCCCTGAAGGGTGTCGGGTAGCCCGTTAATTATGATGGAAAATAATAACGGGGATAGAATCGCGCCCTGGGGGGTGCCTCTGAAGAGAGTTTCTTTCTCAGAGAGCGTTCCATCAACCTGAACCTGAATTTTCCTGTCCTGCAGAAAAGCTCTGATATACTGGAAGCAAGATCCTGTTATTCCATGTTCTCTTAATTTGTGAAAAACCCCAAAGTGCCAGGTTAAGTCGAAAGCGGCCTGGAGGTCTAGAAAGATTGCCAGCACTGATCGATGTCGGTTTTTAGCTGCGAGCACGTCATGCTGAAGCCGAGCAAGTTGGTCTAAAGTGCTCCTACTCTTTCGAAAGCCAGACTGAAAGGGACTGATAATCTTTTTGGTTTCCATAAAGTGTTCTAAACGTTCCTTGACCATCCCCTCAAGTAATTTCCCTGAGTGAGATGTAAGGCTAATAGGTCTATAAGATTTTGGATCAATTTTGTCTTTTCCTGGTTTTGGGATAGGAATAACACAAGCTTCCCTCCAGACTAATGGATAGGCCCCATCCCTCCACACCTGGTTGAACAAGTTCAACCAGATTTTCAAGGCCGTGTCTGGCATATGCTTGAACATCTGGTAAGATATTTTATCCGGCCCCGCGGAGGAATTACTCCTGCTATCTATACATTTCTTGAGTTCCGAAAGAGTAAAAGGTAAGTTTAAAGGAATATTTTGTTCCCCCGGCTCTTGTAGAATTTGATTATTTTGTTCCTCAAAATTTTGTTGAAATTTTAGAGTTTCTGGTAGAACACTTGAGTCACTAGAGACTTTGGAATAGTGTTTTACCAGCATTTGAGCCTTTTCAAAGGGAGTTTTAGCTATTGAGTCTCCTACTTTAATTAAAGGTATAGGGCCTGATTTTTTTCCTTTTATTCTGTGAATCTTTTGCCAGAAGAATTTAGAGCTTTTATTATCAAACATAACTGATTCACAGAATTCCTGCCAGTTTGCTGTTTTAGCATTTAAAATTGTCGTTTTGGCTAGGTTTTCCGCCATTTTTAAATTATCTAGGTTGACCGGGCAGGTATTTCGTTTGACCTGATTGAGTGCTGTTTTACGGCCCTTTACCGCGCAGAGGAGACATGGATAGCCTGTTCAGCTGCGTGTAGAAACCCGATATTTAAGTTTTCTGTGAAGGCATTTATATCTAAAGAGTAGACTTCCTCAAGGGTGATCTCCCTACATAACTGGTTAAATTTGGCCCAGTCTGCCTTATCATAGTTGAAAATAGTATTGGACTGTTTTTTTTGAGGCTCAGAGTTATTTAGTCAAATAGTAATGATTTGTGGGAAGTGGTCAGAGCCCCAATTGTCTGAGTACACTCCCCATTCTGCAATGACTGAGAGGTTAGGGGAAGCGATAGTAAGGTCTATTGAAGAGTAGGTACCATGCGCTTTATTTATTCGTGTACTTGACCCTTCATTTAGCAATATTAGATTGTTCTCATCTATCCACTGCCAAACTTCCCTTCCTTGACGATTCGTGTACCGGGAACCCCAAATCTCGTGATGAGCGTTGAAGTCACTGGTTATGACACACGATTTAAGGTTACTTTTATCTAAAAAGGAGCTAATGGTTTTAAGAGATTCCATATTGATACCTCTTGAGTAAAGATTGACCAAATAGAAGGAAGATCTTTCTAAATGTACTCTGAATAGTTGTAGTTCTAATAGAGTATTCCCTTTTGTATCCTTGGGGTTGTCTATGTTAATAGTTTCATAATTTAAGTTGTTTTTAAAATAGGTTATCATGCCTCCAGCACCTCCTTGTAAGGAGTGATTTTTATTTTCATGGGCGTATCCAGGAATAGAACGAATAAAATTCTCTTTAAATTTAGTTTCCTGGATACAGATTATGTTAGTACTTGGATTTTGATCAATAGAGTGTTTAATTTCGGAATGTTTATCTGCGGTTAGTCCAGATGCATTAAATGAAATTATGTTCAGGTTTCTACACATAGCCGAGTTGGACAAGCCGACGCCTAGCCTCAATCGATGTTTGTCTATGAGGAGACTGGGAGATAATTCTCCTGGTCTGCCTCACAATTTTAAGTTTACCCGGAGTAGTAGGGGCCAGTCTCCGAGTTTTCGCACCGGCACGAGGGACGTTTTTGTTGGGTGCCCCCTCCTCCCCGCGCACAGCCGACATCCAAGGACAGTAGTACCGAAAGTTGTGATAGAAGAAAAGGAAGGATACGATTATCCGAAGGTCTTCCTTTATTGGAAATAATTGAGCGCATAATTTCTGCAAGCTCTTCTAATGAAACTTCTTTAGAGTTTTTAACCCCTTCTACTTTTAATGGAATTTTTTTCGTTTGATTGAGAGGTGGGGGTGAAGTTTGTTGTTGGCTGTCGACCAGGCGCGGGGCCTGAGGGCGAACCTGCGGAGATGGTTCGTGCGAGTAAGACATGATAGGGGTCTCATCGATCGCAAGCACCCCCTCCAATGAGAGTTTACAGTAACTGGGTACGTCGTTAGAGGTGGAATGCAATATGGAGGGGTGAATGGATACCACCGATGCCTCCTCGGTCACGTCAAAGCTGCTACTGTCACTGACTGAGTCTGATATTTCTGTCACCCCAGTCAGCGACTGCAGCTCCTTGGTGGCCGGTGAGGCATGGGAGGCATCCCTAGGCGTTGATGATAAAATAGTGGGACTCGAGTTACCCACACCCGGACCCCCACCGGGGAGCGGTGCCGCCGCGCCCTCCCGCCCAGCCGCAGGGGAAACCGGAGGAGAAAAAGTTTTCTACCTAACGGGTCTTCCCCCCCACCCCTACCAAGTGCCAGCCCTCTCCATCCGGAGAGTGGGGAGGTCTGACAGGCGACAGGGGGGGTGTAGTGCCGCACCCATCCCTGAGTGGGGCAACCCCCTCAGCAACCGGTGCAGCACTCAAACTCGGCCTAGGCAGAACGGGATCGCCCAATGCACCCCCCTCCCGGGCAGGGGTCCGCGGTGTGGGGCTCGAGCCTGACCCCTTGTTTGGAGTCTGCTCAAACTCCTGCTGCACCCTCCTCTCGGCCAGATGCCAGGGGAGAGACTCCTTCCTGGCCACTACAGTGATGCATGTGGCCCGGAAATAGGCCACACACCCCCTGTACCTGGTCGAGTGGGGGGGCACCACAGTTAACACATTTAAATTTATTAGAACCACATCTCCTGGTGTTGTGGTGTCCCGCGCACCGGGCGCACCGCTCCAGATTGGAGCATATTGTGGCAGTGTAGCCAAACTGTTGGCACCTGAAACACCTTACCGGGGGAGGCACGTACGACTCCGTCCTAAACACGATGTCTGTATTGAAAACCTTAATAGTGATAGGGACAGTCCCTGTGAAGGTGAGCTTAATAGCTCCAGTCGCCTTGCCAAACTTATTTCTCAGTCTGGTCATGTTGACTATCTCTCCTGAGTCATGAATCAGACTGGACCTAAGCTCGGCAAGGTTCTCTTCCAGGGGGATTCCTTGAATAACCACATCATGAGTTTTTATTGATGACGGTAGTACGGCCGTTAATTTGTGGCCCCCTACAACAATGTCTCGGGTATTGAGTACCTGAATTAGGGCCTCTGCTGATGCCATCTCAAGCACCACGGAACCGGAGGCAAGGGGGGTCCACCTGGTGGCATGCTTAATTTTGGCCCTAATCTCTCTAGATAGAGCCATCAGGGAAATGTTGTAACCTAGAGGCCCTGACCCACAAGTCTTAAGGATACACATGTGCCTGGCCACACCATGTGTAATATGGTGAGACTGTTGTGGGTCCAAGGCCTCACCTACCAACCGTGACAAATCACATGGGTGCCTCCCCGGCCTAGCGCGCGCTACTCCTGCCATGACGAAAAGTACCTAGGTATATACATACATACCTATAAAACAAATTATAAAACAGGAACATACAGCATAAATGAATTCAAATAGGTTGGCAAGAACACAAGAAACAACATCCGAATACCGAAGTATCCGAATTTGTGACCGAAACGAACAAATCTCTAACCACTCTAGCCCTACAACTAAACATTAGATAAATAATAAAGCAAACTAAATGAATTTAACAAAGGGTTTTTTAGAAAATTTCGAATTTGAAGTGGGTGGGGGATGGAGAGTTGAGATGGAGGAAAGGCTAGGTAGGTCGACGCTATGTGAGCCGCAGGAATGAGTCCAACGCTACCCGATCCAGGGTTTGATGGTCTATCTTGGTGTAGTAGAGGAAGGTAAACGGATGGGTTGAAGTTGCTGTTGCTGTAGTTGTAGAAAATATTTTCCGGAGAACAATTTTAACTTTTTTTTGTCTTGTAAATAGCCAAGAACTGATTGTTTTTTATATTTAAAATGTAATTTTAAAGGCCCTACGAAGGTGACCGTTGTTTGTACGGAAGTGTATTTTACCACATTATTTTTAAACGTTGTCACTCAGGGGTTAAGCCGCCTTTTTTAGATGTAATTTTTATGATCCCAGTACACGGGGGCATATAGGGGGGGTATTATTTTTGGGTACACATATCACACATTGTACAACCTACTATGGTATTAGTTTTATGTAAATATTTTTATGGGCAACCCATGATAGTTTAATTTGGTGATACTTATGTATGTTAAAAAAGTTGACCAAACATCATAGTAGGCTGATACCTCTAACGGTTTAGTCATTTGTGATAGGTGAAGTTCTCTATCCTGTTGACATTTTCCATAACTATGGAAGATATTTTACTACCAGTTATATATCTGTATGACTGGTAGTAACTATATGTACTTTGGATCAATCAACTAAATGTCTTAGTACAGATACATATTAAGATAGTCCATGAATTTTAATCTTCGTAGCAACCTCGATACTGCTGTGCACTATACAAGGTAAACGGGCACCTGCCATATCTCTTTCTCGTTCGCGCGAATGTAATTTGTTTGTTTACATTTACAGAGGTCAGTCAGTGCACATTCCTGAGCGCTCGTTCTTCTTTGCTCAGGAGCACCTGCTATTTTTTCACACCGGTTCGTGCGACTAGCTAACTATTTGCCATTAGGTCTTACTTTTATTTTTCGTAGCAATATCTTTATTGATATATATTAGTACAACCCTCAACGGGCAACGCTGTCCATATGTTGCAGGTTTGACTATGTGTTATTAGGGATCTTGGGATATATGAAGGACACACCTATGAGCTGTTGACTTTCTCCTGACAGACAGTGTCCTTCTACCTTCTTCCTTCTTACTATTTAATCTATCTCTCTACCTTATGCAACCCATTATAAATCACCTACTATAAATACATTTTTGTGATGGGGTATGCTGATATAAAAATATAACCCAAGATCCTCAATTAAGGTCAAACCTGTCTCTATATTATGTATCTGCTGTTATGGTTAAACTATTTATTATTTAATTTTTGGATCAATCAGAGTTCCATGCATCCATCTCATTGGTTCACTCCTTCTAACTTCTTGTTCATTTTGTTTAGGACACACATTTCAAAAATCTAGTGTGTGTCCTTGTTATCTTCTACACTGGTTTGATTGCTACTTAGAATCAAATAGTTGCACTGTTTTTATCTCACCAAGGACAATACGGTATAGATTGGCTATAGAACAAACTAACAAACAATTTACTAACCATCCTGTGTCTAAATCTTCTTAGACTTAGTAATTGCACCGGGTAATTTCTTCACGCGGTCTACCTCCGACCCCCGTTGGTACACAATCGTGTGCGAGCGGGGGTGGGAGATATGAAAACCGAACACACTCTGAGATTATTGCAACCGACATAGCCCTCTAAACATCATAGCATTGTAAATTTATTAGTTTATTAACTATCTATCTATCTTCCGCTAATGTCGAACCCCTCGCGGTTCTTTGAATCATCTTAGCTAATCTAGTCGCCCAAATGCATTTATGCGGTGGCGACTTTAAATAAACTTATATAGTCAGTCAGAACGTTTTTTTAAATAATGAACGATTGATGATGATATGTACTTTTGAAGGAAACTACATTGTACATGTAGTACACTTATCATAATTTGGTCTTCTTGACCAAACTCGATAAAGAGACCATCCTGCTAATAAAGACCACTTTTTGGAGGTCCCATAGGTGGTCTTATTATAGGGGTTTTACTGTATCTTGTTTTGATAGTTCCCATCGGTGGTATGGACTACAATGGACGTGCTTAAGGTGTGTGTGAAGGCCTTTGCCGTCCAGGCCGTAGTGGTTAATTCCTACGACAAACCATGTTTTATTCGTCGATAAACAACGGCAAGACACATTTTATTTCCTAGATTTAATATCTCATTCAGTGAAACATATATTTGATGTTATTGCGTTATTCTTATAATACAACTGCCTCCATTTACCTAGTACCTAGTTTTAATTGGGTACTAGATTTAAGTTAATGTTCGACTCAAAAATAAAGCGTCTCGTATATGTTTCCATTGTGTTACAGAAAATATATCTCCGAGTACATGTCACCTGAACTTGCGACCATCAGACTGGAATACTACGTCAAATACCGCGCAAACGGCATTTAATGTTTGGTCTATGCCAAATATACAAGTGGCGCCATCATCGATTGCTATCCTTCACGCAGACGTCACACACATACCTGGAAAAGAATGGACCCACATCCAGCCCACAGATATAGTGGTAACACGTTAGTGGTAAACTTAATTGTGTGGCGTCCGTGATCGAGTGGTTACGGTCATTGATTTTAAATCACTTGCATCTAACTGCTGATGTTCGGATCCCACTTGAGGTATCGAATTCTTTCATGCGAGGGAGTGAATGACATTTACGCTTTCATCCGCGCCAACGAGAATGATTAATATAAGTTGTTAGAACTTGCTTCGCAATCGTTGTAAAATAAATAAAGATTAAACTTTCTTTATTTTTTCATGTGAGGGAGCGATCCAACTGGCATGCGATAGGTCGTTCTACTCAGGTATGTGTCTGATTTACTGCTCGGAGGGGTGCCCTGGGTCTTCCTCAACCAATAATAGCTAAGCTGTTGGTGCGACATTAAACTCCACTGAACAAACACAAACAAAACTAAATAGTGTGTTTTACGTTTATTCATCGTCGCTACCGGTTGCCCATATGAGCGACGCCTCCTGAAGATATTAGTCACTTTAGAATGTTGGAGGATAGTGCAATGATACAGACAAATACCCATTCCAGAGTCTCCTCTGGTTCTTTTACTTGCACGGTGTAAAGCACCGACATGAGACCTCGGTTTAACGTCCCATCTGAAAGACTGTTAATTTTATTAGGGTCAGACGGGGGATCGAACCTGCGATCCCTGGATTACCAGTCCAGCGTGTTACAACTGGACTACATATCCATAATGAGAACATATTGGCTTTAATACCATTATTGCCACCAATACCGGTGGATACATGATCCGCTGGTGGTCCTCCGTGGCCGACTGATTAGGTCGATGACTTCCAATCACGTGACCTTTACCGCTGTAGGTTAGAATCCCACTCGTTTCGTGTAAGGAAGTATGCATAATTGTTATGGTGGGACGGTGGGTTGAACGCGCGATCCCTCCGTCATTGAATGGCAATTATTCCACCCATGTGAATTTATATCCAGTTGGGTTGATTATGGTGGTTCTACCATGGTTTTCGTCCGTGCCTGAAATACTGCTCGGAGGGACCTTTTTCCAATACTAATTGGAGAGTCGCCATATGGCTTAACCTGTCGTTGTGACGTTAAGTTTACACGTTGCAGGTCGAAGTCACTTCTAGCACACCCGGGGCTCAGTGTATATCTGTAGGCGATCAACATATACATACGTTCAATAACAGGAAGCGGTAGGCATGATTAACTACGATGCTTCTGTAGGTAGACGATCAACATATACGTACGTTCGATAACAGGAAGCGGTGAGCATGATTAACTACGATGCTTATGTAGGTAGACGATCAACATATACGTACGCTCGATAACATGAAGCGGTGAGCATGATTAACTACGATACTTCTGTAGGTAGGCGATCAACATTATACGTACGTTCGATAACATGAAGCGGTGAGCATGATTAACTACGATACTTCTGTAGGTAGACGATCAACATATACGCACGCTCGATAACAGGAAGCGGTAGGCATGATTAACTACGATACTTCTGTAGGTAGGCGATCAACATATACGCACGCTCGATAACATGAAGCGGTGAGCATGATTAACTACGATGCTTCTGTAGGTAGGCGATCAACATATACGCACGCTCGATAACAGGAAGCTGTAGGAAGAATCGGGCGAGACAGGAAGAGAGAGAGAGAGGGGGCGAGAGAGGAAGAGAGAGAGAGGGGGGCGAGAGAGGGAGAGAGAGGAGAGAGAGGGGGGCGAGAGAGAAAGAGAGAGAGAGAGGGGCGAGAGAGGAAGAGAGAGGGGGGGGGGCGAGCAGGAAGAAAGAGAGAGAGGAGAGAGAGAGAGAGGGGGCGAGATGGAAGAGAGAGATGAGGAGCGGGCGATAGAGAGGACGAGAGAGATATGGGGTGAGAGAGAGGAGTAGAGAGAGGAAGAGAGAGAGAGGGGGAAGAGAGAGATGAGGAGCGGGCTAGAGATAGGAAGGAGAGAGATATGGGGTGAGAGAGAGGGGCGAGAGATGGAAGAGAGAGAGATGAGGAGCGTGCGATAGAGGGAAGAGAGAGATAGGGGTGAGAGAGAGGAATAGAGAGAAGGGGGGCGAGAGGAGATGAGAGAGAGGGGCGAGATAGGAAGAGAGAGAGATAGGGGGACGAGAGAGTGAAGAGGAGATGAGGAGCGGGCACGATAGAGAGGAGAGAGAGAGGGGGCGTGAGAGGAAGAGAGAGATTGGCGAGAGAGTGGAAGGCGAGAGGGGAGAAGGCGAACTAGATAGAGGGATGGGGGCGAGAGAGGAAGAGAGAGATGGTGAGATGGAGGGCGGAAGAGAGAGGGGGCGAGAGAGAGAGAGGAAGAGAGAGAGAGAGAGAGAGAGGGGAAGAGAGGAGACTATATTACTCGGAAGGAAGTTATTGTGAATATCTTTGAAATATCAATAAGTGTTTATTGGAATGCTTCATTGATATATCATAATTTTATGTAGGTATAATAATAATAATAATAATAATAATAAAGACTTTATTTAACGAGAGTTCTCATTTAACAAAAGTTAATCTACCATGAGGCCCTCAACATATATACAATCAAATGCAATCAAAAGATAGCACTATAAGTGAGAACTGCACATTGGAGTAATATAGTAATGTAAAAGCTGAAAAATAGACAAACTATATTTAATATGTAATGGAATATGATGATATATGGAATTGGCTAGTAGAGTAAAAAATGGGAATGAGTCAATTAATGATAATCTATCTAACAATGTGCAGATTTGACTTGTAGTGGTATCTTCAAAATATGTATGAAATCAACTTAAAGACAGCAATTTTCCGATTGTAATAAATATAGCAATGGCAATACACGTTTATAATAACAGTAGAAGTATATCAAATAAACGATGCGGTATGGCTAACACAATGTGCACACGGAATAATAATTACTATACATGTATGCAGACCTGGGAACGTGTTTAGTCGGTTAAGTATAGTTAGTTAGTATACAATGATTGCGTAGCAAGCTTTAAAAACGTATATAACCACTATCGTTGGCGCGGATGAAATAGTATATGTGGACATTCGTGTGTTGAGGAAACAGGTGCACCCGGGGAAAACCTACATGCCCGATGTGGCAACCACCGCACCATCTCATAAACCTCCCGGACAGAAGATTTAGTTTAATCATTTCCCATTGATGGATTCATCTTACACAAACATGCCAATATACAAAGGGCAGCAAGCGCGTCGGGACATAATTTCTAGCTGCATTATAGTTACGCCCCTTCATACGCCGTGATGGTAAGACCCATTTAGTAATCAACGTTGGCAATCGACCGGTCAATAAGAGTATTGACCGGGCCGGTGGTCAATACTGGTCAATACCGGTCAATACTGGTCAATACTGGTCAATATCGGTCAATACCGGTCAATACTGGTCAATTGAAAATTTGGCTCAAATATGCACTTACAGTGTCCACTTAATTATTCTTAAAGTCTTAGTAGTGTGTTGTAGTTTATTTTCTTATATAGTAAATCATAAAATATTGATCAGTCATCTGTCAAACCAAAGCCAAAGTGTAGTGGTCCTCTATTGAGAGATCTAATAGTGTCAGCCAGTCATTGTGCAAGCTAGCCATGAAGATTAGTTCCATGCCATCCAGTTCTGCGGCAATAGAACGTGTGTTCTCGAACTTTGGACTCATTCAGACAAAACTAAGGAACATACTTGGTCTACAGAAGGTTCCTACGTGGAAATGAGGATCTTGATGACTGGTAGAGTGACTAGACTAGAGTGACTACTCACTAGACTGAGTGACTAGAGTGTGTTTGTGTGACTTTGTAAAAGACAGGTGACTACTGTAAAGACAGTTAAGAGGTATTTGCATAAATAAACATTAATATATGTATGCTTATTTATAGTATTGTGCATGTCTGTTTAAATAAAAATTAAATGTTGAAATGTGAAATTCTTACTTAATAATACCATCTATACTAGAATATGAATACGCTTGGTTGCTCAAGGAAACAAGGCTAGAAAAGTTGTTTCACTTGGTTTATACCAATTTATTTAAGCTCGATTGTGAAAGAAGTTCTAAGATTAATCAAGCTCAAGTCTCAACGCTTGCTTCACTTGCTTGAGTTGCTTCTGCATGACACATTTAATGATTTTAGTAATGATCAGCAATCGACCACCTGAATCGACCAGCAAAATATGCCACTTTGTGAGTATTGACCATACCCAATAGGGTATTACAATCACATGAACAGCCCAAAGGTAGCAACACACATTATTGCACAATGCAGAGTATAATGATTGACTAAAATCATAAATTCTTTGTTGAATTTAGTATTGACCACCAATTGACCAGTATTTACCACTTTGTGAGTATAATATTATTGACCACTTCGTGAGTATTGACCCTATAGAGTACAATAATCACATAAATATATTCTCAATACAACCCAACGTTAGTAACACACATTATAGCACAATGCAGAGTATATAAAACCATTAAATAATGTTTTATTTAATATTGACCACCAATCGACCAGTATTGACCAGTATTGACCACATTGGGAGTATTGACCGGGGCGGTTTTAACCGGTTAAAACCGGCGGTTTAAACCGCCCCTCGAATCGACCGGCCAACGTTGATTTAGTTTGCGCAATATAAACGGAGGAATACAGGCCCGTGTACCCCCCTTCCCCGCCGATGTCCGGTCGATCAGAACGTACATGTTAAAATGGTTAATAGTTAATGTTATAGCTAATTTTCTCCAGTCGTTCCTTGGTCTACTTTAGGGTTCATTCTCCACTATTTGTTATTTTCTCTATCCTTATTCTGAGGCAAATACAGTGTAAAATATACTTCCCAGAATGCATGAAAACGCCTTCCTGCATTGAAGTTAAAACAAAATCAGGGGCCATGGCACCGAATCCCTAGCAACGCCGGAGCGTCGATATATTACGCACCCCTTACAAATAGCCATGCCTATGGGCCTGGACTATGCAGTGGAGCATTGTATATTTCACAATACAACTCTCAATACAATTCTCCACATTTAAGTTGTCTAATCACGGAACTATTCAAATGTGTATAGTTGTATTTCTTTTCCCTTTATTCTACAAGTTACAACAAACTTCGACATATCCTTGTTGAAACACATACTAAAAGGATATACAAGATCGTTTCCCTTTGAAATAATCTCCCTGATGAACGTACCTTCCTTGTTCAACTGTTGAATACAGTCTCCAGTATAACTCGCCACATAAACATTGCTATAACTATCTACATTAACTGACCCTGGATTTCTAAGATTTTGATGACTATACTGGAACACAAGTTTCCCGGACATGTCAACACAAATTAGTTTATTATAATGATGTAATGATATATAAATGCGGTGCAATTTATCATCAAGAACAATGCTATGTGCATCACTCAAAGCATCACTGTATTCTTGGTTAAGCTGTATTGTTCCTGCATCTCTACCGTCCAGGTGGAATCTTCTTAAAGTCCTGTCTGACCTTGACACTGTAATTAACTGCTTGTTCTGCTTATCGTATGTTAGTGCCATTACTTGTAACGATGTTTGTACCGTTCGAATATTTTTCAATTCCGACTGAGATACACTCATGATATCTAACTTATTTGCATCATGAAAAGCCACAGCGAAGTTTGAACCTTCAACAGCAGTCATTTCATATGGTTTGGCTGAACAGCTGTATGTTGATAGAATTGTTCCATTTTGCACATCGTACAATTTCAGTTTACGTTGTTCCTGTAAAGAAATGATCAGATACATGTCGATCCACAGGCAATATCTTGGATAATATTCTTCTTGTACGTCGATAGTTCGTTCACAGACGGCTGTCCTTTCTTTAAAATCCCTATACACAGGACACTGAGGACAGGAAGGCAATGTGGGATCAGTCGATAGCTCCTCAATATAAAGACATTTACTAAGTGTGTCGGAGAGTTCTTGCATTGCTTTGGTCTCCGTCATGGACAGTACAGTACTGCTTGCTTGTTCGTGACATGTTCTCAGTGTTTCTTCATATCTCTGCACGTCTGTCAATGTTTGTCTTTCCATGAGAAACATTTGTGTTTGTTGTCCAAATTCAGATGCCATTTTCATTTTTTCAGATAATTTCTTGACCACAGTTTTCATATTTTCAACAGTGTCTTTCTGTAAGGAACTCGCTTTATTTAAAGCCTTGCGCTTTGCTGACATTTCCGACATAATCTTGTTTTCAAGTTTATTGTATGTTTCGTCTATGCTTGTCTTTATCTCCTTCAGGCGACTCTTCACTTTTTTCTCCGCTACATCTAGGCCAGGTTGATAACCTGTTTCATGCTCTATTAATATATCCGCATGATTCAAGATATCTTCCAGCCGTTTAGGAATATTCGGGCTGCTTCCGATTTCTTCATTTCCTCTCACTTCATCAGCTAACGAAACCATATTTTCACATTTCCTATGGGTCACTATTGCACACTCATTGCAACACAGCTGGTCGTGGTCCTTGCAGAGATATTTCACGTATTCCGTGTTGTGCTTTGGACACTTTGAAAGTTGTCTGAAATAGTCAATATCCTCCATATCTAGGTTACTGGCAATGTCAACCAGTTTATGATTTGTTAACAATTTACTTTTTTTATGATGTCGTTTACACTCTTCACACAACTTTTCTGAACAGTCACAGCAGTAGATTATTGCTTCCGTCTTGATGTCCTCCCTTAGACACGGCTCACAGTGAGTATCTTCCAAATTCATTATCAATTTACTATCATTTAAAATCGAAACTAGCGTAAAATTTATTGGAAGGTTCTCCACCCACTCTTCCGTACTGTTGAACTTATGGCTGTCTATTTGTGCATTCGACCTACAAATCGGATACTACACTTTTTGATTACCGGGTGTATCCGAGAGTTTGCGTACGTATCCAATTAAACAGAGATGACAGAATGAATGTAGACATGGCATAGATCGTGGTGTATCGTAAGTTTCCAAACATATACTACAACACAAGTAATCCTTGTTTATTACTACTTCGTTACGTGTCGCCATTTATCACTCCACTAAAAATAGTCATTATCTTTATCTGTCAAGGACAGTATTTAGTCTATACATAGGCTATACAAATTTCTCATCATGTACAGACGGATATGTAGTCCAGTGGTCAGACGCTGGACTGGTAATCCAGGGATCGCAGGTTCGATCCCCCGTCTGACCCTAATACAATTAACAGTCTTTCAGATGGGACGTTAAACCGAGGTCTCGTGTCGGTGCTGTACACCGTGCACGTAAAAGAACCAGAGGAGATTCTGGAATGGGTCTCTGTCTGTATCATGCACTATACTCCAAAATCTAAAATAACTAATCTCTTCAGGAGGCGTCGCTCATATGGGCAACCGGTAGCGACGATAAATAAACGTAAAAACACACACTAATCATGTTTGGTTTAAACATATTTATTCATTCATAATGTACAGTACATGTATATCTATTGTATACATAATGAAAATGGATTTAATCGTAAGCTTAAAGCTTATTGAGATTATCTCCATTACATATATAAATGTGTGCACTATAGGCGACTAAGACGTACACGTATTGTGTAGTAAGACCAACATATATAATACGTGTATGACATTAGATATACTGGGAACGGGAGGGGTAGAAAGCGATAAAATAACACATACAGTGTTCATAGTGTATCGCTATGCTAGCGCGTCAGTATACATACATATTGTTAGAAACGTTTAGACTTTTCTATGAATCTATGGACAGCTAAGAATATTATTTCATTATGTTCATCATGTTTGTGTGCCATGGTGTTATTATTAGCGTTAAATAGCCAGGGTGTCCTATATTCATAACTGATTCATTAAAGACGGATCTGTAGTCCAGTGGTAACACGCTGGACTGGTAATCCAGGGATCGCAGGTTCGATTCCCCGTCTGACCCTAATAAAATTAATAGTATTTCAGGTGGGACTTTAAACCGATGTCTCGTATCGGTGCTTTACACCGTGCACGTAAAAGAACCAGAGTAGATTCTGGAATGGGTCTCTATCTGCATCATTGCACTATCCTCCAAAATCTAAAATGACTAATCTATTCAGGAGGCGTCGCTCATATGGGCAACCGGTAGCGACGATAAATAAACGCATGCACGCACGCACACACACAAGCACGCACGCACGCACGCACGTACCCACGCAAACGGTCGCATAAAATATGTCCATGTCCCCTCTGTGCTTCACAATGTGACGAATGCTAAAATCGTATTTCTGTTCAAAAACATTATCACAATTTCTAAAACGGTTGTTATCCTCTACACAGTACGACACCAGTATTACTCAAGTACGTTCACATTTCGTGCATCACAATTTCATGCTTTATTAAAAATAAAACTACATTGGTGCAGTTACGTACAGACTGGTAATCCGGGGGTCGCAGGTTCGATCCCCCGTCTGACCCTAATAAAATTAGCAGTCTTTCAGATGGACTTAAAACCGAGGTATTGTGTCAGTGTTTACACCGTGCACGTAAAAGAACCAGAGGAGATTCTGGAATGGGTATCTGTTTGTATCATTGCACTATCCTACAAAATCTAAAATGACTAATCTCTTCAGGAGGCGTCGCTGATATTGGCAACCAGTAGCGACGATAAATAAACGTAAAACATCACTGTAGTTACGTGATTATTCATTTAATGTTCGATTTGCTTTTTTGACAATCCAGTATCCCACCTGGTCAGAGCTTGTTCGAAAAAGCCAATCCACTTCCGAATACGCCCAAGAGACAGCAATATTACACGTGCAATGGACAGACAAACAATCAAGAGTGCCAACCTGTTCCAAGAACAGTACCATCAATTACGGTAAACAATGGTACACTTAGTTTTACGCTTCACCTCACGTCGTACACGTGAAGCATAAGTTGGAATCGGTATATATAATGTACTGTAGTCAGGCTGGTAGACAATCGGTAACCATTATTAACTGACTGGCGGCTCACCAACCGGCCATATCAGAACGATACGAACCCCTGTCGATGTTCGAACCTTCGACCTCCCGCTTCGTAAGCGGACGCCTTAACCACTAGGCCATAATGAATAATTACTTCATGTGGCGTCGCTCATATTTTTATTAGCGAACATCACGATGTTGTTATGGCGGGAAGGGGACTCGCACAACAACTGAATTTGCATGTGACCTTGCAAACCACTGGACAACTGATCCGTCCCTACCCAGGCAGTTTGAGCCACTAAGTAGCACCACTATCCGTTCCGACACCGTATTATTACAAGTCCATAACACATGAGGCACTCAGTAGCTGACTTGCATACCCATCACGCTTCACATGGGACCTTAACGTTCATGGTTGTGTAGCTGACGTGCATACCCATCACGCGTCACATGGGACCTTAACGTTCATGGTTGTGTAGCTGACTTGCATACCCATCACGCTTCACATGGGGCCTTAACGTTCATGGTTGTGTAGCTGACTTGCATACCCATCACGCGTCACATGGGACCTTAACGTTCATGGTTGTGTAGCTGACTTGCATACCCATCACGCGTCACATGGGACCATAACGTTCATGGTTGTGTAGCTGACTTGCATACCCATCACGCGTCACATGGGACCTTAACGTTCATGTTTGTGTAGCTGACGTGCATACCCATCACGCGTCACATGGGGCCTTAACGTTCATGGTTATGTAGCTGACTTGCATACCCATCACGCGTCACATGGGACCTTAACGTTCATGGTTATGTAGCTGACTTGCATACCCATCACGCTTCACATGGGACCTTAACGTTCATGGTTGTGTAGCTGACTTGCATACCCATCACGCTTCACATGGGACCTTAACGTTCATGGTTGTGTAGCTGACTTGCATACCCATCACGCGTCACATGGGACCTTAACGTTCATAGTTGTGTAGCTGACTTGCATACCCATCACGCGTCACATGGGACCTTAACGTTCATGGTTGGGTAGCTGACTTGCATACCCACCACGCGTCACATGGGACCTTAACGTTCATGGTTGTGTAGCTGACTTGCATACCCATCACGCGTCACATGGGACCTTAACGTTCATGGTTGTGTAGCTGACTTGCATACCCATCACGCGTCACATGGGACCTTAACGTTCATGGTTGTGTAGCTGACTTGCATACCCATCACGCGTCACGTGGGACCTTAACGTCCATGGTTGTGTAGCTGACTTGCATACCCATCACGCGTCACATGGGACCTTAACGTTCATGGTTGTGTAGCTGACTTGCATACCCATCACGCGTCACATGGGACCTTAACGTTCATGGTTGTGTAGCTGACTTGCATACCCATCACACGTCACCTTAAAGTTCATGGTTGTGTAGCTGACTTGCATACCCATCACGCGTCACATGGGGCCTTAACGTTCATGGTTGTGTAGCTGACTTGCATACCCATCACGCGTCACATAGGACCTTAACGTTCATGGTTGTGTAGCTGACTTGCATACCCATCACGCGTCACATGGGACCTTAACGTTCATGGTTGTGTAGCTGACTTGCATACCCATCACGTGTCACATGGGACCTTAACGTTCATGGTTGTGTAGCTGACTTGCATACCCATCACGTGTCACATGGGACCTTAACGTTCATGGTTGTGTAGCTGACTTGCATACCCATCACGCGTCACATGGGACCTTAACGTTCATGATTGTGTAGCTGACTTGCATACCCATCACGCGTCACATGGGACCTTAACGTTCATGGTTGTGTAGCTGACTTGCATACCCATCACGCGTCACATGGGACCTTAACGTTCATGGTTGTGTAGCTGACTTGCATACCCATCACGTGTCACATGGGACCTTAACGTTCATGGTTGTGTAGCTGACTTGCATACCCATCACGTGTCACATGGGACCTTAACGTTCATGGTTGTGTAGCTGACTTGCATACCCATCACGCGTCACATGGGACCTTAACGTTCATGATTGTGTAGCTGACTTGCATACCCATCACGCGTCACATGGGACCTTAACGTTCATGGTTGTGTAGCTGACTTGCATACCCATCACGCGTCACATGGGACCTTACCGTTCATGGTTGTGTAGCTGAATTGCATACCCATCACGCGTCACATGGGGCCTTAACGTTCATGGTTGTGTAGCTGACTTGCATACCCATCACGCGTCACATGGGACCTTAAAGTTCATGGTTGTTTAGCTGACTTGCATACCCATCACGCGCCACATGGGACCTTAACGTCCATGGTTGTGTAGCTGACTTACATACCCATCACGCGTCACATGGGACCTTAACATTCATGGTTGTGTAGCTGACTTGCATACCCATCACGCGTCACATGGGACCTTAACGTTCATGGTTGTGTAGCTGACTTGCATACCCATCACGCGTCACATGGGACCTTAACGTTCATGGTTGTGTAGCTGACTTGCATACCCATCACGCGTCACATGGGGCCTTAACGTTCATGGTTGTGTAGCTGACTTGCATACCCATCACGCGTCACATGGGACCTTAACGTTCATGGTTGTGTAGCTGACTTGCATACCCATCACGCGTCACATGGGACCTTAACGTTCATGGTTGTGTAGCTGACTTGCATACCCATCACGCGTCACATAGGACCTTAACGTTCATGGTTGTGTAGCTGACTTGCATACCCATCACGCGTCACATGGGACCTTAACGTTCATGGTTGTGTAGCTGACTTGCATACCCATCACGCGTCACATGGGACCTTAACGTTCATGGTTGTGTAGCTGACTTGCATACCCATCACGCTTCACATGGGGCCTTAACGTTCATGGTTGTGTAGCTGACTTGCATACCCATCACGCGTCACATGGGACCTTAACGTTCATGGTTGTGTAGCTGACTTGCATACCCATCACGCGTCACATGGGACCTTAACGTTCATGGTTGTGTAGCTGACTTGCATACCCATCACGCGTCACATGGGACCTTAACGTTCATAGTTGTGTAGCTGACTTGCATACCCATCACGCGTCACATGGGACCTTAACGTCCATGGTTGTGTAGCTGACTTGCATACCCATCACGCGTCACATGGGACCTTAACGTTCATGGTTGTGTAGCTGACTTGCATACCCATCACGCGTCACATGGGACCTTAACGTTCATGGTGTGTAGCTGACTTGCATACCCATCACGCGTCACATGGGACCTTAACGTTCATGGTGTGTAGCTGACTTGCATACCCATCACGCGTCACATGGGCCTTAACGTTCATGGTTGTGTAGCTGACTTGCATACCCATCACGCGTCACATAGGACCTTAACGTTCATGTTGTGTAGCTGACTTGCATACCCATCACGCGTCACATGGGACCTTAACGTTCATGGTTGTGTAGCTGACTTGCATACCCATCACGCGTCACATGGGACCTTAACGTTCATGTTGTGTAGCTGACTTGCATACCCATCACGCGTCACATGGGACCTTAACGTTCATGGTTGTGTAGCTGACTTGCATACCCATCACGCGTCACATGGGACCTTAACGTTCATGGTTGTGTAGCTGACTTGCATACCCATCACGCGTCACATGGGGCCTTAACGTTCATGGTTGTGTAGCTGACTTGCATACCCATCACGCGCCACATGGGACCTTAACGTCCATGGTTGTGTAGCTGACTTGCATACCCATCACGCGTCACATGGGACCTTAACATTCATGGTTGTGTAGCTGACTTGCATACCCATCACGCGTCACATGGGACCTTAACGTTCATGGTTGTGTAGCTGACTTGCATACCCATCACGCGTCACATGGGACCTTAACGTTCATGGTTGTGTAGCTGACTTGCATACCCATCACGCGTCACATGGGGCCTTAACGTTCATGGTTGTGTAGCTGACTTGCATACCCATCACGCGCCACATGGGACCTTAACGTCCATGGTTGTGTAGCTGACTTGCATACCCATCACGCGTCACATGGGACCTTAACATTCATGGTTGTGTAGCTGACTTGCATACCCATCACGCGTCACATGGGACCTTAACGTTCATGGTTGTGTAGCTGACTTGCATACCCATCACGCGTCACATGGGACCTTAACGTTCATGGTTGTGTAGCTGACTTGCATACCCATCACGCTTCACATGGGGCCTTAACGTTCATGGTTGTGTAGCTGACTTGCATACCCATCACGCGTCACATGGGACCTTAACGTTCATAGTTGTGTAGCTGACTTGCATACCCATCACGCATCACATGGGACCTTAACGTTCAAGGTTATGTAGCTGACTAGCATACCCATCACGCGTCACATGGGACCTTAACGTTCATGGTTGTGTAGCTGACTTGCATACCCATCACGCGTCACATGGGACCTTAACGTTCATGGTTGTGTAGCTGACTTGCATACCCATCACGCTTCACATGGGACCTTAACGTTCATGGGTTGTGTAGCTGACTGCATACCCATCACGCGTCACATGGGACCTTAACGTTCATGGTTGTGTGTAGCTGACTTGCATACCCATCACGCTCACATGGGCCTTAACGTTCATGGTTGTGTAGCTGACTTGCATACCCATCACGCGTCACATGGGACCTTAACGTTCATGGTTGTGTAGCTGACTTGCATACCCATCACGCGTCACATGGGACCTTAACGTTCATGGTTGTGTAGCTGACTTGCATACCCATCACGCGTCACATGGGACCTTAACGTTCATAGTTGTGTAGCTGACTTGCATACCCATCACGCGTCACATGGGACCTTAACGTCCATGGTTGTGTAGCTGACTTGCATACCCATCACGCGTCACATGGGACCTTAACGTTCATGGTTGTGTAGCTGACTTGCATACCCATCACGCGTCACATGGGACCTTAACGTTCATGGATGTGTAGCTGACTTGCATACCAATCACGCTTCACATGGGACCTTAACGTTCATGGTTGTGTAGCTGACTTGCATACCCATCACGCGTCACATGGGGCCTTAACGTTCATGGTTGTGTAGCTGACTTGCATACCCATCACGCGTCACATAGGACCTTAACGTTCATGGTTGTGTAGCTGACTTGCATACCCATCACGCGTCACATGGGACCTTAACGTTCATGGTTGTGTAGCTGACTTGCATACCCATCA
>CM026389.1:44392376-44410398 GCA_014843695.1 Archivesica marissinica
TCATGTTATCGAGCGTGCGTATATGTTGATCGTCTACCTACAGAAGCATGGTAGTTAATCATGCTCACCGCTTCATGTTATCGAACGTGCGTATATGTTGATCGTCTACCTACAGCAGCATCGTAGTTAATCATGCTCACCGCTTCCTGTTATCGAACGTGCGTATATGTTGATCGCCTACCTACAGCAGCATCGTAGTTAATCATGCTCACCGCTTCATGTTATCGAACGTGCGTATATGTTGATCGCCTACCTACAGCAGCATCGTAGTTAATCATGCTCACCGCTTCCTGTTATCGAGCGTGCGTATATGTTGATCGTCTACCTACAGAAGTATCGTAGTTAATCATGCCTACCGCTTCATGTTATCGAACGTGCGTATATGTTGATCGTCTACCTACAGAAGCATCGTAGTTAATCATGCTCACCGCTTCATGTTATCGAACGTACGTATATGTTGATCGTCTACCTACAGAAGCATCGTAGTTAATCATGCTCACCGCTTCATGTTATCGAGCGTACGTATATGTTGATCGTCTACCTACAGAAGTATCGTAGTTAATCATGCTCACCGCTTCATGTTATCGAACGTACGTATATGTTGATCGCCTACAGATATACACTGAGCCCCGGGTGTGCTAGAAGTGACTTCGACCTGCAATGTGTAAACTTAACGTCACAACGACAGGTTAAGCCATATGGCGACTCTCCAATTAGTATTGGAAAAAGGTCCCTCCGAGCAGTATTTCAGGCACGGACGAAAACCATGGTAGAACCACCGACCATAATCAACCCAACTGGATACCAATTCATATGGGTGGAATAATTGCTATTCAATGACGATGGACTGTAAATACAGGGATCGCGCGTTCAACCCACCGTCCCACCATAACAATTATACATACTTCCTTACACGAAACAAGTGGGATTCTAACCTACAGCGGTAAAGGGCAAGTGATTGGAAGTCATCGACCTAATCAGTCGGCCACGGAGGACCACCAGCGGATCATGTATCCACCGGTATTGGTGGCAATGATGGTATTAAAGCCAATATTTTCTCACTATGGATATGTAGTCCAGTGGTAACACGCTGGACTGGTAAAATAAATAAACGTAAAAAAAACAACAAAAAAACAACACTTCCGTGTTTATCTCACTTAACCTTGACCGATACCATAAAGTGGTCGCTTAATTGTCATAAAACTGGGACATAATTAAAAATGTTTTATCATGTCGGGTGCAGGGTGGTCTCGAAATCGGGGTGGTCGCATAGAGGGTTTTTACTGTACATCACTTATATTCATATTAATTATTCAACGAATATTAATGAAACACTGTCCAACACTGTGAATGCGCATGCCTGTAGCTTCGAGTGTGTTTTACGTTTATTTATCGTCGCTACCGGTTGCCCATATGAGCGACGCCTCCTGAACAGATTGGTCATTTTGGATTTCTGGAGGATAGTGCAATGATACAGACAGAGACCCATTCCAGAGTCTCCTCTGGTTCTTTTACGTGCACGGTGTAAAGCACCGACACGAGAACTCTGATAACGTCCCATCAGAAAGACTGTTAATTTCATTAGGGTCAGACGGGGGATCGAACCTGCGATCCCTGGATTACCAGTTCAGCGTGTTACCACTGGACTACATATCGGTATGTAAGCTTCTAATGCGCTGTCAGCTGTATATTATTGGTGAGGAATTTCAAAACGAAAATGGATATAAACAGTGCGCATGCGTTCATCGAAGGAAATGATATAGCGATGTAAATATTTCACATAAATATTTCAATTTGCACGTTATCGTATAGGTCTACATTTAAGGAATGAATCGCGAGTTAATAGTTTCCATCGGGGTATGAACTACATTGGGCGTGTTTAATGTGTGTGGAGGAAACTATTAACCCGCGATTCATTACTTATATTTACATTAATTATCCTTTTCAATGAAACAAAGAAAAAAATCACACTTTCCAATTAAAAGGTATTTAGTCAAATTTGCCACTTACCGTGTGCCGGCGGGGACCTTGTAATTAGATCATCCTTGGAACAGCGTAAGATGATGATGATGATGATTCCGTTTATTTACCCTAGGTAAATGTATACACTCCGAAGAGTCGATGCGGGTCCTCGTCTGTATGCATCAGCGGCGTGGATTGGTCACTTCGGAACGGTGACACAATCTCCCGATGTGAGCTCAGGATGACATCCTCATGAGGTTCCTTCATTCCGTGGCAGGGTGACAATCCCTGGTCTTTCTGTACTCGGTCCCTTGTAGGGCCACCCTCCTCACTGTTGGTCACCCCGCAGCAGCATTGAGACGCATCTGACCATTAAACATCTGGTCGTAGATTGTCGTAAACGCATTGCATACGCACCAACCCATTCGCAAGATCGACGACCACAAGATCTCAGAATCCTACGCTGCTGCTGCGGAATGTGCCCCGGTCACGACGTGCACGTCGTGAGGAGATCGACCGGGGAACAGCGTAAACTGTAAGACGCGCATTTTTATGCGACGAAAGTTGCCTAACACTGCGAATGTGCATGCCCGTAAAATCGAGTGCGCATGTCAGCTGCATATCATTGTTTGGAAACCCTCATAGGAACTTGTATACAATCAGGGCACATACGTTCATCGAAGGAAAGGCAATAGCGATATAAATATAGTATACATCCGTTATGTCGAATTCCGTCGGACCGAACAAAATACTTCGACATAACCGAAGTTTGACTTAACGAAATTCGATATAAACAGACCCGGTTATATGTAAAATGATAGTGTCTGAAACGGACTTGATCCGACTTCGAGATAACCGGAACATTCGACATAACCGAATTTGACATAACGGTTGTAGACTGTATAGGTAAATAGTAACATAATTCTACATTTCATTAAACTATCGTACACTCCTATTTACATAGAAGCATCAAACATATCATGTAAGAACTCACAAACCATGGTAATGATTACATTCCGTATGGAAGAAGATAAAAATCGTTGGAAATGAAACTGTTAATATTATTAGGGTCAGACTGTGAATCGAACCTGGATTCGCAGTTCAACGTGTTAACCGTTGGATTACTGGCCCTTCCATCTGTAAGGTATGTAGGTGTGTGTGTTTTACGTTTATTTATCGTCGTTACCGGTTGCCCATATGAGCGACGCCTCCTGAAGATATTAGTCATTTTAGATTTTGGAGGATAGTGCAATGATACAGAGAGAGACCCATTCCAGAGTCTCCTCTGGTTCTTTTACGTGCACGGTGTAAAGCACTGACACGAAACTTCGGTTTAACGTCCCATCTGAAAGACTGTTAATTTTATTAGGGTCAGACGGGGGATCGAACCTGCGATCCCTGTATTACCAGTCCAGCGTGTTACCACTGGGCTACAGATCCGTCTGTGGTAAGTAGGTACATCTACGTCAAGCTTATATATACGTCAGTTTCACTGACCGCAAGCCTATCGCCACGGTTACGGTAATCGTAAGGCATGAAAAAATGTTATACGAACCATTATTAGTGGTGATGGTATATGCTGCTTTGCCGTCTGGCTGTCCAGGTGGTCGACATACTATAGGAATAGTTGACGGCAATGCCATTGTATGATCCGGGCTCTTCTGGTCCAGTATTACATGTCCATTGCTGAACTGTAAATATAGTATATTATTTATAATAGAGTAGATTTGTTATTGCTCTGAGAATCTACAACATTCAAATGACACGCACGCACGCACGCACGCACGCACGCACGCACGCACGCACGCACGCACGCACGCACGCACGCACGCACGAACGCACGCACGCACGCACGAACGCACGCACGCACGCACACACGCACGCACACAGCTTCACAGCTTCACAGCTTCACAGCCAACTTGACAGCCAAAACGCAACTTCACAGCCACCTTCACAGCCAACTGCACAGCTAACTCCACAGCCATCTTCACAGCCAACTTCACAGCCAACTGCACAGCTAACTCCACAGCCAACTTCACAGCCACCTTCACAGCCAACTTCACAGCCAACTTCACAGCCAATTTCACAGCTAACTCCACAGCCAACTGCACAAGCAACCTCACAGCCAACTTCACAGCCAATTTCACAGCCAATTACACAGCACTTCACGGCCAATTTCACAGCCAACTACACAACCAACTTCACAGCCAACTTCACAGACCTACTCAATGTCAGCCACATTACATCTACTCACCATATGCAGCGTACGGGAAACTATTGACTAGACTAAACAAACTACACTAATCGAACTAGATTAAATAGGACACACATACTTGAGTATAGAGAACTATATTAAGAATCTACTCACCATCTGCAGCGTACGGAAACTATTGACTAGACTAAACAACCACAACAAATCGAACTAGATTAAAGGACACGCATGCATGAAACTAGATATATATATGCTATCTACTCACCATCTACAGCGTACAGGAAACTATTGACTAGATTAAATAAACCACAACTAATCGAACTAGATTAAAGAACACACATACATGAATATAGAAACTATATGAAGTACCTATTCACCATCAACAGCGTACAGGAAACTATTGACTAGACTAAACAAACCACAACTAATCGAACTAGATAAAAGGACACACATACTTGAGCATAGAGAACTATATGAAGTATCTACTCACCATCTACACGTACATGAAACTATTGACTAGACTAAACAAACCACAACTAATCGAACCAGATTAAGGACACACATACTTGAGCATAGAGAACTATATGAAGTATCTACTCACCATCTACAGCGTACATGAAACTATTGACTAGACTAAACAAACCACAACTAATCGAACCAGATTAAGGACACACATACTTGAGCATAGAGAACTATATGAAGTATCTACTCACCATCTACAGCGTACATGAAACTATTGACTAGACTAAACAAACCACAACTAATCGAACCAGATTAAAGGACACACATACTTGAGCATAGAGAACTATATGAAGTATCTACTCACCATCTACAGCGTACATGAAACTATTGACTAGACTAAACAAACCACAACTAATCGAACTAGATTAAAGGACACACATACTTGAGTATAGAGATCTATATTGAGAATCTACTCACCATCTGCAGCGTACGGGAAACTATTGACTAGACTAAACAAACCACAACTAATCGAACTAGATTAAAGGACACACATACTTGAGTATAGAGATCTATATTGAGAATCTACTCACCATCTGCAGCGTACGGGAAACTATTGACTAGACTAAACAAACAACAACTAATCGAACTAGATTAAAGGACACGCATGCATGAAACTAGATATCTATATGAAGTATCTACTCACCATCTGCAGCGTACAGGGTGCATAACAACACAATAAAACTCGTAGACATTTTATTTTTATAAACACACGAGCATGTTCATTCATATCCATCGGCATTTGGAGCAGTGTGTTATCGTCTGCATCAATAAGTACCTAGTGATATAGACACGTTATCAGTCCGTTAAATAATGTCACTCTCTGTCACTGGTCAAAATGATTGTCATCAATATCTAATATTTGCATCGCTATTGCTTTTCATTCGATGAACGTATTTTGCCCTGATTGCGTGCATGTTTGTATCAGGTTTCCCAACCAATGACATGCATCTGACATGTATGTGCACGCGAAGTTACGGGTTTGCGTATTCGCAGTGTTAGGCAGCGTTCGTCGCGAGAAAAGGCGTGTCTTACAGTTTACGCTGTTCCAGTGATGATTTATATACCTGTTCAGGCACACAGTAAGTTGCAAATCTGGTCTGGAAACATTTTAAATGTGTTCTATGTGTTGTCTGCTTAAACTTTATTTATTTAAAACTGTTTCAATTATTAAAAAAAATGTTTAAACTTTATTTATTTTACAACGATTGCTAAGCAAGTTTTAACAACTTATATTAATCACTCTCGTTGGCGAGGATGAAAACGTAAATGTGGTCATTCGTGTCGGAGGGAATCGGAGTACCCGGAGAAAACCCACCTGTCTGATCTGGTGACAACCGTACCATCTCACATACTTCCAAGTGTGAGGATGATCGAACTCGGGTTGCATTGGTGAGAAACGAGCGCATTAACCACTGCGCTAATCGAACAGCCACAAATATATACGTGAGTTTACTTATAAACAAATGAATAATAATTTGTGATCAGAATCGACTTCAATTATGTAGCGGTCCAGTGGTTAATACGCAGGTTAAACTCACTACTATACCATACTAAAATGATTCACATCATAGTCTTTCGGAGACTCTAAACCGAGCACGTAAACGAGGCAGAGGACACCATGTAATGCGTCTCTGTATATATGTATCATTGCACAATCCACTAAAATCACTAATCTCTTCAAGACGTGTAGCTCATATGGGCAACAAGTAGCGACGTTAAATATCCGTAAAACACACACACAATCAACATCCATTTGTAACACTATAAGTGATGCAAATATCATCCAAATATTTATGACTTGCACTGGCACAGTCATATTTGACTGATACTCTATATATGACTGGAATATATTCTTACGTTGCGCATTGAAATGCAGTTGCTGGGCAGACATCCACACTATTTGTTCAAGTCTGCCACCATCTCACTGCAATGTCCACACCTGCACCAATATTGTGTACTAACAGCTGGTTGTAGAGGTCTGGTTATGGTGGTGGAGATTGAGTACCAGAATCTGCAACTTCTTAACACCCATGTGCTCAATGACAATCTGTAAATGCAATGAATTTTCTATGAGGTACATATATAAACAGCAAGAATCCCATTAAGAAAAAAATACAGTATCTTATTAAAACATTTTAAACAATTGTATCCTTCTCTTTTTTCCAATGTGACTACATTGTGATGATGCGTCACTCACTGTATGTGTGACGTGACCCTGTGTGACGTCCATGATTCAGTGACGAACACTTTTTATACCATTGATACGCATCCGAATGAGCAAATGTACCCCTAAAAGGACTACATCTCGCTCGCAATACTGTATTATAATGGCCATGTATGTCTGCACACCAAACATCATCAAAGGTATTGCAAAAACAACAAAAAGCTATGTTGCTACTAATGTTTTGATGGTTTAGATTTCAAGATATGTTAGTTATACGACATAAAGTTGGAATGTGTTGTATTTAATTGTGTGACACCCATGGTAGAGCGCCAGATTTGGAATAGAAGGCCTGAAGGGTACCAGGTTCGATACTCGGTCACGGAACAAATGTAGTGTCATTGAGCAAGGCTCCTCATACACAGTGCTTAGTACTGGTTAATCGCTTATGTCGATCAAGCTTGCCCAGGAAAACATGTCTAGGTCCCGCAAGAAGGTTTTTCTTCGACATAAATGGAACATTCATAATTACCTCTTCCTATACTTCTACACATAGAACTTCCTCTTTTCCACCTCTACCACAACCCCTCTGCACATTTACCTCCCTGCCAAGTTCGTCTCCGTCTTTTCACTATAATAGCTGTGAAAAGTAAATAATACATGTTCATTATTATATACGGTTGCAACAATAGACGACATGTAATATATGTGTATACTAAGTCTTGTACAATTTGCATGTAGTTGCATTTAGAATGAGTGGCAGAAAATCATCATTGATTGCCACTGAATTACATGTATTGCAATTCTGTTCTTTCTAATTCTTCCTTTAAAATTTAAGCATTCACATGTGTACCCGTTTATAGACTACGTCGTATATATTCAATGTAGCTTGTGCCAGCTGTGGTCAACTCGGTTCGGTACCGGGCAACAAACAGTTCTCGCCTATGGTCGCGTTAGTAATAATAATAGTGTGAATCCCGGGCAAGTGCGACATTTTCCATAACAATCCAATTTGTATGTATGTATGTTCCATTAATGTCAAACCCCTTGCGAGCCTATTATGTTATCCTGGGCAGGCTTAGCCGACTTAAGCGGTTAAACAGTACTAAGCCATGTGTGTAAGGTGCCTTGCTCAATGACACCTGGGACCGTTCAATTACAAATGCGATGCTGGCCCACGGACAAAAGGTCCGGAGTTCGAGCCCCGCTGGAGCCGTTACGATTATGCCCTTATGCAAGGTATTTAAATTCCACGTTTTCCACTTGCCGTAAAAGAGACTGACTAGAAGACATTCACCGAAAAACATTAGATGGCCGATTACCGGTACGCCAATAGGCTGGCGACTTTAAATAAAACTACACGAACGAACGTGCACGCATCTCATTGAGTTTGTTGTAATAGGCGGGCGACTTTAAATAAAATTACACGAACGAACGACGTGCAAGCATCTCATTGAGTTTGTTGTAATAGGCCAGCGACTTTAAATAAAATTACACGAACGAACGTGCATGCATCTCATTGAGTTTGTTGTAATAGGCTGGCGACTTTAAATACAATTACACGAACGAACGTGCATGCATCTCATTGAGTTTGTTGTAATAGGCAGGCGAGTTTAAATAAAACTACACGAACGAACGTGCACGCATCTCATTGAGTTTGTTGTAATAGGCGGGCGAGTTTAAATAAAACTACACGAACGAACGTGCACGCATCTCATTGGGTTTGTTGTAATAGGCGGGCGACTTTAAATACAATTACACGAACGAACGACGTGCAAGCGTCGCATTGGGTTTTGTGTTAATGGATTTTGCATACACATTATTGAGAATAGCATGTAATGTGTGCGAACTGCACACACATGCGACCTTGACCTTATTATTATACTGTTATCGTATACAGCTAATCTAGCCGATTACGGTAACATATCAGTGAAGTAATACTGGAGAACATGGCAGACGACAAAACGGGTAAGGCCTTTTAAATAATGTATTTTATTTATTCATCTGTTTAATACATAATTGTTTATTTAGTACAATAACCATGCATGTCGTAGGTGTTATACAGTTACATACTAACTGGTTTGAAATAAACAACGCACACTGTCCAATTCACACTGATTCACTGTGTGTGTTTTACGTTTATTTATCGTCGCTACCGGTTGCCCATATGAGCGACGCCTCCTGAAGAGATTAGTCATTTTAGATTTTGGAGGATAGTGCAATGATAGACAGAGACCCATTCCAGAGTCTCCTCTGGTTCTTTTACGTGCACGGTGTAAAGCACCGACCGAGACCTCGGTTTAACGTCCCATCTGAAAGACTGTTAATTTTATTAGGGTCAGACGGGGGATCGAACCTGCGATCCCTGGATTACCAGTCCAGCGTGTTACCATTGGATACAGACAGAGACCCATTCCAGAGACGCTGAGATGGAATGCGTCTCTGTATGCGTCTGGTTATTTTACGTGCATGGTGTAAAGCACGAGACCTCGGTTTAACGTCCCATCTGAAAGACAGTTAATTTTATTAGGGTCAGACGGGGGGATCGAACCTGCGATCCCTGACTGATTATCGGTCGTACGGTTTGTTTATTTATAGCTGTCCTGAATTAAGTCCAGGGCACGTAATAAAAAGGCTATTGGGACAGGAACAAATAAATGTATTTCAACAGTCATTCAGATGATACTTTAAACCGAAGTCTCGTGTCGGTGTTGTACGCCGTGCACTAGTCCTATAAATAAGACCTCTACATAAGTGTTTTCTCCTGTTATTTCGATAAAATGCCTGGATAGTAAAATGACACATTTTTCAAGTCTAAATATTTGGACTAGCCGTGCACGTAAAGGAACCAGAGGAGACTGTATCATTGCACTATCCTCCAACAATCTAAAATGACTAATCTCTTCAGGAGAATCTCTTCATGAGGCATCGCTCGTTCATGAATATGGGCAACCGGTAGCGACGATAAATAAACGTATATATCGATGTCTCGTGTCGGTGCTTTACACCGTGCACGTAATAGAACCAGAGGAGACCCTGGAATGGGTTTATCTCTGTATCATTGCACTATCCTCCATAAAATCTAAAAAGACTCATCTCTTCAGAGGCGTCGCTCATATGGGCAACCGGTAGCGACGATAAATGAACATAAAACGTAAAAACACACACACCATAATACAAATTTGCATTCTTACTTAAGCTTATGCCATTTCTGTTTGTAGCTTGCTGTGAGGGACCAGGCTGGGCCACGCCTTTGGATGCCATGAAGAATGGCCCTCGCGAGGAGATCGTCTATATCCCATGTATAATACCGCCTAAATGTAGGGGTAGCAGGTCCGACTATCTAGTCACCATTAACGTCGATCCGAGCTCGCCTGATTATTGCAAGGTATACAACTAGTCTTTACCGGGTTATATATCTATATATACTGAACCAAAAAAGAAACTTTCGCGAGACTTCAATGGGACTGTTTCCACATATGTGTATATTAACAGTTTTTATTCGTATTTGTTATTGCACAATAATTTAAAATCAATTCATCAAAGTACATTTACAGTCTGAAAATTATCAATTTCATTGGATTTTCAATTTCATTTGAGGTAGGTGTCGATTCAATTTTTTTTTGCTTTAGTAACGATTATGCCCACCGCGAGCATTGCTAACAGCTTGGCAGCGACGACGCATTGAGTGGATGAGATTATTAATTTGAGCCTGGGGTATATTATTCCACTCTTCTAGCAAAGCGTCACGGAGCTCATTGACGTTACCAGGCGGATTTTGACGTTGCCGTACACGTGTGTCAAGATTATCCCAAAGGTGCTCGATGGGATTTAGATCCGGGCTTTTTGAGGGCCAGTCGTCTATGAAATCAATATTGTTGTTTCGCAAGAACTGGATATTGTCACGGGCGACGTGAGGTCTGGCGTTGTCTTGCTGAAACACAGAAATAACGCCGTGATTTTGTAAGAGAGGAACAACGTGTGGGGCAAGGACACGGTCTCTATACTTTTGAGCATTCAAATTGCCATCAATGACCACTAATTGGGTACGATACCCATAACTTATTCCGACCCAGACCATCACGGAACCCCCACCGCCAAAACGATCCCGCTGAAGAACGCAACAGTCAGCGTAACGTTCATTCCTACGTCGGTAGACCCTGATCCGACCATCACTATTGGACAATGCAAACCTGGATTCATCTGAAAAAAGAATCGTCCGCCAGTCTTGCCTTGTCCAGTTGATGTGTCTATCAGCCCATTGAAGCCTGTCACGGCGATGACGATCCGTTAATACTGTTCCGACGTAGGGACGACGTGCACGTAAATTGTTCTCAGCCAAACGATTTCGTACGGTTTGAGCGGAAATCCTGGGGTTATAAGTACCTGGGGTGACAGACGCTGTAGCTGTCGCAGTTAAAAAACGATTTCGTAAATGTTGGTTCAAAATATAGCGGTCTTGCGCCGGCGTGGTTACACGTGGTCTACCGCTACGTGGAAGATCTTCCGTGCTTCCGGTCTGCACAAACCGCCGTCTCAGACTTCTAACTGCCTGCACAGATGATCCAACGTGCGCAGCAACCTCTTCCGTTGAAGCTCCTGCCTCCAGCATCCCAACGGCTCTCTCTCTTAAATGTTTCGCAATTCGAGGCATCGAAAGTTTGCCCAAATTGTATCGATATAAAGGTGTTTAGGTATTTTTATGACTGTAGTCGTCAAGTGCAATAACTTGCAGTGAAAAAAGTTAACACATGTAAACCAGATATGTCCACCCCGTGCGTGCACGTGAAAATGGAGGTTTTGTCAAAACAGACGATATCGTTCGACATGAGGTGATTATCTGACCGATTTCCCAAAGTAGGACGTCAGTGTAAACTACTACATATACACATTTTTCTACATGTTGTATTTAACCTTATAAGTTTAAGACCTACTTTGCGAAAGTTTCTTTTTTGGTTCAGTATATATATCTAGCTTGTATAAGTTACGAATCTACTCCAGTGTGGGCCAGTGTAATATACAATGCGTCCCTGTAGCATGGTATATAATACTCAAAATTTGATAAGGGTCACAGTCTAACAATATATTGTTATTGGTTGCACGCATATATCATAAACGATTTACTGTACTCGGTGCATGTATGCTAATGGGTAGTATACATGTAGTCTACCTAGCCAAATGTCACTGCGGCTCTGCACAGGGAGCAGTGGGTTGGGGGCGAGAAATCACATAACCACGAAAGGCAGATGGTTGACGTACATGTACTCTCGAGAAACTGTGTTAAAACTATTGCTAATGGGTAGTATACATGTAGTCTACCTAGCCAAATGTCACTGCGGCTCTGCACAGGGAGCACGAGAAATCACATACCCACGAAAGGCAGATGGTTGACGTGCATGTACTCTCGAGATACTGTGTTAAAAATTATTGCGAACGAACATGTAAGAAGGCGTCCTAGTGATGATGTAATCGGAATTCTTGGTCTAACCAAAGAGAGGTTGCCCGCATACTTGGCGTGTCACAGAGCGTCGTTTGGAAGACTGTGGCAATGCTACCAGACGCATGGAAACGTCCTGCTTCCACATGGTAGAGGCTGGACAAGGTCAATAACTCAAGCCCAGGGTCGGTGTATCGTCGTCTAAGCTGAAGGAACCCCTTCAAGACTGCAACAACCCTGCGAAACGACATTCAAAATGCCACTGGCGTTAGACTATCGACGCAAATGGTATGGAATCGTCTCCACGATGCTGGTATGAATGCCCGAAGACCAGCTAGTCGCCCCCCTGCAGCATCACATTAAGAGAGCGATTGCAATGGGCACACGATCATGTCGCATGAACTAACCAAGACTGGTCACCTGTCCTCTTTTCTGATGAGTCCATGTTTTGTGTACAATTCACAGACAGTCGAGCCAGAGTCTGGAGAATACGATATGAGCGTTTAGCACCCGCCTGCATTGCTGAGCATGATCGTTACTGCGGAGAATCGGGTATGGTTTGTCATCAACGTTAAAGGTAAAACTGATATCCATACTTTTGAGAATGGCTCTGTCACGGCTGTCTGGTACGTAAATGAATTTCTGGAAGCTTAGCCCATACGATTGTGCAATAGGCCCGGATGGCATCTGTATGGACGATAATGCAAGTGAACATAGGGCTTGTATCACCAATGAGTACCTGACCAATGAAGCAATCGTTCATATTGACTGGCCTGCTCGATCCCCGGATTTAAATCCGATTGAACATGTTTGGGACATGCTTCATGTAGCAGTATCTGCTCGTCCTGTGCAGCCTACATCAACCAGGCAACTCAGGAGAGGCTTTGCTAGAAGAATGGGCCCGAATTCTGCAGCACAAAATGCGCGGGCTTATCAGCAACATGCTTGCGGCAGTCGGTAATTCTACCTGGGTGTCCGACCGTGCATGAAATATGGTTCGAAGGGGCGCTCGGGGTCTTCCTCCACAAATAATAACTGACGGGTGGCGATATGGCCTAATCTGTTGATGCGACCCCCCCCCCCCCTAAGCCAACTAATATGTCACAACTCACAAGAATACATCTTGGGCGATCGTTTACGTTTTGTATGTGCTTCTGCTCGAATAATATTGTCTGAATGTTGTATGTTAATTATGTATTATTAGTTTAAACATATTTTATTCAGAAAATAACATATAAGAATAATGTGATACAAGAGAAATAATTTGGATTGGAAAACAAGCATAATAAAAGTATGTATTATTGCATAAACTGATCATCATTATTGAACACTAGTAGTGTGGTGCGATGAACGACTATTAGACAGGTTGTCGATCACCCATCTGATCATGCTCGTGTGTGTTTTACGTTTATTTATCGTCGCTACCGGTTGCCCATATGAGCGACGCCTCCTGAAGAGATTAGTCACTTTAGATTTTTAGAGGATAGTGCAATGATACAGACAGAGACCCATTCCAGAATCTCCTCTTGGTTCTTTTACGTGCACGGTGAACAGCACCGACACGAGACCTCGGTTTAAAGTCCCATCTGAAAGACTGTTAATTTTATTAGGGTCAGACGGGAGATAGAACATGCAATCCCTGGATTACCAGTCCAGTGTGTTACCACTGGAATACAGTATCCGTCTGTAGATCATGCTCGTATTATCTTACAACGGGTAAAGGCGAGGTGCAGATGCACTACATAATTCATAATGTTTATTTCATTTATTTGTTATCACTAACTGAACCATACACCGTGAAATTACAAACACCTCCTGGCTTTATAACATTTCCCATTTAGGGTTCATGGAAATTGCCCAATAATAAACAAGGGACCTTAGTGGTTATGGGCGTTGCATTGTGTGGCGTCCGTGGTCCAGTGGTAGAGCGTCGGATTTGGAATCGAACGGTCCCGGGTTGGATACTCGGCCAGGCCACGTATGTAGTGTCATTGAGCAAGGCACCTCACACACATTGCTTAGTACTGGTTAATCGCTTAGGTCGGCTAAGCGTGCCCAGGAAAACATGTCTAATTCCCGGCGAGGGGGTTGACATTAAAGGAACGTACATACATGCATTCAAATCACTTGCCCCTCACCGCTGCAATATCGGCTCAAACTATTGTGTAGAATTCGTTCAAGTAAGGAAGCTATCCAGCTTGGAGCCTTAACTACAGAGTCGACATATGGCCTGGAGTATTCCTCCGCCAGTAATAGCTGGAGGGTCGCCATATGGCCTGGAGTATTCCTCCGCCAGTAATAGCTGGAGGGTCGCCATATGGCCTGGAGTATTCCTCCGCCAGTAATAGTTGGAGAGTCGCCATATGGCCTGGAGTATTCCTCCGCCAGTAATAGCTGGAGGGTCGCCATATGGCCTGGAGTATTCCTCCGCCAGTAATAACTGGAGGGTCGCCATATGGCCTGGAGTATTCTTCCGCCAGTAATAGCTGGAGGGTCGCCATATGGCCTGGAGTATTCCTCCGCCAGTAATAGCTGGAGAGTCGCCATATGGCCTGGAGTATTCCTCCGCCAGTAATAGCTGGAGAGTCGCCATATGACCTGGAGTATTCCTCCGCCAGTAATAGCTGGAGAGTCGACATATGGCCTAGAGTATTCCTCCGCCAGTAATAACTGGAGGGTCGCCATATGGCCTGGAGTATTCCTCCGCCAGTAATAGTTGGAGAGTCGCCATATGGCCTGGAGTATTCCTCCGCCAGTAATAGCTGGAGAGTCGACATATGGCCTGGAGTATTCCTCCGCCAGTAATAGCTGGAGAGTCGACATATGGCCTGGAGTATTCCTCCGCCAGTAATAGCTGGAGAGTCGACATATGGCCTGGAGTATTCCTCCGCCAGTAATAGCTGGAGAGTCGCCATATGGCCTGGAGTACAGGCGGATCTGTAGCCCAGTGGTAAAACGCTGGACTGGTAATTCAGGGATCGCAGGTTCGATCCCCCGTCTGACCCTAATAAAATTAACAGTTTTCAGATGGGACGTTAAACCGAGGTCTCGTGTCGGTGCTTTACACTGTGCACGTAAAAGAACCAGAGGATACTCTGGAACGGGTCTCTGTCTGTATCATTGCACTATCCTCCAAAATCTAAAATTACTAATCTCTTCAGGAGGCGTCGCTCATATGGGCAACCGGTAGCGACGTTAAATAAACGTAAAACACAAATGACCTGAAGTAATCCTCCGCCAGTAATAGCTGTATTGTCGTCATATGCTCGCTAAGGTGTTGGTGCGACTTTATACCCCCAAAACAAACAAACCGGTAATAAACGATAATAACGGACATTCTTTAAGATTATGGCCGATATTTGATAATAACAATGTATTCAAATTTAACAGCCGGATCTGTAGTCCAGTGTGGACTAGTTGACCATGGATCGCAGGTTCGATCCCCCGTCTGACACTAATAAAAAAAGTCTTTCAGATGGGACTTTAAATCGAGGTCTCGTGTCGGTGCTGTACACCGTGCACGTAAACGAACCAGAGGAGACTCTGGAATGGGTATCTGTCTTTATCATTGCACTATCCTCCAAAAATCGAAAATGACAAATCTCTTCAGGAGGCGTCGCTCATATGAGCAACCGATAGCGACGATAAATAAACGTAAAGCACACACACAATTAAAACGACATGCTGTTTTTCCTATTAATTTCCCGCAGTATTAAAAATATGGCTTGCTAATCCGCTATCTATTTTATGTAGTATACATATACGGACCTTCTTCAGTAACCCAAAATGAAATACACTTAGATTAAGCAATATTTCTTTCTTTATCATAAACAAATTCAAGTATAAATAAAATGTACATACATGTAGGATTGAGGAGAACGCAACCTGCAACATTTCTCTACAATGGGCCTCGGTTGCCTAATGGTTAAGGTCGTTGACTTCAAATCACTGCCTCTCATCGCTAAATGTTCGAATCGCACTGGCTGTGCCGACTTATTTCATATGAGAAGGATATTCAACTAGTTCATGGTAGGTTGGTGGTTCTACCCGGGTATCCGTCCGTGCCTACACCGCTGCTCGGATGGAAACCCGGGCTCTTCCATCACCAATAATAGCTGCAGAGTCGCTGTTTGACATAGGCTGTTTGTGCGACTCAAAACGCAACGCCCAAACACACACGTCTCTATGTACAGCATGATCTCGAGATATGGTACATTGTAATCTCACAAGGTGAAATACGAGTGTACAGGTGTGAATAATTATAAAAACGTATCTCGGAAGACAGTAATTTATATTACAAGTAATTTATATTACAAATGCAACAGGTATACAATTTCCCTACACCACATGCAAGTTGGAGAGGTACATGTTTTGGGACATGCCTATGCGGTAAACAGTATATATGTTGTACTATGATGTGAACTTTTAACAACAGCTGTAATATGATACCACGGTCAATGATGCGAGTGTCCCGTGTATGTGAGTGTCCCGTGTATGCGAGTGTCCCGTGTATGCGAGTGTCCCGTGTATGCGAGTGTCCCGTGTATGCGAGTGTCCCGTGTATGCGAGTGTCCCGTGTATGCGAGTGTCCCGTGTATGCGAGTGTCCCGTGTATGCGAGTATCCCGTGTATGCGAGTGTCCCGTGTATGCGAGTGTCCCGTGTATGCGAGTGTCCCGTGTATGCGAGTGTCCCGTGTATGCGAGTGTCCCGTGTATGCGAGTGTCCCGTGTATGCGAGTGTCCCGTGTATGCGAGTGTCCCGTGTATACGAGTGTCCCGTGTATGCGAGTATCCCGTGTATGCGAGTGTCCCGTGTATGCGAGTGTCCCGTGTATGCGAGTGTCCCATGTATGCGAGTGTCCCGTGTATATGAGTATCCCATGTATGCGAGTGTCCCGTGTATACGAGTGTCCCGTGTATGCGAGTATCCCGTGTATACGAGTGTCCCGTGTATACGAGTGTCCCGTGTATACGAGTGTCACGTGTATACGAGTGTCCCGTGTATGCGAGTGTCCCGTGTATGCGAGTGTCCCGTGTATGCGAGTGTCCCGTGTATACGAGTATCCCGTGTATGCGAGTGTCCCGTGTATACGAGTATCCCGTGTGTCCCGTATATACGAGTGTCCCGTGTATACGAGTATCCCGTGTGTCCCGTATATACGAGTGTCCCGTGTATACGAGTATCCCGTGTATACGAGTGTCCCGTGTATACGAGTGTCCCGTGTATACGAGTGTCCCGTGTATACGAGTATCCCGTGTATGCGAGTGTCCCGTGTATGCGAGTGTCCCGTGTATACGAGTATCCCGTGTATGTGAGTGTCCCGTGTATACGAGTATCCCGTGTGTCCCGTATATACGAGTGTCCCGTGTATACGAGTATCCCGTGTGTCCCGTGTATACGAGTATCCCGTGTATACGAGTGTCCCGTGTATGCGAGTGTCATATGTATGCGAGTATCCCGTGTATGCGAGTGTCCCGTGTATACGAGTATCCCGTGTATGCGAGTATCCCGTGTATACGAGTGTCCCGTGTATACGAGTATCCCGTGTATACGAGTGTTCCTTGTATACGAGTGTCCCGTGTATACGAGTATCCCGTGTATGCGAGTGTCCCGTGTATACGAGTGTCCCGTGTATGCGAGTGTCCCGTGTATACGAGTGTCCCGTGTATACGAGTATCCCGTGTATACGAGTGTCCCGTGTATACGAGTATCCCGTGTATGTGAGT
>CM026389.1:44411398-44446718 GCA_014843695.1 Archivesica marissinica
TGCACGTAAACGAACCAGAGGAGACTCTGGAATGGGTATCTGTCTGTATCATTGCACTATCCTCCAAAAATCGAAAATGACAAATCTCTTCAGGAGGCGTCGCTCATATGAGCAACCGATAGCGACGATAAATAAACGTAAAGCACACACACAATTAAAACGACATGCTGTTTTTCCTATTAATTTCCCGCAGTATTAAAAATATGGCTTGCTAATCCGCTATCTATTTTATGTAGTATACATATACGGACCTTCTTCAGTAACCCAAAATGAAATACACTTAGTTTAAGCAATATTTCTTTCTTTATCATAAACAAATTCAAGTATAAATAACATGTACATACATGTAGGATTGAGGAGAACGCAACCTGCAACATTTCTCTACAATGGGCCTCGGTTGCCTGATGGTTACGGTCGTTGACTTCAAATCACTGCCTCTCATCGCTACATGTTCGAATCGCACTGGCTGTGCCGACTTATTTCATATGAGAAGGATATTCAACTAGTTCATGGTAGGTTGGTGGTTCTACCCGGGTATCCGTCCGTGCCTACACCGCTGCTCGGATGGAAACCCGGGCTCTTCCATCACCAATAATAGCTGGAGAGTCGCTGTTTGACATAGGTTGTTTGTGCGACTTAACACCCAACGCCCAAACACACATGTCTCTATGTACAGCATGATCTCGAGATATGGTACATTGTAATCTCACAAGGTGAAATACGAGTGTACAGGTGTGAATAATTATAAAAACGTATCTCGGAAGACAGTAATTTATATTACAAGTAATTTATATTACAAATGCAACAGGTATACAATTTCCCTACACCACATGCAAGTTGGAGAGGTACATGTTTTGGGACATGCCTATGCGGTAAACAGTATATATGTTGTACTATGATGTGAACTTTTAACAACAGCTGTAAAATGATACCACGGTCAATGATGCGAGTGTCCCGTGTATGTGAGTGTCCCGTGTATGTGAGTGTCCCATGTATGCGAGTGTCCCATGTATGCGAGTGTCCCGTAGTATGGAGTGTCACATGTATGCGAGCTCGTTCCCCGTAGCGAGTGTAGCCGTGATGTCGAGTGTCCCGGTATGCGAGTGTCCCGGGTATGCGAGTTGTCCCATGATGCGAGTGCCCCGTGCATGCGAGTATCATGTGTATGTGAGTGTCCCATGTATGCGAGTGTCCCATGTATGCGAGTGTCCCGTGTATGCGAGTGCCCCGTGCATGCGAGTATCGCGTGTATGCGAGTATCGCGTGTATGCGAGTGCCCCGTGCATGCGAGTATCGCGTGTATGTGAGTGTCCCATGTATGCGAGTGTCCCGTGTATGCGAGTATCGCGTGTATGCGAGTATCCCGTGCATGCGAGTGTCCCGTGCATGCGAGTTTCTCGCGTATGCGAGTGTCCCGAGTGTCCAGCATTTGCGCGTGTCCCGTACATGCGAGTGTCACCCATGCATGCGAGTGTCTCCCATGCATGCGAGTTTCCCGTGTATGCTGGTGTCCCGTGCATGCGAGTGTCCCGTGCATGCGAGTTTCCCGTGCATGCGAGTGTCCCGTGCATGCGAGTGTACCGTGCATGCGAGTTTCCCGTGTATGCTGGTGTACCGTGTCTGCTTGTGTACCGTACGTGTATGCGAGTGCCCCGTGTCTACGAGTGTCCCGTGCGTGCGAGTGTCCCGTGTGTACGAGTGTTCCACGCATGCGAGTGTCCAGTGTATGAGAGTGTTCCGTGCATACGAGTGTCCCGTGTCTACTGGTGTACCGCGAATGCGAGTGGCCCGTGTATGCGAGTGGCCTGTGCATGCGAGTGTACCATGCGTGCGAGTGGCCCGTGTGTGTATGCGAGTGTCCCGTGTATGCGAGTTTGTGTTCCACGCATGCGAGTGTCCAGTGTATGAGAGTGTTCCGTGCATACGAGTGTCCCGTGTCTACTAGTGTACCGCGAATGCGAGTGGCCCGTGTATGCGAGTGGCCTGTTCATGCGAGTGTACCATGCGTGCGAGTGGCCCGTGTGTGTATGCGAGTGTCCCGTGTATGCGAGTGTCCCATGTATGCGAGTGTCCCGTGTATGCGAGTGCCCCGTGCATGCGAGTATCGCGTGTATGCGAGTATCGCGTGTATGCGAGTGCCCCGTGCATGCGAGTATCGCGTGTATGTGAGTGTCCCATGTATGCGAGTGTCCCGTGTATGCGAGTATCGCGTGTATGCGAGTATCCCGTGCATGCGAGTGTCCCGTGCATGCGAGTTTCTCGCGTATGCGAGTGTCCCGAGTGTCCAGCATTTGCGCGTGTCCCGTACATGCGAGTGTCACCCATGCATGCGAGTGTCTCCCATGCATGCGAGTTTCCCGTGTATGCTGGTGTCCCGTGCATGCGAGTGTCCCGTGCATGCGAGTTTCCCGTGCATGCGAGTGTCCCGTGCATGCGAGTGTACCGTGCATGCGAGTTTCCCGTGTATGCTGGTGTACCGTGTCTGCTTGTGTACCGTACGTGTATGCGAGTGCCCCGTGTCTACGAGTGTCCCGTGCGTGCGAGTGTCCCGTGTGTACGAGTGTTCCACGCATGCGAGTGTCCAGTGTATGAGAGTGTTCCGTGCATACGAGTGTCCCGTGTCTACTGGTGTACCGCGAATGCGAGTGGCCCGTGTATGCGAGTGGCCTGTGCATGCGAGTGTACCATGCGTGCGAGTGGCCCGTGTGTGTATGCGAGTGTCCCGTGTATGCGAGTTTGTGTTCCACGCATGCGAGTGTCCAGTGTATGAGAGTGTTCCGTGCATACGAGTGTCCCGTGTCTACTAGTGTACCGCGAATGCGAGTGGCCCGTGTATGCGAGTGGCCTGTTCATGCGAGTGTACCATGCGTGCGAGTGGCCCGTGTGTGTATGCGAGTGTCCCGTGTATGCGAGTGTCCCATGTATGCGAGTGTCCCGTGCATGCGAGTGTCCCGTGCATGCGAGTGTCCCGTGTCTACGAGTGTACCTTGCATGTGAAATGGGAAGCCATACATTTTTAGAAAGATGGGAATAAAATGTTTAAATTAGACTAAAATTAAACGTTATCCCCACCTCTTTACATCACATTATCATTAATTAAAGCTACGCCGTTTAAGTTTAAATATCAAGACAGGTGGATCTATTGTCCAGTGGTAAACAGTTAACACGCTGGACTGGTAATCCACGGATTGCAGGTTCGAATCCCCGACTGACCCTAATAAAATAAGTTTCCTCCACACACATTAAACACGCCCAATGTAGTTCATACCCCGATGGAAACTATTAACTCGCGATTCATTCCTTAAATGTAGACCTATACGATAACGTGCAAATTGAAATATTTATGTGAAATATTTACATCGCTATATCATTTCCTTCGATGAACGCATGCGCACTGTTTGTATCCATTTTCGTTTGAAATTCCTCACCAATAATATACAGCTGACATGCGCATTAGAAGCTTACATACCGATATGTAGTCCAGTGGTAACACGCTGAACTGGTAATCCATGGATCGCAGGTTCGATCCCCCGTCTGACCCTAATAAAATTAACAGTCTTTCAGGTGGGACGTTAAACCGAGGTCTCGTGTCGGTGCTTTACACCGTGCACGTAAAAGAACCAGAGGAGACTCTGGAATGGATCTCTGTCTGTATCATTGCACTATCCTCCAACAATCTAAAATGACTAATCTCATCCAGGAGGCTTCGCTCAGCACATAAGCTGTCAAAATTACAGCTTCTATAACATCATTAGTGTTGGCGAGATGTTTCAAACGTTCTTTCAAAGCATCTGTCTATGCCTACATTATACATGTCACAACGTTGGTAACACATTGAGTTGAAGTTTTCAGATTTTGTTTTCGAGACAGTGTGACATAGACCTGATATATCAACTTCAGTTTTGTTTATTATGTCCGCCTGTCCATGTCCGTGTGTCGCCGGCCATATATGGTACGGTGGTGAGTAGTTTTGCTGTAAGCTTACAAGATTATCTTAAACAATCATGGTCTCTCCCTGCAGGTTCTCCACAGACTGTATCTACCATACAATGAGGACGAGGTCCATCACACCGGATGGAACGCGTGCTCTAGTTGCTATGACGACCCGTCAAAGTCACGCAACCGCATGATCATGCCGTGTCTGGGCAGCGACCGAGTATACGTTGTGGATGTGGGAACCGACAAGTACACACCTCGGATACATCACGTAAATAGTTGATTATTGTTTCAGACGGATATGTAGTCCAGTGGTTAACACACTGGACTAGTGGTTAACACACTGGACTTGTAATCCAGGATCGCAAGTTCGTTCCCCCGTCTGACCCTAATACAATTAACAGTCTTTCAGGTGGGACTTTAAATCGAGGTATTGTGTCACCGTGCACGTAAAAGAACCAGAGGAGACTCTGGAATGGAAATCTGTCTGTATCATTGCAAAAACCTAAAATGACTAATCTCGTCAGGAGGCGTCGCTCATATGGGCAACCGGTAGCGACGATAAACCATCGTAAAACACACAAATCATTATTGTTTCAGAAACATGAAAGAGCCATTTGAATATATCTGTTTATTAGGGATGGCAACAAATATTCGAATATTCGCTAGAACGTCCGAATATCCGAATACTGGAATAAAAATTTTATATTGTCCTCAAAAATGCCACCCACTCAGTCACACGTTTGGAAATGCTTGAATCGCTCTGATAATAAGAAAACTGCTAGGTGCAATCTATGCAAATTGGATTTTACATATTCGTGTATCGGTGCGTGTTTTCGGCCTTTGTTTATTCACGTGATTATTGTTTACATCCGGAACGCGAATGAAGTCATTTCTATCAAACAGCTGCTTTGGTACTTATGGTGTTCACATATTAGTTATCAAAGAGCAAATTGCGCGTAAAACAGATACATTTTCACATTTTATTTGAATGTATACCAATATTGATGTTTTCGTTAATCCCATTTATGTATAGCCTAAAAATCCCTTAACCCATTTCATTCTGGATACCGTTCAAACAGTATTTGCAAAGAACATAGAGCCAGATCAGCTGCCATGGAATGTGCCGCCTGATCAGGCTCTATGCTGTTTGCTATTCAGATGATCTTGCTAAGACACTTGGCTATGTAGCAAACAACATAGATCCTGATCAGCATGCAGCGTTACACTGCAGCTGATCTGGTTCTATGTTGTTTGCAAAAGCCTTTAAATGTATCCAGAATGAAATGGGTTAAACAGAGGTAAATTTAAAGAAATATGTGTTTGTTTTTGTAAAATGAGAAATTTCATCGACTGCTCAAGAAGGTCACGTGGTAGTTATGCGACAATGTCATAACGCGCATTTTACAGGTCAATTCAAATATAGTGTTCCTATTACAGCATTTTAACATGTTTTGTTCAAAAATACTATTGTCCAAGATATTTACTATTTATGTTAATTCAGTTTTTTTTCAAATCCAACATGGCGTCTCTATTCACCAAGTTCACTGTATACATATGCATATCAAATGCATATCAGGCTGTTAGAGCTAGTAAAATCGGCAGCAAGACGGTATGGTGTGCCATTCTACACATTAAGTGACATTTCTCTCCATGTCACAACTACCTCATATTGAAGAGTAATCATAATTTGTTGGGTGTTAAATTCCTCCGTTTCGAGTAACAATTATTACTATGCCCAATGTTAATTAGCTTTTTGGAACCGATAATAGGTACTTTTTTCGACGCCATGTTGAAATCACAAGCGAGTGAAAGTGTATTTTATTTTGAACATTTGTTATGCAATCTCAGTTTAGACAATTGCATTAAATGCAGAAATGACCATTTTACTTCGTAATATTATTCCACGTGCCGTAAAAGAGACAGACTAGAAGACATTCACCGAAAAACATTAGACGGCCGATTACCGGCACGCCAATGGTACAATGTAAATCTGAATAATCATTTGAAGAAGTTGACGTTTACGCGTAAAACAGAAATTAGGTTTGGTAATCTTTATAAGAGTTTGAGTGATTTTGCGTTTTTGATATAATTCTACCAAATATTCGAATAATCGAATAGGCCTACCTCCCCGACTGAATATTCGAATAGCGTCCCGACCGACTATTCGATTAGTATAATCGCTATTCGTTGCCATCCCTACAGTGTTTATCATACATACAAACAATGCTACTGATAGCATGCATATCCGGAAATAGATAAGTATCAGGTAAACGAATGAGTTATTGAATGCCAAACGTACCTACTTATTGAAAAGTGGTGGGGGCGATGTGGGTCGAAATTTCGCCTGGAAAAAAATGTTGTGAAGGCTGTACCCGTGTATAATGCGCACTAGACAAATTCCTCAAGGATTTCGGTAATAAAAGTGCGCGTTATACATAGCAAAGTTTCACTTCAACCATATTTAGATAGTGTTACTGTTACGAAATTTCGTGTATGTTTAGCCCGTTTACGTTAATCGTCACACAGACTTTTTATTGAAACTGGTCGATGGACAAAACCATTAAGTACACCAGTAAACGAAAGAAAATGTAACTCATGTAACAGTCTAGAAGATGAATTTCACTTTATATTAGAATGTAACTTGTATTGTGATTTGAGAAAGCTGTTTATTCCGAGATATTACTGGAGGCGTCCCAATATGCATAAATTTGTTGAATTAATTAATAGTGAAAATAAACAGGTTATTAAACATTTAAGTATATATATAGAAAAATCATTTACCCTTAGGACAAATGAGTTGTATACTAGATAATAACGTGTTAGATTATAATATATTATATAATAAGTCCAATATAATACCAATATAACTTGATTTATGTACTTTAATAGACGTCTTTCATAAACATGGTAAGTACAAGTAAATGTTATTGGTGTTAAGAATGAAAGAATATACATATACTTTAGTGTCAAATATTTTGCATGGAACGTTATGTAATGCAGAAATGCTTGAAATGTTAAGGTTAGAATAAAGTAATAAGAGTAGATGTGTTATTTATGTTCTCCAATGTATCAAGTCAATATTACATGCATATTGTACATTTTCTGTACGTTCATAACTTTACTGTAGATATGAGATGTAATGTACCCACGGTAACTTGTTGGTTAGTAGAAACGAGATTGTAGTAAATTTAACACGGCCGTTTAAGCATTGACACTAGTTAAGCCTGAAACATACTTGTACTCAGTTTATTAAGCTAAATTATTGTTCGTTTGATTACTTTCACATGCTATACTGTTATATCATAACGTTAAGATAAGGTATATACCATGTAGAAAAATAATCTGATCAGTTCGTCATTATGTGCACTTTATAACAGCAACTAATTATTTATTCTGCGTTAGGAATGTCATATCAAAGTGTACGTTCTATACGTTTAAATAGTTCTGTTTATTAACCTATATCAACACCTTCCAAAGGCAATTTCTTGCTAATTTCGCTTTCGAGCAAGAACGTTCATATGTCGGAAGTTGTATACCTTCAGAAAATGATTATGTACAAGTTGTATTATTAATAAGCATAGTCATCATGTTTTCGGACTTCGTACTATCAACTCATGTCAATATAATTATGATACATTCTCATTACAGTGTGGGCCATTAAACTATTTGCATGTGTGTTAAGATCATAAGTACACCAATATTTATTAGTAGGTTAATGTTATGATATACAAATACAGCTGCAAATTAAAGTCCAATTGATTATATATTTTAGTTTTCAGAATATTAATCTATATAATAAAATAATTATTATATACTTAAGCATATCGTGATCCAGGTATCGTACATTATATACTCGTAACATATTTCATATTATTATATATTAAGCATATCGTGATCCATGGATCGTACATTATATACTCGTAAGCATATCGTAATCCATGGATCGTACATTATATACTCGTAAGCATATCGTGATCCATGGATCGTACATTATATACTCGTAAGCATATCGTGATCCATGGATCGTACATTATATACTCGTAAACATATCGTGATCCATGGATCGTACATTATATACTCGTAAACATATCGTAATCCATGGATCGTACATTATATACTCGTAAACATTTCGTAATCCATGGATCGTACATTATATACTCGTAAACATTACGTAATCCATGGATCGTACATTATATACTCGTAAACATTACGTAATCCAGGTATCGTACATTATATACTCGTAAACATTACGTAATCCATGGATCGTACATTATATACTCGTAAACATTACGTAATCCAGGTATCGTACATTATATACTCGTAAACATTACGTAATCCAGGTATCGTACATTATTTACTCGTAAACATTGCATAATCCAGGTATCGTACATTATATACTAGTAAACATTAAGTAATCCAGGTATCGTACATTATATACTCGTTTGTTGGTTGTTTTTTTGTTTGTTGGTTGTTTTTTGTTTGTTGGTTGTTTTTTGTTTGTTGGTTGTTTTTTTGTTTGTTGGTTGTTTTTTGTTTGTTGGTTGTTTTTTGTTTGTTGGTTGTTTTTTTGTTTGTTGGTTGTTTTTTGTATTAGTAATCCAGGTATCGTACATTATATACTCGTAAGCATATCGTGATCCATGGATCGTACATTATATACTCGTAAGCATATCGTAATCCATGGATCGTACATTATATACTCGTAAACATATCGTGATCCATGGATCGTACATTATATACTCGTAAACATATCGTGATCCATGGATCGTACATTATATACTCGTAAGCATATCGTGATCCATGGATCGTACATTATATACTCGTAAGCATATCGTGATCCATGGATCGTACATTATATACTCGTAAACATATCGTGATCCATGGATCGTACATTATATACTCGTAAACATATCATAATCCATGGATCGTACATTATATACTCGTAAACATATCGTGATCCAGGTATCGTACATTATATACTCGTAAACATATCGTGATCCAGGTATCGTACATTATATACTGGTAAACATATCGTGATCCATGGATCGTACATTATATACTGGTAAACATATCGTGATCCAGGTATCGTACATTATATACTGGTAAACATATCGTGATCCAGGTATCGTACATTATATACTGGTAAACATATCGTAATCCATGGATCGTACATTATATACTGGTAAACATATCGTGATCCATGGATCGTACATTATATACTGGTAAACATATCGTGATCCAGGTATCGTACATTATATACTGGTAAACATATCGTGATCCATGGATCGTACATTATATACTGGTAAACATATCGTAATCCATGGATCGTACATTATATACTGGTAAACATATCGTGATCCATGGATCGTACATTATATACTGGTAAACATATCGTGATCCATGGATCGTACATTATATACTGGTAAACATATCGTAATCCATGGATCGTACATTATATACTGGTAAACATATCGTGATCCATGGATCGTACATTATATACTCGTAAACATATCGTAATCCATGGATCGTACATTATATACTCGTAAGCATATCGTGATCCATGGATCGTACATTATATACTCGTAAACATATCGTAATCCATGGATCGTACATTATATACTCGTAAGCATATCGTGATCCATGGATCGTACATTACATACTGTAACATATCGTAATCCATGGATCGTACATTATATACTCGTAAGCATATCGTGATCCATGGATCGTACATTATATACTCGTAAGCATATCGTGATCCAGGTATCGTACATTATATACTCGTAAACATATCGTGATCCAGGTATCGTACATTATATACTCGTAAACATATCGTGATCCATGTATCGTACATTACATACTCGTAATCCATGGATCGTACATTATATACTCGTAAACATATCGTGATCCAGGTATCGTACATTATATACTGGTAAACATATCGTAATCCATGGATCGTACATTACATACTCGTAAACATATCGTGATCCATGGATCGTACATTACATACTCGTAAACATATCGTGATCCAGTTAACCTCACCCACATATGTTACTTGGGTCGATTTCTGTATCATTTTACTGTTCTTGGACGGAGCTCTGTATCATTGCACTGTTCTTGGACTGAGCTCTGTATCAATTGCACTGTTCTTGGACAGAGCTTTGTATCATTGCACTGTTCTTGGACGGACCTCTGTATCATTGCACTTTTCTTAGACGGACCTCTGTATCAATTGCACTGTTCTTGGACTGAGTTATGTATCATTACACTGTTCTTGGACGGACCTCTGTATCATTGCACTTTTCTTAGACGGACCTCTGTATCATTGCACTTTTCTTAGACGGACCTCTGTATCATTGCACTTTTCTTGGACGGACCTCTGTATCACTGCACTGTTCTTGGATGGACCTCTGTATCATTGCACTTTTCTTGGACGGACCTCTGTATCATTGCTCTGTTCTTGGACGGAGCTCTGTATCATTGCACTGTTCTTGGACTGAGCTCTGTATCAATTGCACTGTTCTTAGACGGAGCTCTGTATCATTGCACTGTTCTTGGACTGAGTTATGTATCATTGCTCTGTTCTTGGACTGAGCTCTGTATCATTGCACTTTTCTTGGACGGACCTCTGTATCATTGCACTTTTCTTAGACGGACCTCTGTATCATTGCACTTTTCTTGGACTGAGCTCTGTATCAATTGCACTGTTCTTGGACTGAGTTATGTATCATTGCACTGTTCTTGGACTGAGCTCTGTATCATTGCACTTTTCTTGGACGGACCTCTGTATCAATTGCACTGTTCTTGGACTGAGTTATGTATCATTGCACTGTTCTTGGACTGAGCTCTGTATCACTGCACTGTTCTTGGGCGGAGCTCTGTATCATTGCACTGTTCTTGGACTGAGCTCTGTATCAATTGCACTGTTCTTGGACAGAGCATTGTATCATTGCACTTTTCTTGGACGGACCTCTGTATCATTGCACTTTTCTTGGACGGACTTCTGTATCATTGCACTTTTCTTGGACGGACCTCTGTATCATTGCACTTTTCTTGGACGGACCTCTGTATCATTGCTCTGTTCTTGGGCGGACCTCTGTATCATTGCACGTTCAACGCATAAACTATTTGAATTCAGATAGTTGAACCGAGTGAAATTCGGGAGAAGACTGGATTAACGGTTCCTCATACTGCACACTGCCTAGCCAGCGGGGAAATCATGATCAGCTGTATGGGAGATGACAAGCACGACAACAAAGGTTAGTTCCACATGACTTATGATGGCGCGAGCTTAATCAGAAACTGGCCCTCCGATTAGCGCAGTGGATAGCGCGCTCGTTTCTCACCAATGCATCCCGGGTTCGATCCTCGGACCAAGAAGTATGTGAGATGGTACGGTGGTCGCCAGATCGGAGAGTGATTAATATAAGTTGTTAACACTTGCTTTGCAATCGTTGTAAAATAAATAAATTTAAACTTTTATAACCCCAAAACCAACCACCTATATTATTACCATACCATATCCACCTACATATATATATCAATAGCGGATGTGGGTGAAGTTGGCAGTGAGCAGTGTACTGCTGTCAGTGAGCACCTGTACTTGCTTTTTCTGGCAGTGAGTAGTGGGGAATGTACGAGTAGTGTATTCCAGAAGTGGGTGGCGTATTCTAGTAGTGGATGATGTGCAAATGCCATATTTCGTGGGGGGAAATAATTTTTAAAAAAATTATTATTTTCCATACTTGCTGTTCTGACAAAAATAATTAAATCCATAAATAAAAATCTGCACATAAGTTCGACCCTCTTACTAATACCATTTAATATATAATAAGTGTTAATAAAAAATAATAACAGTTGCTGCTTAATCATTGTAATGTTTAGTTTGTTTGTTTGGTTTGTTTGTGTGTTTGTTTGTTGGGTCATATGGCAGTGACTCTCCAGAAATTACTGACGGAGGAATCCTCGTATGTCCGCCGAGCAGTGAATCAGGCGCAGGTGGGTACCCAGGTAAAACCATCGACCTTCCGCAATCCAGTTGGACAGCTTCCTCACTAGAAATAATTCGACACCCGGATTCGTACCAGCAGCAGTGAGGGGAGGGGGTAAACTATTTGAAGTCAAATGATTGTAGTGACCAGTCCAACAAATATAGTGAATTGACAAATGATTCATTAACATCAGTTCTGCTTTGATCTTTCATGTGTTCGTGTGTGTGTGTTTTATGTTTATTTATCGTCGCTACCGGTTGTAATTAGTTATTTTAGATTTTGGAGGATAGTGCATGATACAGACAGAGACCCATTCCAGAATCTCCTCTGGTTCTTTTACGTGCACGGTGTAAAGCACCGACACGAGACCTCGGTTTAACGTCCCATCTGAAAGACTGTTAATTTTATTAGGGTCAGACGGGGGATCGAACCTGCGATCCCTGGATTACCAGTCCAGCGTGTTACCACTGGACTACATATCCCTCTGTATGTGTTCGTGTATGTATTTTAGGTGGCTTTATCATCCTGGACGGTGAAACGTTTAAGGTGAAGGGGAACTGGGAAAGTGGGCAGAATGCAGAGTTTGGCTATGATTTCTGGTACCAGCCTCACTTTAACATCATGGTTAGTAGTGGCTGGGGCTCCCCCAATGCCTTCAAACCAGGGTTTAATCCAGCCGACGTTGAAAAAGGTATGATATATTTCGACCAGTTTAATTTGTTGCGCTACGACCCGTTTGCCTATATTTAATTTGTCATGTTTTGTATTCAAATGTATATGTAAAACTATTACCTCCCTTGACAGATAAAGTCTTGATTTTTTCCTCGAAATGTTATGTTGCTCATTTTAGTTGCAATATCTCGTTTGCTGTTGTTACCTAGCAATACGTCACTATGATGATAGAAAGTGTGGCCCAACCAAATTACTTCCCTTTGTGTCTTGAAATTTACCAGAATTATGCTCTGCAGGATAACATTTACGGCCAATTTGTTGGTGTGTTTTATGTTTATTTATCGTCGCTACCAGTTGCCCATATGAGCGACGCCTCCTGAAGAGATTAATTAGTCAGTTTAGATCTTTGGATGATAGTGCAATGATACAGACAGAGACCCATTCCAGAGTCTCATCTGGTTCTTTTATGTGCACGGTGTAAAGCACCGACACGAGACCTTAGTTTAAAGTCCCATCTGAAAGACGGGGATAGAACCTGCGATCCAATTTGTTGAGATGGGATATCAGGGTAAAGATTGTCAATTTAAATCTACAGATTTACCAATCAATTTTTAATCCAATTGTAATATACAACCATGCATCCATGTGTATTATATTGTGACATTTGTGTGCATTTTAAAGTAAACTAATTATTGTTTTGCCCACTTTAGTTGAAACCAAGATGACGCCATGAAAAATTGCATATTTCCATATATTATAACTAAACACCCGTCAACCATACTGTCGGCATCGAGAACTTGTAAACTGTTTCTATGAGTTGTCCCCACTATCCCCCTAGCAAGTCCCACACAAATCGTGATATTGAACTTGAATCTTGATCCAAAACGATCCGATTTCAGACATTATTTATGTGTCTATAGCAAAATCAAACAATTATCTGTTCTCAAAAACGCTCAACGGTATTGGCTTTCGAACTTCGCATATCCTTCCGATGACTATTTCTCTACGCCCACAGTAGGTACCCGCCCTACCAGTAACATTGAACTTTGGCCAAAAACAGAAAAACCTCAAACATTAGTAGTTGTCAAAAACTGCCCAATGTATTGCTTTGAAACTCCACATACACACCCAAGGACTAAATCTCGACACCAACAATAACTCCCAGCGACCCTGACCTTGGAATTTAGCAATTTGTTGTAAAGCTACGCGGTTATAGTTTTATTTCGGTGAACCAGTACTTATACAATCAATCGCGCGTGTCAACGGATGTCTTCGGTGTGTGTACTGATTGCCGATAAAGTGTGTTGCGTTCCGAATCGCGGTACGCAGTGTGTGGCAAACCGATTCGGGAAAGTTGTACTTTAGCTTCCAGTTGACTATGTTGTAAAATACACACTTGTTTACTGACTGAAAATAATGATTCAAATTATAATGGAAGAATGTGTAGTAGCGTTGCTACTTGAACGTACAATTTAAAATTTTATAATATTTTTATTCTATACGATATATAGTGTTGCTTTAATGATTATTACATACGATACATAGTGTCATTTTAATGATTATTCCACACGATATATAGTGTCGCTCTAATGATTATTCCAGTCGCTTTAATGATTATTCCATACGATATATAGTGTCGCTTTAATGATTATTCCAAGGGATATATAATGTCGCTTTAATGATTATTCCATACGATATATAGTGTCATTTTAATGATTATTCCACACGATATATAGTATCGCTCTAATGATTATTCCAGTCGCTTTAATGATTATTCCATACGATATATAGTGTCGCTTTAATGATTATTCCAAGGGATATATAATGTCGCTTTAATGATTATTCCATACGATATATAGTGTTTCTTAATGATTATTCCAAAGGATATATAGTGTCGCTTTAATGATTATCCCATACGATATATAGTGTCGCTTTAATGATTATTCCATACGATATATAGTGTCGCTTTAATGATTATTCCATACGATATATAGTGTCGCTTTAATGATTATCCCATACGATATGCATAGTGTCGCTTTAGTGATTATTCCAAAGGATATATAGTGTCGCTTTAATGATTATTCCATACGATATATAGTGTCGTTTTAATGATTATTCCACACGATATATAGTGTCGCTCTAATGATTATTCCAGTCGCTTTAATGATTATTCCATACGATATATAGTGTCGCTTTAATGATTATTCCAAGGGATATATAATGTCGCTTTAACGATTATTCCATACGATATATAGTGTTTCTTAATGATTATTCCAAAGGATATATAGTGTCGCTTTAATGATTATCCCATACGATATATAGTGTCGCTTTAATGATTATTCCATACGATATATAGTGTCGCTTTAATGATTATTCCATACGATATATAGTGTCGCTTTAATGATTATCCCATACGATATATATAGTGTCGCTTTAATGATTATTCCAAAGGATATATAGTGTCGCTTTAATGATTATTCCATACGATATATAGTGTCGCTTTAATGATTATCCCATACGATATATAGTGTCGCTTTAGTGATTATTCCAAAGGATATATAGTGTCGCTTTAATGATTATTCCATACGATATATAGTGTCACTTTAATGATTATCCCATACGATATATAGTGTCGATTTAGTGATTATTCCAAAGGATATATAGTGTCGCTTTAATGATTATTCCATACGATATATAGTGTCGCTTTAATGATTATTCCATACGATATATAGTGTCGCTTTAATGATTATTCCAAAGGATATATAGTGTCGCTTTAATGATTATTCCATACGATATATAGTGTCGCTTTAATGATTATTCCATACGATATATAGTGTCGCTTTAATGATTATTCCATACGATATATAGTGTCGCTTTAATGATTATCCCATACGATATATAGTGTCGCTTTAATGATTATTCCATACGATATATAGTGTCGCTTTAATGATTATTCCAAAGGATATATAGTGTCGCTTTAATGATTATCCCATACGATATATAGTGTCGCTTTAATGATTATTCCATACGATATATAGTGTCGCTTTAATGATTATTCCAAAGGATATATAGTGTCGCTTTAATGATTATTCCATACGATATATAGTGTCGCTTTAATGATTATCCCATACGATATGCATAGTGTCGCTTTAGTGATTATTCCAAAGGATATATAGTGTCGCTTTAATGATTATTCCATACGATATATAGTGTCGTTTTAATGATTATTCCACACGATATATAGTGTCGCTCTAATGATTATTCCAGTCGCTTTAATGATTATTCCATACGATATATAGTGTCGCTTTAATGATTATTCCAAGGGATATATAATGTCGCTTTAACGATTATTCCATACGATATATAGTGTTTCTTAATGATTATTCCAAAGGATATATAGTGTCGCTTTAATGATTATCCCATACGATATATAGTGTCGCTTTAATGATTATTCCATACGATATATAGTGTCGCTTTAATGATTATTCCATACGATATATAGTGTCGCTTTAATGATTATCCCATACGATATATATAGTGTCGCTTTAATGATTATTCCAAAGGATATATAGTGTCGCTTTAATGATTATTCCATACGATATATAGTGTCGCTTTAATGATTATCCCATACGATATATAGTGTCGCTTTAGTGATTATTCCAAAGGATATATAGTGTCGCTTTAATGATTATTCCATACGATATATAGTGTCACTTTAATGATTATCCCATACGATATATAGTGTCGATTTAGTGATTATTCCAAAGGATATATAGTGTCGCTTTAATGATTATTCCATACGATATATAGTGTCGCTTTAATGATTATTCCATACGATATATAGTGTCGCTTTAATGATTATTCCAAAGGATATATAGTGTCGCTTTAATGATTATTCCATACGATATATAGTGTCGCTTTAATGATTATTCCATACGATATATAGTGTCGCTTTAATGATTATTCCATACGATATATAGTGTCGCTTTAATGATTATCCCATACGATATATAGTGTCGCTTTAATGATTATTCCATACGATATATAGTGTCGCTTTAATGATTATTCCAAAGGATATATAGTGTCGCTTTAATGATTATCCCATACGATATATAGTGTCGCTTTAATGATTATTCCATACGATATATAGTGTCGCTTTAATGATTATTCCAAAGGATATATAGTGTCGCTTTAATGATTATTCCATACGATATATAGTGTCGCTTTAATGATTATTACAGGTCTTTACGGACAGGCCATTTACTTTTGGGACTGGAAGAATCACAATATTATACAGACTCTAGACTTGGGCCCTGATGGTTTGATACCCCTTGAAATACGATTCATGCATAATCCAGAGATGCCGCTGGGTTATGTGGGATGTGCCTTAAGCTCCACTATTTTCCATTTCTTCAAAGATGATGTAGGTACACTTGTGTTTCGTTTGTTTAGGATGGGGGTATCTACATAAATATACAATTTTTAATTGCAGCACTGTATAAGTGTTTGCATATTATAGTGTCGCCCCTATTGAAAGGGCCAGTCATTTATCACTTATGAGACACCTCTTATGAACATCAGTATAAGACACATCTTATGAACATCAGTATAAGACACCTCTTATGAACATCAGTATGAGACACCTCTTATGAACATCAGTATGAGACACCTCTTATGAACACCAGTATGAGACACCTCTTATGAACATCAGTATGAGACACCTCTTATGAACATCAGTATGAGACACCTCTTATGAACATCAGTATGAGACACCTCTTATGAACACCAGTATGAGACACCTCTTATGAACATCAGTATGAGACACCTCTTGTGAACATCAGTATGAGACACCTCTTGTGAACATCAGTATGAGACACCTCTTATGAACATCGGTATGAGACACCTCTTATGAACATCAGTATGAGACACCTCTTGTGAACATCAGTATGAGACACCTCTTATGAATATCAGTATGAGACGCCTCTTATGAACATCAGTATGAGACACCTCTTATGAACACCAGTATGACACACCTCTTATGAACATCAGTATGAGACACCTTATAAACATCAGTATGAGACACCTCTTATGAACATCAGTATGAGACACCTCTTATGAACACCAGTATGACACACCTCTTATGAACACCAGTATGAGACACCTCTTATGAACACCAGTATGAGACACCTCTTATGAACATCAGTATGAGACACTTCTTATGAACATCAGTATGAGACGCCTCTTATGAACATCAGTATGAGACACCTCTTATGAACACCAGTATGACACACCTCTTATGAACATCAGTATGAGACACCTTATAAACATCAGTATGAGACACCTCTTATGAACATCAGTATGAGACACCTCTTATGAACACCAGTATGACACACCTCTTATGAACACCAGTATGAGACACCTCTTATGAACACCAGTATGAGACACCTCTTATGAACACCAGTATGAGACACCTCTTATGAACATCAGTATGAGACACTTCTTATGAACACCAGTATGAGACACCTCTTATGAACATCAGTATGAGACACTTCTTATGAACATCAGTATGAGACACTTCTTATGAACATCAGTATGAGACGCTTCTTATGAACATCAGTATGAGACACCTCTTATAAACATCAGTATGAGACACTTCTTATGAACACCAGTATGACACACCTCTTATGAACATCAGTATGAGACACTTCTTATGAACAGCAGTATGAAACACTTCCTATGAACATCAGTATGAGACACTTCTTATGAACATCAGTATGAGACACCTCTTATGAACATCAGTATGAGACACTTCTTATAAACATCAGTATGAGACACTTCTTATGAACACCAGTATGAGACACTTTATAAACATCAGTATGATACACTTCTTATGAACATCAGTATGAGACACGTCTTGTGAACATCAGTATGACACACCTCTTATGCACATCAGTATGACACACCTCTTATGAACATCAGTATGAGACACCTCTTATGAACATCAGTATGAGACACTTTATAAACATCAGTATGATACACTTCTTATGAACACCAGTATGAGACACTTCTTATGAACATCAGTATGAGAAACTTCTTATGAACACCAGTATGAGACACTTCTTATGAACACCAGTATGAGACACTTTATAAACATCAGTATGAGACACCTCTTATGAACACCAGTATGAGACACCTCTTATGAACATCAGTATGAGACACCTCTTATGAACATCAGTATGAGACACTTCTTATGAACATCAGTATGAGACACCTCTTATGAACATCAGTATGAGACACCTCTTATGAACATCAGTATGAGACACCTCTTATGAACACCAGTATGAGACACTTCTTATGAACATCAGTATGAGAAACTTCTTATGAACACCAGTATGAGACACTTCTTATGAACACCAGTATGAGACACTTTATAAACATCAGTATGAGACACCTCTTATGAACACCAGTATGAGACACCTCTTATGAACATCAGTATGAGACACCTCTTATGAACATCAGTATGAGACACTTCTTATGAACATCAGTATGAGACACCTCTTATGAACATCAGTATGAGACACTTCTTATGAACATCAGTATGAGACACCTCTTATAAACATCAGTATGAGACACTTCTTATGAACACCAGTATGACACACCTCTTATGAACATCAGTATGAGACACTTCTTATGAACAGCAGTATGAAACACTTCCTATGAACATCAGTATGAGACATTTCTTATGAACACCAGTATGAGACACTTTATAACATCAGTATGAGACACCTCTTATGAACATCAGTATGAGACACTTCTTGTGAACATCAGTATGACAACACCTCTTATGAACATCAGTATGAGACACTTCTTATGAACATCAGTATGAGACACCTCTTATGAACATCAGTATGAGACACCTCTTATGAACATCAGTATGAGACACCTCTTATGAACATCAGTATGAGACACCTCTTATGAACATCAGTATGACACACCTCTTATGAACATCAGTATGAGAAACCTCTTATGAACATCAGTATGAGACACCTCTTATGAACATCAGTATGAGACACCTCTTATGAACATCAGTATGAGACACCTCTTATGAACACCAGTATGACACACCTCTTATGAACACCAGTATGAGACACCTCTTATGAACATCAGTATGAGACACTTCTTATGAACATCAGTATGAGACACTTCTTATGAACATCAGTATGAGACACCTCTTATAAACATCAGTATGAGACACTTCTTATGAACACCAGTATGACACACCTCTTATGAACATCAGTATGAGACACTTCTTATGAACAGCAGTATGAAACACTTCCTATGAACATCAGTATGAGACACTTCTTATGAACATCAGTATGAGACACCTCTTATGAACATCAGTATGAGACACTTCTTATGAACATCAGTATGAGACACTTCTTATGAACACCAGTATGAGACACTTTATAAACATCAGTATGAGACACCTCTTATGAACATCAGTATGATACACTTCTTATGAACATCAGTATGAGACACTTCTTGTGAACATCAGTATGACACACCTCTTATGCACATCAGTATGACACACCTCTTATGAACATCAGTATGAGACACCTCTTATGAACATCAGTATGAGACACCTCTTATGAACACCAGTATGAGACACTTCTTATGAACACCAGTATGAGACACTTTATAAACATCAGTATGAGACACCTCTTATGAACATCAGTATGAGACACTTCTTATGCACATCAGTATGAGAAACTTCTTATGAACACCAGTATGAGACACTTCTTATGAACACCAGTTTGAGACACTATATAAATATCAGTATGAGACACCTCTTATGAACACCAGTATGAGACACTTCTTATGAACATCAGTATGAGACACTTCTTATGAACATCAGTATGAGACACTTCTTATGAACATCAGTATGAGACACCTCTTATGAACACCAGTATGAGACACTTCTTATGAACATCAGTATGAGACACTTCTTATGAACATCAGTATGAGACACCTCTTATAAACATCAGTATGAGACACTTCTTATGAACACCAGTATGACACACCTCTTATGAACATCAGTATGAGACACTTCTTATGAACAGCAGTATGAAACACTTCCTATGAACATCAGTATGAGACACTTCTTATGAACATCAGTATGAGACACCTCTTATGAACATCAGTATGAGACGCTTCTTATAAACATCAGTATGAGACACTTCTTATGCACATCAGTATGAGACACTTCTTATGAACACCAGTATGAGACACTTTATAAACATCAGTATGAGACACCTCTTATGAACATCAGTATGATACACTTCTTATGAACATCAGTATGAGACACTTCTTGTGAACATCAGTATGACACACCTCTTATGCACATCAGTATGACACACCTCTTATGAACATCAGTATGAGACACCTCTTATGAACATCAGTATGAGACACCTCTTATGAACACCAGTATGAGACACTTCTTATGAACACCAGTATGAGACACTTTATAAATATCAGTATGAGACACCTCTTATGAACACCAGTATGAGACACCTCTTATGAACATCAGTATGAGACACCTCTTATAAACATCAGTATGACACACCTCTTATGAACATCAGTATGAGACACTTCTTATGAACATCAGTATGAGACACCTCTTATGAACATCAGTATGAGACACCTCTTATGAACATCAGTATGAGACACCTCTTATGAACATCAGTATGAGACACCTCTTATGAACATCAGTATGAGACACTTCTTATGAACATCAGTATGAGACACCTCTTATGAACATCAGTATGAGACACCTCTTATGAACATCAGTATGAGACACCTTATGAACATCAGTATGACACACCTCTTATGAACATCAGTATGAGACACCTCTTATGAATATCAGTATGAGACACCTTATGAACATCAGTATGACACACCTCTTGTGAACATCAGTACTTCCCAAATCCTATCTGTGTAGGCCAGGCACCGAGCTGATCGGTAACCATTGTGTAACTAGCTGGCGACTCGCCATCTGGCCATGTCAGAATTAAACCCTGACGAGAATCGAACCTCAGACCTCCAGCTCCGTTGGCAGGCCGTAACCACTAGGCCACGGAGATGATATAATTTAACAGTCAAACACCGGAATGAGTTAATATTGAACGTGTTTTTATCATTGCTTGGTTAGCTATACTGTATCACGTTTCTATTCTAGGGTGGAAAGTGGGACGCTACGAAGGTAATAGCGATTCCGCCAAAGACTGTAACGGGTTGGGCACTGCCGGAAATGCCGGGTTTGATAACAGACATTCTGCTCTCCCTGGATGACAGATTCATCTACTTCAGTAATTGGTTGCACGGTGATATCAGACAGTACGATATATCCGAACCACGTAAACCAAGACTTGTCGGTCAGGTAGGTCTAATCTCACAAGTCTTCTAATGTCACTTAATATCTCTGCAAGCCCGTCGTGAAAATCAGTTCTTGTGATCTAGACAGTTCAAGAACTGTTCTGGAACAAATGGAACTGTTCCGGAACAGTACTTGAACTGTTCTTGAAATTGTTATCAAGTAAGTTCATGAACTTGAGTTCTTGAACAATGGTTAGAATATTTTAAGAACAATTCAAGAACTGTATAGGTTCTTGGACTGTTCTTAAAATAGGCCATGAACAGATTAAGAACATGTTAAGAACTGAATATGTTCATGTATTGTTCTTAAAATGTTCCACAGATTTTTTAAGAACCATTTAAGAATAATAGTCTTCTATTACTGGTTCTTGAGCTGTTCTTAAAACTATTTTTCTGAAGGCGTCGGATTTTTAAGTTTAAAATAAGTTGTGCCATTTAAACGATCCAGAACTGTTCCTAATCTGTTCTTGAACTTTTGTTCTGCATCCGAGTTCCAGAATTATTCTTCGTCCGCCTCCGTGGTCGAGTGGTTAAGGTCGCTGACTTGTATACCACTGTAACCTATCATCACTGATGGTCACGGGTTCGAGCCCCGCTCAGACCATGTCTCATTTATATGAAAAAGTTGGCAGTTTCTTACGGAGGTTGGTGCACCAAGTACTGGTTAACCGTTGGAGCCTGCCCATGTAAGGTGTTGTTAAGTAAACTGCCCGCTGGCGATAGAGCCCAAAATGGTGCTGATGCAGGCGTAAAACCCGAAATATAACATAACAGAACTATTCTTCAACTGTTCTTGAAAATTTCGCAGGGGTGACTGCCCTTCACGAAAAGGCGTTTATTTTACCAATAGAAAAGGGCACTATATTAATTATTAAAAGAATGTATAAAATGTTATGTATTTTACGATTGCAGGACAAGCTTTAACAGCACATATTAATCACTCTCGATTGTACGGATGAAAGCGTGCGTATATATATGTGTAGAAGGTGCCCAGAATACCGCGGGAAATCCACCTGCCCGATCTGGCGACCACCGTACCATCTTGCATATTTCCCTGTCCGAGGATCGAACCCGGGTTACATTGATGAGAAGCGAGCGTGCTAATGACTGTGTATACAGAGACTACTAATTACATGTATATGGTATATACAACCAGAATTATACCGAAAACGTTTGTTGTTTCACTTGTAGGTTTGGCTAGGTGGTAGTATCTGTGAGGGAGAAGGTGTGACTGTAACGGAAGACAAGGAGCTGTCGGTACAGTATAACCTTAAATATGTATTTTTTTTATTTATACACATTTATTTTAGCTCGATTGCGAAACAAGTTCTTATAACTTATATTAATCACTCTCGAGACCTCATTCCTGATGGAATCCATCGCCACGAGGGAGAGAGAAGAGGAAACGTGGAAATTAAATGCCTTGCCTAAGGGCACACTCGTAACGGCTCCAGCGGGGTTCGAACTCCGGGCCATAAATATGTATAGCAATTTTATGTCACATTGAAAAACAATATATATCGATAACCCTATTGAATATGTTAGATTTTTGAGAGCTTGCCCACATGGTTCACCGGTGGTGAGGGTAAATAAGCTCAATCATCATCAGGGGGTTACATTCACACAAACAGCTTAGATCACATGGCGAGTCTCCAGCCATTATTGGTGGATGAAGACTCGGGGTGTCCCTCTGAGCAGTATTTCAGGCACGGACGGACACCAGGGTAGAACCACCGACCACCCAGCAAGCCACATAGAAAGCTTCGTCACAGGAAATAATTCGAGACCCCCTTCTATCTATATTCCTGTTTCCTAATCCGCTCTATCTATATTCCTGTTTTCTATTCCGCTCTATCTATATTCCTGTTTCCTATTCCGCTCTATCTATATCCCTGTTTGCTATTCCGCTCTATCTATATTCCTGTTTCCTATTCTGCTCTATCTATATTCCTGTTTCCTATTCCGCTCTATCTATATTCCTGTTTCCTATTCCGCTCTATCTATATCCCTGTTTGCTATTCCGCTCTATCTATATTCCTGTTTCCTATTCCGCTCTATCTATATTCCTGTTTCCTATTCCGCTCTATCTATATTCCTGTTTCCTATTCCCTTCTATCTATATTCCTGTTTCCTATTCCGCTCTATCTATATTCCTGTTTCCTATTCCGTTCTATCTATATCCCTGTTTCCTATTCCGCTCTATATTCCTGATTCCTATTCCGCTCTATCTATATTCCTGTTTCCTATTCTGCTCTATCTATATCCCTGTTTCCTATTCTTCTCTATCTATATTCCTGTTTCATATTCTTCTCTATCTATATTCCTGTTTCCTATTCTTCTCTATCTATATTCCTGTTTCCTATTCTTCTCTATCTATATTCCTGTTTCCTATTCTTCTCTATCTATATTCCTGTTTCCTATTCCGCTCTATCTATATTCCTGTTTCCTATTCTTCTCTATCTATATCCCTGTTTCCTATTCCGCTCTATCTATATCCCTGTTTCCTATTCCGCTCTATCTATATCCCTGTTTCCTATTCTGCTCTATCTATATCCCTGTTTCCTATTCCGCTCTATCTATATCCCTGTTTCCTATTCCCCTCTATCTATATCCCTGTTTCCTATTCTGCTCTATCTATATCCCTGTTTCCTATTCCGCTCTATCTATATTCCTGTTTCCTATTCCCTCTATCTATATCCCTGTTTCCTATTCCGCTCTATCTATATCCCTGTTTCCTATTCTGCTCTATCTATATTCCTGTTTCCTATTCCCCTCTATCTATATCCCTGTTTCCTATTCCGCTCTATCTATATTCCTGTTTCCTATTCCCCTCTATCTATATTCCTGTTTCCTATTCCCCTCTATCTATATCCCTGTTTCCTATTCTGCTCTATCTATATCCCTGTTTCCTATTCCGCTCTATCTATATCCCTGTTTCCTATTCCCCTCTATCTATATCCCTGTTTCCTATTCCGCTCTATCTATATTCCTATTCCGCCCTATTTATATTCCTGTTTCCTATATGGCATGTTGAGCGTAAACCAATCATAACAAACTCAACACAATCAGGGGTGTAGCTTGACTGAAAACGATGTGTATGCAGGGTTCAGGGGTGGCATGCATACCTTGACATTTGTGTCAGCTAGATTGTCGGTAGTGAGGTTTTGGAGTCTGTTGTGAAAAATAATTCATACTTGTATCCAGAATCCACAGTGAACTATTGCCCGTTTAATAGCGGCTTTCAGGTTCACTGAGTCACCGACTTACTTTAAATACAGTTTTGTTTTCTCGATTTAATTCCTATTCTCGGTTCTCGTTGGATCCTGTGCCACTATGAAATATATAAGTCGTGATAGCGCAGTGGTAGTGCGTTCGCTTCAGATGCGAAAGGTCTGGTTTTCGAGCCCTGCTGGAGCCGTTACGATTGTGCCCTTAGGCAAGGAATGTATATTCCACGTTGCCTCTTCTCTCTCCCTCATGACGATGGATTCCATCAGCAATGAGGTCTCGAGAGTGATTAATACTATAATTAAGTTGTAAGAACTTGTTTCGCAGTCGGGCTAAAATAAATTTGTATCGACTAAGATATAACTTATTATGGTAACCATGCCATTAATTTCCAGTTTTCCGCAAGATTGTGTGTTACAATCGTGTAGATACCTTTTATTGATATTGTAGTGCCAATCTAAGCGGTCGACGATCAAAGGGAAACCTATTATCGGTGGTCCGCAGATGATACAGTTGAGTTTGGATGGAACACGTCTCTACGTTACAACTTCGCTGTTTTCAAACTGGGACCAGCAATTCTACCCAGATCTGTGCGAGTAAGTTGACAATGAGGTCGTATCTGTAACATTGTTGAAGTAGAGTAAACTGTTGTACAGATGTTACAGGAAATAGAATACATCGTTATACAGATGTTACAGGAAGTAGAGTACATCGTTATACAGATGTTACAGAAAGTAGTGTACAGTGTTATACAGATGTTACAGGAAATAGTGTACATCGTTATACAGATGTCACAGGAAGTAGAGTACATCATTATACAGATGTTACAGGAAGTAGTGTACAGCATTATACAGATGTTACAGGAAATAGTGTACATCGTTATACAGATGTTACAGGAAGTAGTGTACATCGTTATACAGATGTTACAGGAAATAGTGTACATCGCTATACAGATGTTACAGGAAGTAGAGTAAACTGTTATACAGATGTCACAGGAAGTAGAGTACATCGTTATACAGATGTTACAGGAAGTAGAGTAAACTGTTATACAGATGTTACAGCAAATAGAGTACATCGTTATACAGATGTTACAGGAAGTAGAGTAAACTGTTATACAGATGTTAGAGGAAATAGTGTACATTGTTATACAGATGTTACTGGAAGTAGAGTACATCGTTATACAGATGTTACAGGAAGTAGTGTACATCAGTATACAGATGTTAGAGGAAATAGTGTACATTGTTATACAGATGTTACTGGAAGTAGAGTACATCGTTATACAGATGTTACAGGAAGTAGTGTACATCAGTATACAGATGTTAGACGAAATAGTGTACATCGTTATACAGATGTTACAGGAAGTAGTGTACATCATTATACAGATGTTAGAGGAAATAGTGTACATCGTTATACAGATGTTACAGGAAGTAGAGTACATCAGTATACAGATGTTAGAGGAAATAGTGTACATTGTTATACAGATGTTACTGGAAGTAGAGTACATCGTTATACAGATGTTACAGGAAGTAGTGTACATCAGTATACAGATGTTAGACGAAATAGTGTACATCGTTATACAGATGTTACAGGAAGTAGTGTACATCATTATACAGATGTTAGAGGAAATAGTGTACATCGTTATACAGATGTTACAGGAAGTAGAGTACATCATTATACAGATGTTAGAGGAAATAGTGTACATTGTTATACAGATGTTACTGGAAGTAGAGTACATCGTTATACAGATGTTACAGGAAGTAGTGTACATCAGTATACAGATGTTACAGGAAGTAGAGTACATCGTTATACAGATGTTACAGGAAGTAGTGTACATCATTATACAGATGTTACAGGAAGTAGTGTACATTGTTATACAGATGTCACAGGAAGTAGAGTACATTGTTATTCAAATGTTACAGGAAATAGAGTACATCGTTATACAGATGTTACAGGAAGTAGAGTACATCGTTATACAGATGTTACAGGAAGTAGAGTAAACTGTTGTACAGATGTCACAGGAAGTAGAGTACATCGTTATACAGATGTTACAGGAAATAGAGTACATCGTTATACAGATTTTACAGGAAGTAGAGTAAACTGTTATACAGATGTTACAGGAAGTAGTGTACATCGTAATACAGATGTTACAGGAAGTAGAGTACATCGTTATACAGATGTTACAGGAAGTAGTGTACATCGTTATACAGATGTTACAGGAAGTAGAGTAAACTGTTGTACAGATGTCACAGGAAGTAGTGTACATCGTTATACAGATGTTACAGGAAGTAGAGTACATCGTTATACAGATGTCACAGGAAGTAGAGTAAACTGTTATACAGATGTTACAGAAAGTAGAGTAAACTGTTATACAGATGTCACAGGAAGTAGAGTAAACTGTTATACATATGTTACAGGAAGTAGTGTACATCATTATACAGATGTTACAGGAAGTAGTGTACATCATTATACAGATGTTACAGGAAGTAGTGTACATCGTTATACAGATGTTACAGGAAATAGTGTACATCGCTATACAGATGTTACAGGAAGTAGAGTAAACTGTTATACAGATGTTACAGGAAGTAGTGTACATCATTATACAGATGTTACAGGAAGTAGTGTACATCGTTATACAGATATTACAGGAAGTAGTGTACATCGTTATACAGATGTTACTGGAAGTAGAATACATCGGTATACAGATGTTACAGGAAGTAGAGTACATCGTTATACAGATGTTACAGGAAGTTGAGTACATCGTTATACAGATGTTACAGGTAGTAGAGTACATCGTTATGCTGGTGTTACACGAAGCTGAATGTATATAATCTTATAATCATTGCAGTAAGGGTGCCATGCTTCTCCAGGTGGACGTAGACAATACACGAGGGGGTCTAAGCCTAAACCAGAACTTCCTCGTTGACTTTGGCGATGAACCCGGCGGTCCGGTCCTTGCCCACGAGATCCGCTATCCAGGCGGGGATTGCACATCCGACATCTGGTTGTCAGATAAAACGTTGTCGCAAAGAAGTGCTAGCGCAATTTCTAAGATTTAGACAAAAATCAATAACAGTGCCATTTAATGATACGATTATACGAGATATAGGCATGTCCATTACCCCTCACATGTTTTACACACTGCATGAACATTGCGTACAATTAGGAAATAATATTTGTCTTGCACTTTTGTCCGCCTCCGTGGTCGAGTGGTTACGGTCACCGACTTGTATACCACTGTAACCTATCCTCATTGATGGACACGGGTTCGAGCCCCGCTCAGGCTGTGTCTCATTTATATGAAACGGTTGGCAGTTTCTTACGGAGGTTGGTGCACCCAAGTACAGGAAAGGTGTTGTTAGGCTATCCGCCGGCGAAATAGCCCAAAATGGTGCTGATGCATGCGTAAAACACGAAATATAACATATGGTCTTACTGATCGTCGAATAAACCACGGTTTTGAGTTCTAATGCGTATAAATTAAATATGCAGTCAAGTATAAATACACACCAGAATGGCAAATAGTATTTTATTCGCTGATAAGCAAGACAAATATTATTGCCATTCCAACATGGCCCAATATAATGCTATAAACGAATACATGTGTGTATGTGTGTGTGTTATTTTGTCTCCATGTCTGTTATTTGGCTGATGGCTTTACATAACACCTCTCTGTAAAATACCGTATTCCAGCTGAAGAAAAAACACTACAAATCCTGCCTAATCGCTGTATTCAATCCAATGTAAAATTGTTAATAAAAGTTGTGCATGTTTACATCCATATAAATAAGTTGCTTACACGGGGAGCCAAATTCAACAGTGGTAGTCGTGGTTTATTGCAGATTTAGCGCACGTAGATTTGTTCTTTGTTTATAGGAACAACATATCTAGTCATGTATAAGATGATCATGCATACATGAACAAACTTAATGACACTCTGTACAGCTCCCAATCTAACTCACTAGCTCAAGATTTTCCAAGTGTGCGTTTTACGTTTATTTATCGTCGCTACCAGTTGCCCATATGAGCGACGCCTCCTGAAGAGATTGGTTTGTCATTTTAGAATTTGGAGGATAGTGCAATGATACAGACAGAGACCCATTCCAGAGTCTCCTCTGGTTCTTTTACGTGCACGGTGTACAGCACCGACACGAGACCTCGGTTTAACGTCCCATCTGAAAGACTGTTAATTTTATTAGGGTCAGACGGGGGATCGAACCTGGCTCCGAGGTTATAAAACTTTTCTCAGATCTCAAACTCGAGCTCTAGTGATTTGATTGGTTGATTCTGATATTTAAACTCGAGTGGACCAATCAGATGCTTGAGAATTGAGTTTGAGATTGGAGAAAAGCTTTATAACCGCCAGGCCTGGATTACCAGTCCAGCGTGTTACCACTGGACTACAGATCCGTCTGTAAAACCTTTTTTTCCAAGATCCAAACTAGTTGATCAATACAGAAATAGCATCGTTCTTCATAATCTAGATAGTAATGGATTTGAAACGTTCTATATATTATAATTATACTACAGCAATATGCGTTTTAGGTCAGATTGTGTTATTGATATAGTGGTCTGGGATTGGTTGAAAAAGTGTAGGGAAGCCCTCGAGAGTTATTGATACATGAACTGATTGGCTGAGTAGCTATTGTCACAAGTAGGGAAAATGACTTCTAAATATTAAAATACAATATATGAGCTGCATTTTGGAATATTTAAAAATATTTGCAGACTATTTGGTGGCAAATAAACAGCATATTATAAATGCAGGTGTCAACATTCACCACCAAATTACCTTCAGAGTAGGGGGTGGATGCCTTTAGTGGGATAAAAAAAGAACCGCAATCGGTCAACACCATTGAAATTTGACATTTTCCTGTGGCTCAAAGGCCAGTCTGTTGAAAACTACTGTCTTTTATGCCAAACTATTTTGGGGGGAAATATAATGGCACTGTATGTTATAATGGTGGCCTATGGAAATTGCAATAACGGTGTCTGACCGTATAATGGTGGCCTATGGAAATTGCAATAGCGGTGTCTGACCGTATAATGGTGGCCTATGGAAATTGCAATAGCGGTGTCTGACCGTATAATGGTGGCCTATGGAAATTGCAATAGTGGTGTCTGACCATTACTATGCAGGAGATAACACTATTTCTAAATAGTAAATTATCGGTGTTTATCTAGTCGTTGGTGTTTCTATATGTTGTTACTATCCAATGAGGGACCTCGCTGGCTTTTCTATTACCTCCCTTGGCAGATAAAGTCCGATTTATCCCGAAATGTATAGCTGTCCTTTCAGTTGGAATCCTTTATTTTTACTGTTGTTCCGTAACCGGATTTTGCGGTGTGATAACTGTGATTTTATCCAAATCATGTTGATTAATTGATAAAAAAAATAACAGATTTTTTTACACATTGGATATACTGCAGGATATCTGTCGAGATATAATAACATAATAATTATAAGATAAGAAAGTGGAAGAAAATTGATGGCATGTAGTACAAGGAAACAATGATAAAAACAGAGGAAACAATTTGAGGACCTTAGAAAGTAATCATGGGCAGTAACTGGCCGATGTCTCTCATTGTACCTGCTATAAATCCAGTAGTACCAACGTTCTTCAAACCCTTCTTAACATTTAAAATGTTAGCGCATTTAAGTGCATTATCTTTCAAATATATCAAGCAAAATATACCGACGCCTGTTCCCATGCTAGTCGCCACTCTATTTGCCTGGGAACAGGCGTCGGTATATTTTGCCTGGACAGTCAAATAAATATATTTTAACACCGAGACTATTAATTGGGCCGTATTGAGTTTCTGAACATATCAACAGACATTGTCATTTGGCTAGAAGTTAAAAAGTGAAAAATCGACAGACTGGAACTCCGGCTACCACTCTATGTCTGATGAATCGTCCTGCGCCGGTGTCCATACATGTATTTAATCCGGAAACACCGGAAACACAAGGTACAATACACCACGACCAAGACCCATGTCGACTCGGGACAAAGCAACACGACGAGCGCCAACACAATCATTTAGGATGAATCGGGAAAATGCAGTCGTGACGGCATGTCATTTGTAAATTTGTTTATACAAATTTAATTTAGCTCGATTGCGAAATGACTTCTTTCAACTTATATTAATCACTCTTGAGACCTCATTCCTGACGGAATCCATCGCCACGAGGGAGAGAGAAGACGCAACGTGGAATTTAAATGCCTTGCCTAAGAGCACAATCGTAACGGCTCCAGCGGGGCTCGAACTCGGGATTGTTCGCACCTGAAGCGAACGCGCATCCACTGCGCTATCACGACTTTCACAAACAAACTGTCATTTGTAAATATGGTTAAATATGGATTCACATTTTCGTATGTAGGCCTATAGTACCAAGCTTGTTATTCATCAAAATGTTCTTTTAACCCTTTCAACACCACAGACCTCTAAATAGGCTTACAAAAAGTGTAGATCCAGATGAGCCGGCTCGTGACGAGCCGTCTCATCAGGATCTGCACTTTTTGCCAGTGATATGACTATTTTTAGACATAATTACCCATTTTGATAAATGAACTAGTCCAAATGTGATTTTCTGATTCATTTATTGGTTTATGAATATCATGGACCAGTCCATGTGAGTTACTTGGTGTTGAATGGGTTAAAAAAGAAAGAAATTAAACACTTGGTTTTGAACCCGCAACCACGTGTCCAGACTCTACCCGTCTATGCTCAGTTATACCGCGCAACCACGTGTCCAGACTCTACCCGTCTGTGCACAGTTATAACACACAACCACGTGTCCAGACTCTACCCGTCTGTGCACAGTTATACCGCACAACCACGTGTCCAGACTCTACCCGTCTGTGCTCCGTTATACCGCACAACCACGTGTCCAGACTACGCGTCTGTGCTCAGTTATACCGCGCAATCACGTGTCCAGACTCTACCCGTCTGTGCTCAGTTATACCCCACAACCACGTGTCCAGACTCTACCCGTCTGTGCTCAGTTATACCGCACAACCACGTGTCCAGACTCTACCCGTCTGTGCTCAGTTATACCCCACAACCACGTGTCCAGACTCTACCCGTCTGTGCTCAGTTATACCGCACAACCCACAACCACGTGTCCAGACTCTACCCGTCTGTGCTCAGTTATACCGCACAACCCACAACCACGTGTCCAGACTCTACCCGTCTGTGCTCAGTTATACCGCACAACCCGCAACCACGTGTCCAGACTATACCCGTCTGTGCTCAGTTATACCGAACAACCACGTGTCCAGACTCTACCCGTCTGTGCTTAGTTATACCGCGCAATCACGTGTCCAGACTCTACCCGTCTGTGCTCAGTTATACCGCACAACCCACAACCACGTGTCCAGACTCTACCCGTCTGTGCTCAGTTATACCGCATAACCCGCAACCACGTGTCCAGACTCTACCCGTCTGTGCTCAGTTATACCGCGCAACCACGTGTCCAGACTCTACCCGTCTGTGCTCAGTTATACCGCACAACCCGCAACCACGTGTCCAGACTCTACCCGTCTGTGCACAGTTATACCGCACAACACGCAACCACGTGTCCAGACTCTACCCGTCTGTGCTCAGTTATACCGCACAACCACGTGTCCAGACTCTACCCGTCTGTGCTCAGTTATACCGCGCAACCCGCAACCACGTGTCCAGACTCTACCCGTCTGTGCACAGTTATACCGCACAACCCGCAACCACCTGTCCAGACTCTACCCGTCTGTGCTCAGTTATACCGCACAACCACGTGTCCAGACTCTACCCGTCTGTGCTCAGTTATACCGCACAACCACGTGTCCAGACTCTACCCGTCTGTGCTCAGTTATACCACACAACCACGTGTCCAGACTCTACCCGTCTGTGCTCAGTTATACCACACAACCCGCAACCACGTGTCCAGACTCTACCCGTCTGTGCTCAGTTATACCGCACAACCACGTGTCCAGACTCTACCCGTCTGTGCTCAGTTATACCGCACAACCCGCAACCACGTGTCCAGACTCTACCCGTCTGTGCTCAGTTATACCGCACAACCACGTGTCCAGACTCTACCCGTCTGTGCTCAGTTATACCGCACAACCACGTGTCCAGACTCTACCCGTCTGTGCTCAGTTATACCGCACAACCACGTGTCCAGACTCTACCCGTCTGTGCTCAGTTATACCGCACAACCCGCAACCACGTGTCAAGACTCTACCCGTCTGTGCTCAGTTATACCGCACAACCCGCAACCACGTGTCCAGACTCTACCCGTCTGTGCTCAGTTATACCGCACAACCACGTGTCCAGACTCTACCCATCTGTGCTCAGTTATACCGCACAACCACGTGTCCAGACTATACGCGTCTGTGCTCAGTTATACCGCACAACCCGCAACCACGTGTCAAGACTCTACCCGTCTGTGCTCAGTTATACCGCACAACCCGCAACCACGTGTCCAGACTCTACCCGTCTGTGCTCAGTTATACCGCACAACCACTTGTCCAGACTCTACCCGTCTGTGCACAGTTATACCGCACAACCCGCAACCACGTGTCCAGACTCTACCCGTCTGTGCTCAGTTATACCGCACAACCACGTGTCCAGACTCTACCCGTCTGTGCTCAGCTATACCGCGCAACCCGCAACCACGTGTCCAGACTCTACCCGTCTGTGCACAGTTATACCGCACAACCCGCAACCACGTGTCCAGACTCTACCCGTCTGTGCTCAGTTATACCGCACAACCACGTGTCCAGACTCTACCCGTCTGTGCTCAGTTATACCGCACAACCACATGTCCAGACTCTACCCGTCTGTGCTCAGTTATACCACACAGCCACGTGTCCAGACTCTACCCGTCTGTGCTCAGTTATACCGCAAAACCCGCAACCACGTGTCCAGACTCTACCCGTCTGTGCTCAGTTATACCGCACAACCACGTGTCCAGACTCTACCCGTCTGTGCTCAGTTATACCGCACAACCACGTGTCCAGACTCTACGCGTCTGTGCTCATTTATACCGCACAACCCACAACCACGTGTCCAGACTCTACCCGTCTGTGCTCAGTTATACCGCACAACCCGCAACCACGTGTCCAGACTCTACCCGTCTGTGCTCAGTAATACCGCGCAACCACGTGTCCAGACTCTACCCATCTGTGCTCAGTTATACCGTACAACCCGCAACCACGTGTCCAGACTCTACCTGTCTGTGCACAGTTATACCGCACAACCCGCAACCACGTGTCCAGACTCTACCCGTCTGTGCTCAGTTATACCGCACAACCACGTGTCCAGACTCTACCCGTCTGTGCTCAGTTATACCGCGCAACCCGCAACCACGTGTCCAGACTCTACCCGTCTGTGCACAGTTATACCGCACAACCCGCAACCACCTGTCCAGACTCTACCCGTCTGTGCTCAGTTATACCGCACAACCACGTGTCCAGACTATACCCGTCTGTGCTCAGTTATACCGCACAACCACGTGTCCAGACTCTACCCGTCTGTGCTCAGTTATACCACACAACCACGTGTCCAGACTCTACCCGTCTGTGCTCAGTTATACCACACAACCCGCAACCACGTGTCCAGACTCTACCCGTCTGTGCTCAGTTATACCGCACAACCACGTGTCCAGACTCTACCCGTCTGTGCTCAGCTATACCGCGCAACCCGCAACCACGTGTCCAGACTCTACCCGTCTGTGCACAGTTATACCGCACAACCCGCAACCACGTGTCCAGACTCTACCCGTCTGTGCTCAGTTATACCGCACAACCACGTGTCCAGACTCTACCCGTCTGTGCTCAGTTATACCGCGCAACCCGCAACCACGTGTCCAGACTCTACCCGTCTGTGCACAGTTATACCGCACAACCCGCAACCACCTGTCCAGACTCTACCCGTCTGTGCTCAGTTATACCGCACAACCACGTGTCCAGACTATACCCGTCTGTGCTCAGTTATACCGCACAACCACGTGTCCAGACTCTACCCGTCTGTGCTCAGTTATACCACACAACCACGTGTCCAGACTCTACCCGTCTGTG
>CM026389.1:44447718-44468342 GCA_014843695.1 Archivesica marissinica
CGTCAAGGGATGATTCTATGAGGGAAAGGGTTTATGAACATTGGCTTGGCTACTTACTACATTGTCAATGTATGTTGTATTGGTAATGGCGTCAAGAGGTGCTTCTATGAGGGAAAGAGTTAAGCCAGGCAGAACAATCATTTTACACCATGCTACGTGTGACATGTAGTTCCAAGTTCTTTAGGTTGACGAGATTTATTTCCAGTAGAAGTATTTATTCATATCCTGCCCAATATTTCATCATTTAATTGATCAAAATTAGCTGAAGGTATTTTAAATATTTGCCCCCCCCCCCCCCCCCGAGTGGTTACTGTCATTTAATTCAAATCACTTGCCCCCTCACTGCTGCTGATTTGAATCCCACTGGTGGCGTTGAAATATTTCATGTGAGAAACTGTCCAGCTGATTTGTGGAAGGTCGGTGGTTCTACCTGGGTGCCCTTCGGCAGCTGAAAGTCTGCTCAATGGGGGCATCCTGGGTCGTCCTCCACCAATAATAGCTGGAAAGTCTGCTCAATGGGGGCATCCTGGGTCGTCCTCCACCAATAATAGCTGGAAAGTCACCATATGACCTAAACCGTTGGTGCGACGTTAAACAAAACATATTTGCAACGTCCAAGGTGAAATTTAGTTCCTCAAAACATGTAGATAAATTATTTTACATGGAACGTAATGGTGGGTGGGGTAAAATATTACTATACATACTCGGTCATAAGTCGACAGCAGTCGTAAGTCGGTGATGTATTGAGGACTGGAAAACATATTTTGCATATACTCTCGTATAAGTCTATATAGATTTTTCAGATAATTACAGCTTCTTCAAATCTCGTAAGTAGTTATCAACGAATAGATAAATGGTCACAAGATTGGTTAGTTTTTTTTATTGATTATGTGCTATTTGGCCATAAGTCGATGGTACATCTAGAAGGAAATAATGTGGACTTGTGGCAGAGTATGGTGCATGTTCAACGGATCTAATTCTGCTTGACCTAACCAACATGTGTTTTAGATTATTCTGTATTCTTGTTTTTGTTTCTTTCTGAAATATTGATTCACTTATAAAACAAAAGACAGTTCGATAAAAACACAAGTTTATGATATTTTCCCAGTTTTGATAATCACAACGGTATTTATATATTATTTGGATAAAAATAACATGGAGGCTTTTGTACATTTTGAATTTGTTTTACTTAAATTACTAGGTCTTATTTTAGAAATCCACAAATATATTCTTCATTTGATCCTTGTAAATTGTTTACGTTTTAAAAGACAAGCTGAACAACAAATTAAAATAATTTCTTTAACCCATTTGATTCTGGATACAGTTCAATCAGTATTTGCAAAGAACATAGAGCCAGATCAACTGCCACGGAATGTTCCATCTGATCAGGCTAGGCTCTATGCTGTTTGCTATTCAGATGATCTTGCTAAGACACTTGGCTATGTAGCAAACAATATAGATCCTGATCAGCATGCAGCATCACTCTGCATCTAATCTGGATCTATGTTGTTTGCAAAAGCCTTTAAATGTATCCAGAATGAAATGGGTTAATAAAGGAGGCAAGCACAATATGGAAGTCTTGTGTTGCACACAATATTGATGATTTGTCGCTCTATCACTAGTAAAGTTTTGTGCTATAGCTTGTATATTTAGTCGGGGGGGGCCAACTTCACTCGAAATGAACTTCAACTGGTGTGTATATGTCGTGACATTCATCTGAACTGTGAAAAATGCTCGATGATGCTCCTGGCGCCACACCTTCCAAAATGAGATAATTTATCACACACCCCCCCCCCCCCAGCTATCTGAAAATCCTGGAACTGTAGACGAGTTGTACAAAAAATGTAGTAGTAACCGAGTCGTTAAATTCATTGTTTCATACATCTATCAACTTTACATAGAAATGATTTGATCGTATATTTGGAATGGAGGTATATGCATAAATGAATGGTTTTGTCTTTCAGCTGTACTATGTAACAAGTAGTTATTTGTAGATAAAGTTTGTTACCAATTACGAAATAATGACCAAACTGTTACAGAATACGACATGTTAGTATTTTAAAGCAAGTTCTGGGTACAGACGTCAAACCTGTCTTAAGCAGCCAAACAAAGGCATCACAGAAAGTGGCTGCTTAGCACAGGCGTCTGCTTAATAGAGGTCAAATGTATGACAAAGTAACATATTGGGAAATGGAAAACAGGCTGCTTAATGCAGGTTAGCTGCTTAATAGAGGTGACCACTAACACAGGTTTGACTGTATTAACAAAATGGGACTATGCCAAACTATTCATTTCGTGAGAATGTTCAGATATAAATCCAAATTGTTGTATCGTTTTATAAACTACAAATAAATGTTCATGTATAGGTTACATCAGTATGGTTTGAAAAACGCACAGAGAATATAATTTGGACGAAGAGAGACTTGTTACATGGTATTTATATGAAAATGTGTGCTTCATTTATATAACTGTGCTTTTGTTGAACCCACAAGACACCACATAATGCAGTTTTGTTTTTCTGTTATTTTTGTAAATATTGTATAGATTTTTTTCTTTGGGCATCTCCAGAACTTAATTTTGGTTTCGTAAAATAAAGATAGTGCCGAGATAATATTTTGTTGACTTCTGTTCGATTGTTGGCTGCCTCTCCTCGAACACAATGTCTTGTCGGTCGTTTCTCCATCTGTATCGCACAAGGCTTGAACTAGAGAGACAGTCTCCCGGCTCAGCCTCACTTCTACCTGTTTAGTACTCTATGTGCATGCTCATGGGGGAAGTTATACAGTAATTAAGTAGATAGACCTATGTGGACATTCCTACAGGACAGTACTCTATGTGCATGCTCATGGGGGAAGTTATACAGTAATTAAGTAGATAGACCTATGTGAACATTCCTACAGGACAGTACTCTATGTGCATGGGGGAAGTTATACAGTAATTAAGTAGATAGACCTATGTGGACATTCCTACAGGACAGTACTCTATGTGCATGGGGGAAGTTATACAGTAATTAAGTAGATAGACCTATGTGGACATTCCTACAGGACAGTACTCTATGTGCATGGGGGAAGTTATACAGTAATTAAGTAGATAGACCTATGTGGACATTCCTACAGGACAGTACTCTATGTGCATGGGGGAAGTTATACAGTAATTAAGTAGATAGACCTATGTGGACATTCCTACAGGACAGTACTCTATGTGCATGGGGGAAGTTATACAGTAATTAAGTATAGACCTATGTGGACATTACTACAGGACAGTACTCTATGTGCAGGCTCATGTGGGGAAGTTATACAGTAATTAAGTAGATAGACCTATGTGGACATTCCTACAGGACAGTACTCTATGTGCATGGGGGAAGTTATACAGTAATTAAGTAGATATACCTATGTGGACATTCCTACAGGACAGTACTCTATGTGCATGGGGGAAGTTATACAGTAATTAAGTAGATAGACCTATGTGGACATTCCTACAGGACAGTACTCTATGTGCATGGGGGAAGTTATACAGTAATTAAGTAGATAGACCTATGTGGACATTACTACAGGACAGTACTCTATGTGCAGGCTCATGTGGGGAAGTTATACAGTAATTAAGTAGATAGATCTATGTGGACATTCCTACAGGACAGTACTCTATGTGCATGCTCATGGGGGAAGTTATACAGTAATTAAGTAGATAGACCTATGTGAACATTCCTACAGGACAGTACTCTATGTGCATGCTCATGGGGGAAGTTATACAGTAATTAAGTAGATAGACCTATGGAACATTACTACAGGACAGTACTATGTGCATGCTCATGGGGAAGTTTATACAGTAATTAAATAGATAGACCTATGTGGACATTCCTACAGGACAGTACTCTATGTGCATGGGGGAAGTTATACAGTAATTAAGTAGATAGACCTATGTGGACATTCCTACAGGACAGTACTCTATGTGCATGTGGGGGAAGTTATACAGTAATTAAGTAGATAGACCTATGTGGACATTCCTACAGGACAGTACTCTATGTGCATGGGGGAAGTTATACAGTAATTAAGTAGATAGACCTATGTGGACATTCCTACAGGACAGTACTCTATGTGCATGGGGGAAGTTATACAGTAATTAAATAGATAGACCTATGTGGACATTCCTACAGGACAGTACTCTATGTGCAAAAACAAAAAAAAACAACACCACAACAACCTGTGCATGCTCATGGGGGAAGTTATACAGTAATTAAGTAGATAGACCTATGTGAACATTCCTACAGGACAGTACTCTATGTGCATGGGGGAAGTTATACAGTAATTAAGTAGAAGACCTATGTGGACATTCCTACAGGACAGCACTCTATGTGCAGCTCATGGGGGAAGTTATACAGTAATTAAATAGATAGACCTATGTGGACATTCCTACAGGACAGCACTCTATGTGCATGGGGAAGTTATACAGTAATTAAATAGATAGACCTATGTGGACATTCCTACAGGACAGCACTCTATGTGCATGGGGGAAGTTATACAGTAATTAAGTAGATAGACCTATGTGGACATTCCTACAGGACAGTACTCTATGTGCATGGGGGAAGTTATACAGTAATTAAATAGATAGACCTATGTGGACATTCCTACAGGACAGTACTCTATGTGCATGGGGAAGTTATACAGTAATTAAGTAGATATACCTAGTGGACATTCCTACAGGACAGCACTCTATGTGCATGGGGGAAGTTATACAGTAATTAAGTAGATAGACCTATGTGGACATTCCTACAGGACAGCACTCTATGTGCATGGGGGAAGTTATACAGTAATTAAATAGATAGACCTATGTGGACATTCCTACAGGACAGTACTCTATGTGCATGGCGGAAGTTTATACAGTAATTAAGTAGATAGACCTATGTGGACATTCCTACAGGACAGTACTCTGTGCATGCTCATGGGGGAAGTTATACAGTAATTAAGTAGATAGACCTATGTGGACATTCCTACAGGACAGTACTCTATGTGCATGGGGGAAGTTATACAGTAATTAAGTAGATAGACCTATGTAGACATTCCTACAGGACAGCACTCTATGTGCAGGCTCATGTGGGGAAGTTATACAGTAATTAAGTAGATAGACCTATGTGGACATTCCTACAGGACAGCACTCTATGTGCATGGGGGAAGTTATACAGTAATTAAATAGATAGACCTATGTGGACATTCCTACAGGACAGTACTCTATGTGCATGGGGGAAGTTATACAGTAATTAAGTAGATAGACCTATGTGGACATTCCTACAGGACAGCACTCTATGTGCATGGGGGAAGTTATACAGTAATTAAGTAGATAGACCTATGTGGACATTCCTACAGGACAGCACTCTATGTGCAGGCTCATGTGGGGAAGTTATACAGTAATTAAGTAGATAGACCTATGTGGACATTCCTACAGGACAGCACTCTATGTGCAGGCTCATGTGGGGAAGTTATACAGTAATTAAGTAGATAGACCTATGTGGACATTCCTACAGGACAGCACTCTATGTGCATGCTCATGGGGAAGTCAGTACTCTATGTGCATGGGGGAAGTTATACAGTAATTAAGTAGATAGACTTATGTGGACATTCCTACAGGACAGCACTCTATGTGCATGCTCATGGGGGAAGTTATACAGTAATTAAGTAGATAGACCTATGTGGACATTCCTACAGGACAGCACTCTATGTGCAGGCTCATGTGGGGAAGTTATACAGTAATTAAGTAGATAGACCTATGTGGACATTCCTACAGGACAGTACTCTATGTGCATGGGGGAAGTTATACAGTAATTAAGTAGATAGACCTATGTGGACATTCCTACAGGACAGCACTCTATGTGCAGGCTCATGTGGGGAAGTTATACAGTAATTAAGTAGATAGACCTATGTGGACATTCCTACAGGACAGCACTCTATGTGCAGGCTCATGTGGGGAAGTTATACAGTAATTAAGTAGATAGACCTATGTGGACATTCCTACAGGACAGCACTCTATGTGCATGGGGGAAGTTATACAGTAATTAAGTAGATATACCTATGTGGACATTCCTACAGGACAGCACTCTATGTGCAGGCTCATGTGGGGAAGTTATACAGTAATTAAGTAGATAGATCTATGTGGACATTCCTACAGGACAGCACTCTATGTGCAGGCTCATGTGGGGAAGTTATACTATACAGTAATTAAGTGCAATACAGTTGTACATGTATGTCATTTATTACAATGTACAAAATCCATCAATATAACGGGCAATGATTCAACAAACATTTATTTTTAGCACTAATGAACCACAAATTTGGCACATTCTTGTGAAATTATGCATTATCAGTTAGTGGCAGCCAGGTATGTGGCTCCCATGGCTGGTTGCTTAACCCTTTCAACACCACAGACCTCTAAATAGGCTTACAAAAAGTGTAGATCCAGATGAGCCGGCTCATGACGAGCCGTCTCATCAGGATCTGCACTTTTTGCCAGTGATATGACTATTTTTAGACATAATTACCCATTTTGATAAATGAACTTGTCCAAATGTGATTTTCTGATTCATTTATTGGTTTATGAATATCATGGACCAGTCCATGGGAGTTACTGGTGTTGAATGGGTAAACACAGATTTGACTGCATATACAAATAACTCCTCGGCATTAAAAATGATCCAACAACCCACTTGTGCGTGACCTACCATTTGTTACCGTATTCTATTTTAGTTTATAACAGTACGGTCATTCACCAGTTGTGGGTTAACCCCCCACCCCAACGTGTGCCTTTCACGTCCTGTTGGATAAATTTTGATAACAACACTTGTATTTGGGCTGTGAACACATGATCTTGGGTTGTAGCATTAGACAAGCAAGCTTCTGATGTACAATAAGTCAAGCGAGAAAAAAGGGTATCATTGAGGTTTTGTTTTTAAAAAAAGGCCAATAAAAACCAGGACAGAAATAAGTTTTATTGTGTGTTGATGTATACCAAGTTTCATTTGAATTGAAAGAAAGCACGACGGGTGCACAGAAGAACAAGTTCTCTATATGCTTCCAGGCTCTCCGAGACTGAAATGATTGACTTGACTATAGGTAGGTGGACTGATGCAATTCATTGACTATAGGTAGGTGGACTGATGCAATTCATTGACTATAGGTAGGTGGACTGATGTAATTCATTGACTATAGGTTGGTGGACTGATGCAATTCATTGACTATAGGTAGGTGGACTGATGCAATTCATTGACTATAGGTAGGTGGACTGATGCAATTCATTGACTATAGGTAGGTGGACTGATGTAATTCATTGACTATAGGTTGGTGGACTGATGCAATTCATTGACTATAGGTAGGTGGACTGATGCAATTCATTGACTATAGGTAGGTGGACTGATGTAATTCATTGACTATAGGTAGGTGGACTGATGTAATTCATTGACTATAGGTAGGTGGACTGATGCAATTCATTGACTATAGGTAGGTGGACTGATGCAATTCATTGACTATAGTGAGGTGGACTGATGTAATTCATTGACTATAGGTAGGTGGACTGATGTAATTCATTGACTATAGGTAGGTGGATTGATGTAATTCATTGACTATAGGTAGGTGGATTGATGTAATTCATTGACTATAGGTATGTGGACTGATGCAATTCATTGACTATAGGTAGGTGGACTGATGCAATTCATTGACTATATAGGTAGGTGGACTGATGCAATTCATTGACTATAGGTAGGTGGGTTGGGTAAATAAATGTTTGTTTGTTTATTGTTCCGGACACATGTGTATATGTATATCCATTTCTCCAGCAAAAGCATGGTGAGTTAGAGAATGTACAGATTGCGTAGTATCTGGTAAAGCGCAGGATTTGTTATGGTCAATTCCTGCTCCAACTTTGTATGTTACTGTAACTATTTCTGCCCTGTCTCGTATATTACTAACTATTTCTGTCCTGTCTCGTATATTACTGTAACTATTTCTGTCCTGTCTCGTATATTACTAACTATTTCTGTCCTGTCTCGTATATTACTAACTATTTCTGTCCTGTCTCGTATATTACTGTAACTATTTCTGTCCTAGCTCGTATATTACTGTAACTATTTCTATCCTATCTCGTATATTACTGTAACTATTTCTGTCCTGGCTCGTATATTACTGTAACTATTTCTGCCCTGGCTCGTATATTACTGTAACTATTTCTGCCCTGGCTCCTATATTACTGTAACTATTTCTGCCCTAGCTCCTATATTACTGTAACTATTTCTGCCCTGGCTCGTATATTACTAACTATTTCTGCCCTGGCTCCTATATTACTGTAACTATTTCTGCCCTGGCTCCTATATTACTGTAACTATTTCTGTCCTGGCTCGTATATTTCTGTAACTATTTCTGTCCTGGCTCGTATATTACTGTAACTATTTCTGTCCTAGCTTGTATATTACTGTAACTATTTCTGTCCTAGCTCGTATATTACTGTAACTATTTCTGTCCTAGCTCGTATATTACAGTAACTATTTCTGTCCTGGCTCGTATATTACTGTAACTATTTCTGTCCTATCTCATATATTACTGTAACTATTTCTGATCTGGCTCCTATATTACTGTAACTATTTCTGTCTTGGCTCGTATATTACTGTAACTATTTCTGCACTGGCTCCTATATTACTGTAACTATTTCTGTCCTAGCTCGTATATTACTGTAACTATTTCTGTCCTATCTCGTATATTACTGTAACTATTTCTGTCCTGGCTCGTATATTACTGTAACTATTTCTGCCCTGGCTCGTATATTACTGTAACTATTTCTGCCCTGGCTCGTATATTACTGTAACTATTTCTGCCCTAGCTCCTATATTACTGTAACTATTTCTGCCCTAGCTCCTATATTACTGTAACTATTTCTGCCCTAGCTCCTATATTACTGTAACTATTTCTGCCCTGGCTCGTATATTACTAACTATTTCTGCCCTGGCTCGTATATTACTGTAACTATTTCTGCCCTGGCTCCTATATTACTGTAACTATTTCTGTCCTGGCTTGTATATTTCTGTAACTATTTCTGTCCTGGCTCGTATATTACTGTAACTATTTCTGTCCTGTCTCATATATTACTGTAACTATTTCTGTCCTAGCTTGTATATTACTGTAACTATTTCTGTCCTAGCTCGTATATTACTGTAACTATTTCTGTCCTAGCTTGTATATTACAGTAACTATTTCTGTCCTGGCTCGTATATTACTGTAACTATTTCTGTCCTATCTCATATATTACTGTAACTATTTCTGCCCTGGCTCCTATATTACTGTAACTATTTCTGTCTTGGCTCGTATATTACTGTAACTATTTCTGCCCTGGCTCCTATATTACTGTAACTATTTCTGCCCTGGCTCGTATATTACTGTAACTATTTCTGCCCTGGCTCCTATATTACTAACTATTTCTGTCCTAGCTCGTATATTACTGTAACTATTTCTGCCCTGGCTCCTATATTACTGTAACTATTTCTGTCCTATCTCATATATTACTGTAACTATTTCTGCCCTGGCTCATATATTACTGTAACTATTTCTGTCCTGTCTCATATATTACTGTAACTATTTCTGCCCTGGCTCCTATATTACTGTAACTATTTCTGTCCTAGCTTGTATATTACTGTAACTATTTCTGCCCTGGCTCCTATATTACTGTAACTATTTCTGTCCTAGCTCATATATTACTGTAACTATTTCTGCCCTGGCTCGTATATTACTGTAACTATTTCTGTCCTGTCTCGTATATTACTGTAACTATTTCTGCCCTAGCTCCTATATTACTGTAACTATTTCTGTCCTGGCTCGTATATTACTGTAACTATTTCTGTCCTGGCTCCTATATTACTGTAACTATTTCTGTCCTAGCTCGTATATTAGTGTAACTATTTCTGTCCTAGCTCGTATATTAGTGTAACTATTTCTGTCCTAGCTCGTATATTACTGTAACTATTTCTGTCCTAGCTCGTATATTACTGTAACTATTTCTGTCCTAGCTCGTATATTAATGTAACTATTTCTGTCCTGGCTCCTATATTACTGTAACTGATCGTATATTACTGTAACTATTTCTGTCCTGTCTCGTATATTACTGTAACTATTTCTGTCCTGTCTCGTATATTACTGTAACTATTTCTGCCCTAGCTCGTATATTACTAACTATTTCTGCCCTGGCTCCTATATTACTGTAACTATTTCTGTCCTGGCTTGTATATTTCTGTAACTATTTCTGTCCTGGCTCGTATATTACTGTAACTATTTCTGTCCTAGCTCGTATATTACTGTAACTATTTCTGTCCTAGCTCGTATATTACTGTAACTATTTCTGCCCTGGCTCCTATATTACTGTAACTATTTCTGTCCTATCTCATATATTACTGTAACTATTTCTGCCCTGGCTCCTATATTACTGTAACTATTTCTGTCCTGGCTCGTATATTACTGTAACTATTTCTGCCCTGGCTCCTATATTACTGTAACTATTTCTGCCCTGGCTCGTATATTACTGTAACTATTTCTGCCCTGGCTCCTATATTACTGTAACTATTTCTGTCCTAGCTCGTATATTACTGTAACTATTTCTGCCCTGGCTCCTATATTACTGTAACTATTTCTGTCCTAGCTCGTATATTACTGTAACCATTTCTGCCCTGGCTCCTATATTACTGTAACTATTTCTGTCCTATCTCGTATATTACTGTAACTATTTCTGCCCTGGCTCGTATATTACTGTAACTATTTCTGTCCTGTCTCGTATATTACTGTAACTATTTCTGCCCTAGCTCCTATATTACTGTAACTATTTCTGTCCTAGCTCGTATATTACTGTAACTATTTCTGTCCTAGCTCGTATATTAATGTAACTATTTCTGTCCTGGCTCATATATTACTGTAACTGATCGTATATTACTGTAACTATTTCTGTCCTGTCTCGTATATTACTGTAACTATTTCTGTCCTGTCTCGTATATTACTGTAACTATTTCTGTCCTGTCTCGTATATTACTGTAACTATTTCTGTCCTGTCTCGTATATTACTGTAACTATTTCTGCCCTAGCTCGTATATTACTAACTATTTCTGTCCTAGCTCGTATATTACTGTAACTATTTCTGTCCTATCTCGTATATTACTGTAACTATTTCTGTCCTGGCTCCTATATTACTGTAACTATTTCTGCCCTGGCTCCTATATTACTGTAACTATTTCTGTCCTGTCTCGTATATTACTGTAACTATTTCTGTCCTGTCTCGTATATTACTGTAACTATTTCTGTCCTGTCTCGTATATTACTGTAACTATTTCTGCCCTAGCTCGTATATTACTAACTATTTCTGTCCTAGCTCGTATATTACTGTAACTATTTCTGTCCTATCTCGTATATTACTGTAACTATTTCTGTCCTAGCTCGTATATTAATGTAACTATTTCTGTCCTGGCTCCTATATTACTGTAACTGATCGTATATTACTGTAACTATTTCTGTCCTGTCTCGTATATTACTGTAACTATTTCTGTCCTGTCTCGTATATTACTGTAACTATTTCTGCCCTAGCTCGTATATTACTAACTATTTCTGCCCTGGCTCCTATATGACTGTAACTATTTCTGTCCTGGCTTGTATATTTCTGTAACTATTTCTGTCCTGGCTCGTATATTACTGTAACTATTTCCGTCCTAGCTCGTATATTACTGTAACTATTTCTGTCCTAGCTCGTATATTACTGTAACTATTTCTGCCCTGGCTCGTATATTACTGTAACTATTTCTGTCCTATCTCATATATTACTGTAACTATTTCTGCCCTGGCTCCTATATTACTGTAACTATTTCTGTCCTGGCTCGTATATTACTGTAACTATTTCTGCCCTGGCTCCTATATTACTGTAACTATTTCTGCCCTGGCTCGTATATTACTGTAACTATTTCTGCCCTGGCTCCTATATTACTGTAACTATTTCTGTCCTAGCTCGTATATTACTGTAACTATTTCTGCCCTGGCTCCTATATTACTGTAACTATTTCTGTCCTAGCTCGTATATTACTGTAACTATTTCTGCCCTGGCTCCTATATTACTGTAACTATTTCTGCCCTGGCTCGTATATTACTGTAACTATTTCTGCCCGGCTCCTATATTACTGTAACTATTTCTGCCCTGGCTCCTATATTACTGTAACTATTTCTGTCCTAGCTCGTATATTACTGTAACTATTTCTGCCCTGGCTCCTATATTACTGTAACTATTTCTGTCCTATCTCGTATATTACTGTAACTATTTCTGCCTGGCTCGTATATTACTGTAACTATTTCTGTCCTGTCTCGTATATTACTGTAACTATTTCTGCCTAGCTCCATATTACTGTAACTATTTCTGTCCTAGCTCGTATATTATGTAACTATTTCTGTCCTAGCTCGTATATTAATGTAACTATTTCTGTCCTGGCTCATATATTACTGTAACTGATCGTATATTACTGTAACTATTTCTGTCCTGTCTCGTATATTACTGTAACTATTTCTGTCCTGTCTCGTATATTACTGTAACTATTTCTGTCCTGTCTCGTATATTACTGTAACTATTTCTGTCCTGTCTCGTATATTACTGTAACTATTTCTGCCCTAGCTCGTATATTACTAACTATTTCTGTCCTAGCTCGTATATTACTGTAACTATTTCTGTCCTATCTCGTATATTACTGTAACTATTTCTGTCCTGGCTCCTATATTACTGTAACTATTTCTGCCCTGGCTCCTATATTACTGTAACTATTTCTGTCCTGTCTCGTATATTACTGTAACTATTTCTGTCCTGTCTCGTATATTACTGTAACTATTTCTGTCCTGTCTCGTATATTACTGTAACTATTTCTGCCCTAGCTCGTATATTACTAACTATTTCTGTCCTAGCTCGTATATTACTGTAACTATTTCTGTCCTATCTCGTATATTACTGTAACTATTTCTGTCCTAGCTCGTATATTAATGTAACTATTTCTGTCCTGGCTCCTATATTACTGTAACTGATCGTATATTACTGTAACTATTTCTGTCCTGTCTCGTATATTACTGTAACTATTTCTGTCCTGTCTCGTATATTACTGTAACTATTTCTGCCCTAGCTCGTATATTACTAACTATTTCTGCCCTGGCTCCTATATTACTGTAACTATTTCTGTCCTGGCTTGTATATTTCTGTAACTATTTCTGTCCTGGCTCGTATATTACTGTAACTATTTCTGCCCTGGCTCGTATATTACTGTAACTATTTCTGCCCTGGCTCCTATATTACTGTAACTATTTCTGTCCTAGCTCGTATATTACTGTAACTATTTCTGCCCTGGCTCCTATATTACTGTAACTATTTCTGTCCTAGCTCGTATATTACTGTAACCATTTCTGCCCTGGCTCCTATATTACTGTAACTATTTCTGTCCTATCTCGTATATTACTGTAACTATTTCTGCCCTGGCTCGTATATTACTGTAACTATTTCTGTCCTGTCTCGTATATTACTGTAACTATTTCTGCCCTAGCTCCTATATTACTGTAACTATTTCTGTCCTAGCTCGTATATTACTGTAACTATTTCTGTCCTAGCTCGTATATTAATGTAACTATTTCTGTCCTGGCTCATATATTACTGTAACTGATCGTATATTACTGTAACTATTTCTGTCCTGTCTCGTATATTACTGTAACTATTTCTGTCCTGTCTCGTATATTACTGTAACTATTTCTGTCCTGTCTCGTATATTACTGTAACTATTTCTGTCCTGTCTCGTATATTACTGTAACTATTTCTGCCCTAGCTCGTATATTACTGTAACTATTTCTGTCCTATCTCGTATATTACTGTAACTATTTCTGTCCTGGCTCCTATATTACTGTAACTATTTCTGCCCTGGCTCCTATATTACTGTAACTATTTCTGTCCTGTCTCGTATATTACTGTAACTATTTCTGTCCTGTCTCGTATATTACTGTAACTATTTCTGTCCTGTCTCGTATATTACTGTAACTATTTCTGCCCTAGCTCGTATATTACTAACTATTTCTGTCCTAGCTCGTATATTACTGTAACTATTTCTGTCCTATCTCGTATATTACTGTAACTATTTCTGTCCTATCTCGTATATTACTGTAACTATTTCTGTCCTGGCTCCTATATTACTGTAACTATTTCTGTCCTGGCTCGTATATTACTGTAACTAATCACGCTTGTATATTAAACCAGGAGCAATGATATGAAAGTATTAATACCAAGAGTAAATAAATAAAAACATGAACATCTGCCATCTAAAAATAATACATGTAAAACAATCTAAAGCTCTTGTACACAGTCCTCTTGGTGCTACGTCTGTTGCAATAAGAAATTTGTTGCCATAGATACATCGTTGTTAGACATCTGTAGAGCATGTCGAACCTGTTCTTGATTAAAGCCCATCTCAACCATTTGTTGAACCTGATCCTCCGATACTTCAGCGGGTTCAGCATGAATATCTTCTGCTAAAAATAGAAATAAAGGTTTGATATATTGATCTTGTTTAACCCTTTGCACGCTATCGGTGAAATTAACGATACAAAATGTCGCGCAATTTTATTAGAATTGTCGCAACGACACAATTATATTTCCAGAGTCAGTTACAAATAAGAAAAACACTAATGAATTGTCGTCTGCTACAATTATTTGAACTATTTATAGCATTTATTTTACCCAGCATGCAGAGATAAAACTGTTTAATCATCTGGTGTTACTAACAGATCAAGTTGATTTAAATTCTACCTGGTATGGTACACATGCGGCTAGCAGAACAATGGATATATATTGTCTAATGTTCTAGGGTTAGCTGCTAATGTGGCTATAAATTCTTTTGCGTGGCTAATAGAACAATGTGTTAGCCATATAAGTACCCTTTTGTAGATGTTGGAAACACGGATGGACGAAGGGTCATCAGAATTCGTTAACACTTTTTGTCATACTTTCTTTTTTCATTGTTTTATGTCATTTGTAAATGGCACCAGATCAGATGTTATCATTGACCCTGGACAAGAAGGTACAGAAGTGAGCATGCTCGTCACTTTCAAAACAATTGTAACACTTAACCCATTCAACACCAAGTAACTCACATGGACTGGTCCATGATATTCATAAACCAATAAATGAATCAGAAAATCACATTTGGACAAGTTCATTTATCAAAATGGGTAATTATGTCTAAAAATAGTCATATCACTGGCAAAAAGTGCAGATCCTGATGAGACGGCTCGTCACGAGCCGGCTCATCTGGATCTACACTTTTTGTAAGCCTATTTAGAGGTATGTGGTGTTGAAAGGGTTAAATGACATAACTTACAGTAAATTAGGATGAATTTTTATAGTCATATTTATATTAATCAATACTATATAAGTGGTACATTATTGAAGTTGGGACTATAAGATGTACTGTACATTACTATGGACTGGGACTATAAGATGTACTGTACATTACTACGGACTGGGACTATAAGATGTACCGTACATTACTATTTTGGGACTATAAGATGTACTATACATTACTATGGACTGTGACTATAAGATGTACCGTACATTACTACGGACTGGGACTATAAGATGTACCGTACATTACTACGGATTGGGACTATAAGATGTACCGTACATTACTATGGATGGGACTATAAGATGTACTGTACATTACTATGGACTGGGACTATAAGATGTACTGTACATTACTACGGACTGGGACTATAAGATGTACCGTACATTACTATTTTGGGACTATAAGATGTACTATACATTACTATGGACTGTGACTATAAGATGTACCGTACATTACTACGGACTGGGACTATAAGATGTACCGTACATTACTACGGATTGGGACTATAAGATGTACCGTACATTACTATGGATGGGACTATAAGATGTACTGTACATTACTATGGACTGGGACTATAATATGTACCGTACATTACTACGGACTGGGACTATAAGATGTACTGTACATTACTACGGATTGGGACTATAATATGTACCGTACATTACTACGGACTGGGACTATAAGATGTACCGTACATTACTATGGATTAGGACTATAAGATGTACCGTACATTACTACAGATGGGACTATAAGATGTACCGTACATTACTACGGACTGGGACTATAAGATGTCCCGTACATTACTACGGATTGCAACTATAAGATGTACAGTACATTACTATGGATTGCAACTATAAGATGTACAGTACATTACTATGGATTGCAACTATAAGATGTACCGTACATTACTACGGAATGGGACAATAAGATGTCCCGTACATTACTACGGAATGGGACAATAAGATGTACCGTACATTACTACGGATTGGGACTATAAGATGTACCGTACATTACTACGGAATGGGACAATAAGATGTCCCGTACATTACTACGGATTAGGACTATAAGATGTACCCTACATTACTACAGATTGCAACTATAAGATGTACCATACATTACTACGGACTGGGACTATAATATGTACCATACATTACTATGGATTAGGACTATAAGATGTACTGTACATTACTACAGATGGGACTATAAGATGTACTGTACATTACTACGGAATGGGACTATAAGATGTACCGTACATTACTACGGACTGGGACTATAAGATGTACCATACATTACTACGGACTGGGACTATAAGATGTACCGTACATTACTACGGGTTAGGACTATCAGATGTACCATACATTACTACGAAATGGGACTATAAGATGTACCGTACATTACTACGGATGGGACTATATGATGTACCGTACATTACTACGGAATGGGACTATAAGATGTACCATACATTACTACGGACTGGGACTATAAGATGTACCGTACATTACTACGAAATGTGACTATAAGATGTATCGTACATTACTACGGAATGGGACTATAAGATGTACCGTACATTACTACGGATTGGGACTATAAGATGTACCATACATTACTACGGAATGGGACTATAAGATGTACCGTACATTACTACGGGTTAGGACTATAAGATGTACCGTACATTACTACGAAATGGGACTATAAGATGTACCGTACATTACTACGGACTGGGACTATAAGATGTACTGTACATTACTATGGACTGGAACTATAAGATGTACTGTACATTACTACGGACTGGGACTATAAGATATACCATACATTACTACAGATTGCAACTATAAGATGTACCATACATTACTACGGACTGGGACTATAATATGTACCGTACATTACTACGGATTGGGACTATAAGATGTACCGTACATTACTATGGATTAGGACTATAAGATGTACCGTACATTACTACAGATGGGACTATAAGATGTACCGTACATTACTACGGACTGGGACTATAAGATGTACTGTACATTACTACAGATGGGACTATAAGATGTCCCGTACATTACTACGGATTGCAACTATAAGATGTACAGTACATTACTATGGATTGCAACTATAAGATGTACAGTACATTACTACGGAATGGGACTATAAGATGTACCATGCATTACTACGGAATGGGACTATAAGATGTACCGTACATTACTACGGATGGGACTATAAGATGTCCCGTACATTACTACGGATTGCAACTATAAGATGTACAGTACATTACTATGGATTGCAACTATAAGATGTACAGTACATTACTACGGATTGCAACTATAAGATGTACAGTACATTACTACGGATTGCAACTATAAGATGTACAGTACATTACCACGGATTGCAACTATAAGATGTACAGTACATTACTACGGATTGCAACTATAAGATGTACAGTACATTACTACGGATTGCAACTATAAGATGTACAGTACATTACTACGGATTGCAACTATAAGATGTACAGTACATTACTACGGATTGCAACTATAAGATGTACAGTACATTACTACGGATTGCAACTATAAGATGTACAGTACATTACTATGGATTGCAACTATAAGATGTACCGTACATTACTACGGAATGGGACAATAAGATGTCCCGTACATTACTACGGATTAGGACTATAAGATGTACCCTACATTACTACGGATTGCAACTATAAGATGTACCATACATTACTACGGACTGGGACTATAAGATGTACCATACATTACTACGGACTGGGACTATAAGATGTACTGTACATTACTACAGATGGGACTATAAGATGTACTGTACATTACTACGGATGGGACTATAAGATGTACCGTACATTACTACGGACTGGGACTATAAGATGTACCTTACATTACTACGGACTGGGACTATAAGATGTACCTTACATTACTACGGACTGGGACTATAATATGTACCGTACATTACTACGGGTTAGGACTATAAGATGTACCGTACATTACTACGAAATGGGACTATAAGATGTACCATGCATTACTACGGAATGGGACTATAAGATGTACCGTACATTACTACGGATGGGACTATATGATGTACCGTACATTACTACGGAATGGGACTATAAGATGTACCATACATTACTACGGAATGGGACTATAAGATGTACCGTACATTACTACGGATGGGACTATATGATGTACCGTACATTACTACGGAATGGGACTATAAGATGTACCATACATTACTACGGAATGGGACTATAAGATGTACTGTACATTACTACGGACTGGGACTATAAGATGTACCGTACATTACTATTTTGGGACTATAAGATGTACTGTACATTACTATGGACTGTGACTATAAGATGTACCGTACATTACTACGGACTGGGACTATAAGATGTACCGTACATTACTACGGATTGGGACTATAAGATGTACCGTACATTACTATGGATGGGACTATAAGATGTACTGTACATTACTATGGACTGGGACTATAAGATGTACCGTACATTACTACGGACTGGGACTATAAGATGTACTGTACATTACTACAGATGGGACTATAAGATGTCCCGTACATTACTACGGATTGCAACTATAAGATGTACAGTACATTACTATGGATTGCAACTATAAGATGTACAGTACATTACTACGGAATGGGACTATAAGATGTACCATGCATTACTACGGAATGGGACTATAAGATGTACCGTACATTACTACGGATGGGACTATAAGATGTCCCGTACATTACTACGGATTGCAACTATAAGATGTACAGTACATTACTATGGATTGCAACTATAAGATGTACAGTACATTACTACGGATTGCAACTATAAGATGTACAGTACATTACTACGGATTGCAACTATAAGATGTACAGTACATTACTACGGATTACAACTATAAGATGTACAGTACATTACTACGGATTGCAACTATAAGATGTACAGTACATTACTACGGATTGCAACTATAAGATGTACAGTACATTACTACGGATTGCAACTATAAGATGTACAGTACATTACTACGGATTGTAACTATAAGATGTACAGTACATTACTACGGATTGCAACTATAAGATGTACAGTACATTACTATGGATTGCAACTATAAGATGTACCGTACATTACTACGGAATGGGACAATAAGATGTCCCGTACATTACTACGGATTAGGACTATAAGATGTACCCTACATTACTACGGATTGCAACTATAAGATGTACCATACATTACTACGGACTGGGACTATAAGATGTACCATACATTACTACGGACTGGGACTATAAGATGTACCGTACATTACTACGGAATGGGACTATAAGATGTACCGTACATTACTACGGATGGGACTATAAGATGTACCGTACATTACTACGGATGGGACTATAAGATGTACCGTACATTACTACGGAATGGGACTATAAGATGTACCATACATTACTACGGACTGGGACTATAAGATGTACCGTACATTACTACGGATGGGACTATAAGATGTACCGTACATTACTACGGAATGGGACTATAAGATGTACCATACATTACTACGGAATGGGACTATAAGATGTACCGTACATTACTACGGATGGGACTATATGATGTACCGTACATTACTACGGAATGGGACTATAAGATGTACCATACATTACTACGGAATGGGACTATAAGATGTACCGTACATTACTACGGATGGGACTATATGATGTACCGTACATTACTACGGAATGGGACTATAAGATGTACCATACATTACTACGGAATGGGACTATAAGATGTACCGTACATTACTACGGACTGGGACTATAAGATGTACCGTACATTACTAATGGGACTATAAGATGTACTGTACATTACTACGGAATGTGACTATAAGATGTACCGTACATTACTACGGACTGGGACTATAAGATGTACCGTACATTACTACGGATTGGGACTATAAGATGTACCGTACATTACTATGGATGGGACTATAAGATGTACTGTACATTACTACGGACTGGGACTATAAGATGTACCGTACATTACTACGGACTGGGACTATAAGATGTACTGTACATTACTACGGATTGGGACTATAATATGTACCGTACATTACTACGGACTGGGACTATAAGATGTACCGTACATTACTATGGATTAGGACTATAAGATGTACCGTACATTACTACAGATGGGACTATA
>CM026389.1:44469342-44506842 GCA_014843695.1 Archivesica marissinica
CAACAACAACAGCAACAGCAACAGCAACAGCAACAGCAACAGCAACAGCAACAACAACAACAACAACAACAGCAACAACAACAACAACAACAACAACAACAGCAACAACAACAACAACAACAACAACAACAACAACAACAACAACAACAACAACAACAACAACAACAACAACAACAACAACAACAACAACAACAACAACAACAACAACAACAACAACAACAGCAACAGCAACAGCAACAGCAACAGCAACAGCAACAACAACAACAACAACAACAACAACAACAACAACAACAACAACAACAACAGCAACAGCAACAGCAACAGCAACAGCAACAGCAACAGCAACAGCAACAGCAACAGCAACAGCAACAGCAACAGCAACAGCAACAGCAACAGCAACAGCAACAGCAACAGCAACAGCAACAGCAACAGCAACAGCAACAGCAACAGCAACAGCAACAGCAACAGCAACAGCAACAGCAACAGCAACAGCAACAGCAACAGCAACAGCAGCAGCAGCAGCAGCAGCAGCAGCAACAGCAACAGCAACAGCAACAGCAACAGCAACAGCAACAACAACAGCAACAACAACAACAACAACAACAACAACAACAACAACAACAACAACAACAACAACAACAACAACAACAACAACAGCAACAGCAACAGCAACAGCAACAGCAACAGCAACAGCAACAGCAACAGCAACAGCAACAGCAACAGCAACAGCAACAGCAGCAGCAGCAGCAGCAGCAGCAGCAGCAACAGCAACAGCAACAGCAACAACAACAACAACAACAACAGTTAGGAACTGGTCAGAAACCTCAGATTCCTGTGGGATCAACAGTAACAATTTAGCATTGCACGTAATAATAGTAACATGACACAGACCTCTTTAGTTAAGAACTGGCCAGAAACCTCAGATTCCTGTGGGATCAACAGTAACAGTTTAGCATTGCACGTAATAATAGTAACATGACACAGACCTCTTTAGTTAAGAACTGGCCAGAAACCTCAGATTCATGTGGGATCAACAGTAACAGTTTAGCATTGCACGTAATAATAGTAACATGACACAGACCTCTTTAGTTAAGAACTGGCCAGAAACCTCAGATTCCTGTGGGATCAACAGTAACAGTTTAGCATTGCACATAATAATAGCAACATGACACATGCTTCTTTAGTTAAGAACTGGCCAGAAACCTCAGATTCCTGTGGGGACGTACTGGCTTTAGTCTTCTCTTTATATTTTAAGTTTCAATTCCGGTCGGGGCAGTGCTGAAGGTGATGTACATGAGGGGCGTTTACTTGGATGTATACATTGACTTGCCGGGAACGTTCATCAAGTACGTATCACGATGATTGCATGAGCACACATATAGGCTACGTCATCTATACGTCATCGCATTGTCACACATATACGTCATCGCATGGTCACACCAACACGTCATCGCATGGTCACACCTATACGTCATCGCATGGTCACACCAACACGTCATCGCATTGTCACACATATACGTCATCGCATGGTCACACATATACGTCATCGCATGGTTACACATATACGTCATCGCATGGTTACACATATACGTCATCGCATGGTCACACTTATAGGTCATCGCATTGTCACACCTATATATCGTCGCATGGTCACACATATACGTCATCGCATGGTTACACCTATACGTCATCGCATGGTTACACCTATACGTCATCGCATGGTCACACCAACACGTCATCACATGGTCACACATATACGTCATCGCATGGTTACACAAATACGTCATCGCATGGTCACACTTATAAGTCATAGCATTGTCACACCTATATGTCATCGCATGGTAACACTTATAGGTCATCGCATTGTCACACATATATGTCGTTGCATGGTTACACCTACACGTCATCGCATGGTCACACCTATACGTCATCGCATTGTCACACCTATACGTCGTCGCATGGTCACACTTATACGTCATCGCATTGTCAAACCTATATGTCGTCGCATGGTCACACTTATGCATCATCGCATTGTCACACATATATGTCATCGCATGGTCACACATATACGTCATCGCATTGTCACACATATATGTCATCGCATGGTCACACCTATGGTCATCGCATGGTCACACCTATACGTTATCGCATATCATTTACAACAATCTCATTTATTTTCATATCTATAACATATATCATATATTCGTGATATCTTGTATCTTATTATTCGCCTCAATGTGTTCATAATAGTTATATGACTATACTAATTTCCTTCCATTATCAAACTATTCCAATAGATATATTAGCCAAAACAATCGTTTCTTAAAAGGCCTAATTATCTTTCGATCACGTGTTTAATACGACTTTAATACTTAAGAGTTAATACTTCTTTAAATATTAATTTTTCTCACTATCATAGAAACAGTTTATATTCTAATAGTGAGTTACATATTTCCTTAACGCCTCCATGGCTGGATAAAAATGCACTAATTTCTTCAGCATTTTTCATTTCTTAAATAGCAGAATTAACATCCATAACAGACATTACGGCGCCAAACATCTATGATGTTATACAATATTATTACATGTTTCTCTGTCATCAAGAAAGCGGCGATTATCCTACATAACTGACCACCTACACTCGGTAGTGTCAACATATATTTTGTTCCCGCGCAAACAGAGAACTGATAATTTAGGCGCGAAAATAATAGCAGACGATTACACATAATACATAATAATTATAATCTTACATGGTTAACAATGTGTCATATATATAAATAAATAAATGTATTTATATAATACATTTCTATTTATATATGACAATAATTTATTCGTGCAAATATATGGTTTTTTTATCTTTTGCACAACATACGGAGACGCATTCCAGTGTCCTCTGCCTCGTTTTCGTACACGGTTTAGAGTGTTATCCGAAAGACTATGATGTGAGTCATTTTAGTATGGTATAGTAGTGAGTTTAACCTGCGTATTAACCACTGGACCGCTACATAATTGAAGTCGATTCTGATCACAAATTATTATTCATTTGTTTATAAGTAACCTTACGTATATAGTTGTGGCTGTTCGATTAGCCCAGTGGTTAATGCGCTCGTTTCTCACAAATGCAACCCGAGTTATATCATCCTCACACGTGGAAGTATGTGAGATAGTACGGTTGTCACCAGATCAGACAGGTGGGTTTTCTCCGGGTACTCCGATTTCCTCCGACACGAATGACCACATTTACGCTTTCATCCTCGCCAACGAGAGTGATTAATATAAGTTGTTAAAACTTGCATAGCAATCATTGTAAAATAAATAAAGTTTAAACATTTTTTAAAATAATTGAAACAGTTTTAAATAAATAAAGTTTAAGCAGACAACACATAGAACACATTTAAAATGTTTCCAGACCAGATTTGCAACTTACTGTGTGCCTGAACATGTAAATAAATCATCACTGGAACAGCGTAAACTGTAAGACACGCCTTTTCTCGCGACGAACGCTGCCTAACACTGCGAATATGCAAATGCACGCAATCAGGGCAAAATACGTTCGTCGAATGAAAAGCAATAGCGATGCAAATATTAGATATTGATGCCAATCATTTTGACCAGTGACAGAGAGTGACATTATTTAACGGACTGATGACGTGTCTATATCACTAGGTACTAGTATGATGCAGACGATAACACACTGCTCCAAATGCCGATGGATATGAATGAACATGCTCGTGTGTTTATAAAAATAAAATGTCTACGAGTTTTATTGTGTTGTTATGCACCCTGTACGCTGCAGATGGTGAGTAGATACTTCAAATAGTTCTCTATGCTCAAGTATGTGTGTCCTTTAATCTAGTTCGATTAGTTGTGGTTTGTTTAGTCTAGTCAATAGTTTCCTGTACGCTGTAGATAGTGAGTAGGTACGCTGTAGATGGTGAGTAGATTCTCAATATAGATCTCTATGCTCAAGCATGTGTGTCCTTTAATCTAGTTCGAATAGTTGTGGTTTGTTTAGTCTAGTCAATAGTTTCCCCTACGCTGCAGATGGTGAGTAGATGTAAATGTGGCTGACATTGAGTATGTCTGTGAAGTTGGCTGTGAAGTTGGCTGTGAAGTTGGCTGTGAAGTTGGTTGTGTAGTTGGCTGTGAAGTTGGCTGTGCAGTTGGCTGTAAAGGTGGCTGTGAAATTGACTCTGAAGTTGGATGTGCAGTTGGCTGTGAGGTTGCCTGTGGAGTTGGCTGTGGAGTTAGCTGTGAAGTTGGCTGTGAAGGTGGCTGTCAAGTTGCGTTTTGGCTGTCAAGTTGGCTTTGAATGTGGCTGTGACACACACCTACATACCTTACAGACGGACGAGCCAGTAATCCAACGGTTAACACGTTGAACTGCGAATCCAGGTTCGATTCACAGTCTGACCCTAATAATATTAACAGTCTTTCAGATGGGACTTAAAACCGAGGTCTAGTGTCGGTGCTGTACACCTAGCACGTACAAGAACCAGAGGAGACTCTGGAATGGGTCTCTGTCTCTATTATTGCACTATCCTCCAACACTTTAAAATGGCTAATCTCATCTCTTCAGGAGGCGTTGCTCAGATGGGCAACCGGCAGCGACGATAAATAAACGTAAAACACAAAAATATAGAATTGTTTTTGACATAGTTTCACGATTTCTATTTTCTTCCATACGGAATGTAATCGTTACAATGGTTTTTGAGTTCTTACATGCTATGTTTGATGTTTCTATGTAAATAGTAGTGTACGATAATTTAATGAAATGTAGAATTATGTCACTATTTACCTATACAGTCTACAACCGTTATGTCAAATTCGGTTATGTCGAATGCTCCGGTTATCTCGAAGTCGGATCAAGTCCCGTTTCAGACACTATCATTGTACATATAACTGGGTCTGTTTATATCGAATTTCGTTAAGTCAAACTTCGGTTATGTCGAAGTATTTTGTTCGGTTTGACGGAATTCGACATAACGGATGTAGACTATATTTATATCGCTATTGCATTTCCTTCGATGAACGTATGTGCCCTGATTGTATACAAGTTCCTATGAGGGTTTCCAAACAATGATATGCAGCTGACATGCGCACTCGATGTTACGGGCATGCACATTCGCAGTGTTAGGCAACTTTCGTCGCATAAAAATGGGCGCGTTACAGTTTACGCTGTTCCCCGGTCGATCTCCTCACGACGTGCACGTCGTGACCGGGGCACATTCCGCAGCAGCAGCGTAGGATTCTGAGATATTGTGGTCGTCGATCTTGCGAATGGGTTGGTGCGTATGCAATGCGTTTACGACAATCTACGACCAGATGTTTAATGGTCAGATGCGTCTCAATGCTGCTGCGGGGTGACCAACAGTGAGGAGGGTGGCCCTACAAGGGACCGAGTACAGAAAGACCAGGCATTGTCACCCTGCCACGGAATGAAGGAACCTCATGAGGATGTCATCCTAAGCTCACATCGGGAGATTGTGTCACCGTTCCGAAGTGACCAATCCACGCCGCTGACGCATACAGACGAGGACCCGCATCGACTCTTCGGAGTGTATACATTTACCTAGATCAGCGACAGCTAACACTGGGGCGCTGATGAGGCGGCGGGTTACCGGACAGGAGAGGACGTTAATCGTTTCGAGTGGATGGCACACCCGTCGCCTCGAACTCTTTTATCTGTCTACCAATGAAGGCCGTTGGGGACGGAGGGATGCGACCTCGACCCCCGGATGCGTCAACGGGGTGGACAACGACGGAACAACCGAACCATTTTGCTGCTGTGAGCCGACCCAGGAAACCGGCACAGGGCTTGTCACCCTGTTGTCGGGGAGATGATGTGAGGCGCGGGGAACATCACCCTGTCGTTTGGTATCACTCCATAACTGGGTCAACGATGACGAAGCGCCTTCACAGCGACTGGATGACCTCATTTCTTCATCCAATCAGCGACCAGACCTTCAACCACCTTGACTTAAACTACTAGAACATAATCATCTTGGACTTAAACAACATGGAATAATTATCGAGATAACTAATCATCTTGAATCGAAATCTTCACGGGACTCTACAACTACAAACTTCAATCTACACCACTCTACAAGACACCGATGACTCAACACTTCATCTCAGCGAATAATCGACGGTGCGAAAGCACGTTTGCTCGCCCATATGGTTTACCGGTGGCGAGGGTAAATAAACGGAATCATCATCATCATCATCTTACGCTGTTCCAAGGCTGATCTAATTACAAGGACCCGCCGGCACACGGTAAGTGGCAAATTTGACTAAATACCTTTTAATTGGAAAGTGTGATTTTTTTCTTTGTCTCATTGAAAAGGATAATTAATGTAAATATAAGTAATGAATCGCGGGTTAATAGTTTCCTCCACACACAGTAAACACGCCCAATGTAGTTCATACCCCGATGGAAACTATTAACCCGCGATTCATTCCTTAAATGTAGACCTATACGATAACGTGCAAAATGAAATGTTTATGTGAAATAATTACATCGCTATATCATTTCCTTCGATGAACGCATGCGCACTGTTTGTATCCATTTTCGTTTGAAATTCCTCACCAATAATATACAGCTGACATGCGCACTAGAAGATTACATACCGATATGTAGTCCAGTGGTAACACGCTGAACTGGTAATCCATGGATCGCAGGTTCGATCCCCCGTCTGACCCTAATAAAATTAACAGTCTTTCTGATGGGACGTTAACAGAGGTCTCGTGTCGGTGCTTTACACCGTGCACGTAAAAGAACCAGAGGAGACTCTGGAATGGGTCTCTGTCTGTATAATTGTACTATCCTCCAGAAATCTAAAATGACCAATCTGTTCAGGAGGCGTCGCTCATATGGGCAACCGGTAGCGACGATAAATAAACGTAAAACACACTCGAAGCTACAGGCATGCGCATTCACAGTGTTGGGCAGTGTTTCATTAATATTCGTTGAATAGTTAATATGAATATAAGTGATGTACAGTAAAAACCCTCTATGCGACCACCCCGATTTCGAGACCACCCTGCACCCGACATGATAAAACATTTTTAATTATGTCCCAGTTTTATGACAATTAAGCGACCACGTTATGGTATCGGTCAAGGTTAAGTGAGATAAACACGGAAGTGTTGATTGGTTTTGATTGCTTTTAATCTTTTGTATATTGTCTGCAGTACAAACTGTTGCTTTTAATATTTTGTATATTGTCTGCAGTACAAACTGTTTCTTTTAATATTTTGTATATTGTCTGCAGTACAAACTGTTGCTTTTAATATTTTGTATATTGTCTGCAGTACAAACTGTTTCTTTTAATATTTTGTATATTGTCTGCAGTGCAAACTGTTGCTAGTCGAAGATGAAATCGAGAAACAATCTGTAAAAGTGAAGTGTTTACATAAGCAGTCAATCCTTGAACGTTTTTTAAATAATGAACGATTGATGATGATATGTACTGTTAATTTTATTAGGGTCAGACGGGGGATCGAACCTGCGATCCCTGGTTTACCAGTCCAGCGTGTTACCACTGGACTACATATCCATAGTGAAAAAATATTGGCTTTAATACCATCATTGCCACCAATACCGGTGGATACATGATACGCTGGTGGTCCTCCGTGGCCGACTGATTAGGTCGATGACTTCCAATCACTTGCCCTTTACCGATGTAGGTTACAATCCCACTCGTTTCGTGTAAGGAAGTATGTATACTTGTTATGGTGGGACGGTGGGTTGAACGCGCGATCCCTGTATTTACAGTCCATCGTCATTGAATGGCAATTATTCCACCCATGTGAATTGGTATCCAGTTGGGTTGATTATGGTCGGTGGTTCTACCATGGTTTTCGTCCGTGCCTGAAATACTGCTCGGAGGGACCTTTTTCCAGTACTAATTGGAGAGTCGCCATATGGCTTAACCTGTCGTTGTGACTTTAAGTTTACACATTGCAGGTCGAAGTCACTTCTAGCACACCCGGGGCTCAGTGTATATCTGTAGGCGATCAACATATACGTACGTTCGATAACATGAAGCGGTAGGCATGATTAACTACGATGCTTCTGTAGGTAGATGATCAACATATACGTACGTTCGATAACATGAAGCGGTAGGCATGATTAACTACGATGCTTCTGTAGGTAGACGATCAACATATACGCAAGCTCGATAACAGGAAGCGGTAGGCATGATTAACTACGATACTTCTGTAGGTAGACGATCAACATATACGTACGTTCGATAACAGGAAGCGGTAGGCATGATTAACTACGATACTTCTGTAGGTAGACGATCAACATATACGCACGTTCGATAACAGGAAGCTGTAAGCATGATTAACTACCATGCCTCTGTAGGTAGACGATCAACATATACGCACGTTCGATAACAGGAAGCTGTAAGCATGATTAACTACCATGCCTCTGTAGGTAGACGATCAACATATACGCACGTTCGATAACAGGAAGCTGTAAGCATGATTAACTACCATGCCTCTGTAGGTAGACGATCAACATATACGCACGTTCGATAACAGGAAGCTGTAAGCATGATTAACTACGATGCTTCTGTAGGTAGGCGATCAACATATACATACGCTCGATAACAGGAAGCGGTGAACATGATTAACTACGATGCTTCTATAGGTAGGCGATCAACATATACGTACGTTCGATAGCATGAAGCGGTGAACATGATTAACTACGATGCTTCTATAGGTAGGCGATCAACATATACGTACGTTCGATAGCATGAAGCGGTAGGCATGATTAACTATCTATACTTCCATAGGTAAGCGATCAACATATACGCACGCTCGATAACAGGAAGCTGTAGGAAGAATTGACTACCTGTACTGATAGTTCTACCTGAACTATCGCGCTTACTGTCATATACCATATATACTAAACCTCATCAACTATTAACTTTTAGCTTAAACATTTTTTCTCTTAATTATTTACAGCAACAAATGACATCCATTAATACGCAATGAAGCATAAGTATGACCAACTTAGTTTAACCATCTCTGTTGATAATGTCCTGCTAACATGTCCATGAATAGTTTGATTATGTGTGCCTTAGACTATTGGTCTTTGCCCAACCACCCGAGAGAATACAGCAATGTTCTCCGTTTTCGTGTTAGTTTAGTTCGGAAATTTTATTATGTGATCGTATGACTGTTCACATGACAGCACCACCAATCTTACTATACCGAGAACGCAGCATTGATAAATGGATCTTCATTGATCAAAGAGAGAGAGGGGGCGAGAGAGGAAGAGAGAGAGGGTGGGAGAGAGGAAGAGAGAGAGAAGTGGCGAGAGAAATGTAAGAGAGAGAGAGAGAGAGAGAGAGAGTTGAGGAGCGGGCGATAGAGAGGAAAGAGAGATTGGGGTTGAAGAGGAATAGAGAGAGGGGGGCGAGAGAGGAAGAGAGATTGGTACAGAGAGGGGAAGAGAGAGAGGAGGGGAGAGAGGAAGAGAAGAAGAGGGGGGGGACGAGAGAGTGGGAGAGAGAGATGAGGCGGGAGATAGAGAGGACGAGAGAGAGGGGGGCGAGAGAGTGGAAAGAGAGAGGGGAAGTGGCGAGAGAGATAGAGGATGGGGGCGAGAGAGATAGAGGGATGGGGGCGAGAGAGGAAGAGACAGAGGGAGAGGGCGATATAGAGGAAGAGAGTTGGTGAGAGAGAAGGAGGGCGAGAGAGAGGAAGAGAGAGAGATAGAGAGAGTGGAGGGCGGAAGAGAGAGGGGGCGAGAGAGAGGAAGAGAGAGAGAGAGAGAGGAAGAAAAAGGAGAATATATTACTCGGTTTGTGAATATCTTTGAAATATCAATAAGTGTTTATTGGAATGCTTTATTGATATATCATAATTTTATATAGGTATATCAAATAAACGATGTTGTATGGCTAACACAATGCGCACACAGAATAATAATTACTATTCATTTATGCAGACCTGGGAACGTCTTTAGTCGGTTACGAATAAACGTTAGTTAGTATACAATGATTGCTTAGCAAGCTTTAAAAACGTATATAATCACTATCGTTGGCGCGGATGAAATAGTATATGTGGACATTCGTGTGGGAGGAAATAGGTGCACCCGGGGAAAACCTACATGCCCGATGTGGCAACCACCGCACCATCTCATAAACCTCCCGGACAGAAGATTTAGTTTAATCATTTCCCATTGATGGATTCATCTTACACAAACATGCCAATATACAAAGGGCAGCAAGCGCGTCGGGACATAATTTCTAGCTGCATTATAGTTACGCCCCTTCATATGCCGTGATTGTAAGACCCGTTTTATTGTGCGCAATATAAACGGAGGAATACAGGCTAGTGTAGGCAAGGGGTGCGATTGGTGCCAACGCACCCCCCTTCTCCGCCGAGATCGGCTCGATCAGAACATAAATGTTAAACTATTATAGTTAATAGTTAATGTTATAGCTAATTTTCTCCAGTCGTTCATTGGTCTACTTAGGGTACATTATCCACTATTTGTTATTTTCTCTATCCTTATTTTGTAAATACAGGTGTAAAATATACTTCCCAGAATGCATGAAAACGCCTCTTCTGCATTGAAGTTAAAAAAATCAGGGGGCCCCGGACTCCCTAGCAACACCGGAGCGTCGATATATTACGCACCCCTTACAAAAAGCCCTGCCTACGGGCCTGGACTATGCAGTGGAACATTGTATATTTCACAATACAATCGTTTAGCACGATTAGAATTCTCCACATTTAAGTTGTCTAATCACGGAACTATTCAAACGTGTATAGTTGTAGTTCTTTTCCCTTACTTATACAAGTTACAACAAACTTCGACATATCCTTGTTGAAACACATACCACGAGGATGTACACGATCGTTTCCCCTTGAAATAATCTCCCGTATGAACGTACCTTCCTTGTTCAACTGTTGAATACAGAGTCCATTAAAACTCGCCACATAAACATTGCTATCACTATCTACATTAACTGACCTTGGATTTATAAGATGTTTATGACGATACTGGAACACAAGTTTCCCGGACATGTCAACACAAATTAGTTTATTAGTAGCAAGTAATGATATATAAATGCGGTGCAATTTATCATCAAGAACAATGGTATATGCACCAGTCAGAGCATCACTGCATTCTTGGTTAAGCTGTATTGTTCCTGCATCTCTACCGTCCAGATGGACTCTTCTTAAAGTCCTGTCTGACCTTGACACTGTAATTAACTGCTTGTTCTGCTTATCGTATGTTAGTGCCGTTACTGGTGATGATGTTTGTACCGTTCGAATATGTTTCAATTCCGACTGAGATACACTCATGATATCTAACTTATTTGCATCCAGTAAAGCCACAGCGAAGTTTGAACCTTCAACAGCAGTCATTTCATATGGTTTGGTTGAACAGCTGTATGTAGATAGAAGTGTTCCATTTTGCACATCGTACAATTTCAGTTTACGTTGTCCACATAAAGAAACAATCAGATAAATGTCAATCCACAGGCAATAGTCGGGATAACAATAGTCTTCTTGTACGTCGATAGTTCGTTCAAAGACGGCTGTCCTTTCTTTAAAATCCCTATACACAGGACACTGAGGAGGACAGGAAGGCAATGTGGGATCAGTCGATATCGCCTCTATATAAAGACATTTACTAAGTGTGTCGGAGAGTTCTTGCATTGCTTTGGTCTCCGTCATGGACAGTACAGTACTGCTTGCTTGTTCGTGACATGTTCTCAGTGCTTCTTCATATCTCTGCACGTCTGTCAATGTTTGTCTTTCCATGAGAAATATTTGCGTTTGTTGTCCAAATTCAGATGCCCTTTCCATTTTTTCAAATAATTTCTTGGCCTCAGTTTTCATATTTTCAACAGCGTCTTTCTGTAAGGAACTCGCTTTATTTAATGCCTTGCGCTTTGCTGACATTTCCGACATAATCTTGTTTTCAAGTTTATTGTATGTTTCGTCTATACTTGTCTTTATCTCCTTCAGGCGACTCTTCACTTTTTGCTCCGCTACATCTAGGCCAGGTTGATAACCTGTTTCATGCTCTATTAATATATCCGCATGATTCAAGATATCTTCCAGCCGTTTAGGAATATTCGGGCTGCTTCCGATTTCTTCATTTCCTCTCACTTCATCAGCTAACGAAACCATATTTTCACATTTCATATGGGTCACTATTGCACACTCGTTGCAACACAGCTGGTCGTGGTCCTTGCAGAGATATTTCACGTCTTCCGTGTTGTGCTTTGGACACTTTGAAAGTTGTCTGAAATAGTCAATATCCTCCATATCTAGGTTACTGGCAATGTCAACCAGTTTATGATTTGTTAACAATTTACTTTTTTTGTGATGTCGTTTACACTCTTCACACAACTTTTCTGAACAGTCACAGCAGTAGATTATAGCTTCCGTCTTGATGTCCTCCCTTAGACACGGCTCACAGTGAGTATCTTCCAAATTCACTGTCAATTTACTATCATTTATAATCGAAACTAGCGTAAAATGTATTGGAAGGTTCTTCACCCACTCTTCCGTACTGTTGAACTTATGGCTGTCTATTTGTGAATTCGACCTACAAATCGGACAATACACGTTTTGATTACCGGGTGTATCCGAGAGTTTGCGTACGTATCCAATTAAACAGAGATGACAGAATGGCATAGATCGTGGTGTATCGTAAGTTTCCAAACATATACTACAACACAAGTAATCCTTGTTTATTACTACTTCGTTACGTGTCGCTATTTATCACTCCGCTAAAAATAGTCATTATCTTTATCTGTCAAGGACAGTATTTAGTCTAGACATAGGCTATACAAATCTCTAATCATGTTTGGTTTAAACATATTTATTCATTCATAATGTACAGTACATGTGTATCTATTGTATACATAATGAAAATGGATTCAATCGAAAGCTTAAAGCTTATTGCGATTATCTCCATTACATACATAAATGTGTGCACTATAGGCGACTAAGACGTATACGTATTGTGTAGTAAGACCAACATTTATAATAAGTGTATGAAATTATAGCTAGATAAACGGGGAACGGGAGGGGGTAGAACGCGATGAAATAACACATACAGTGTTCATAGTGTATCACTATGCTAGCTAAGACTATTATTTCATTATGTTCATCATGTTTGTGTGTCATGGTGTTATTATTAGCGTTATATAGCCAGTGTGTCCTATATTCATAACTGATTCATTAACGACGGATCTGTAGTCCAGTGGTAACACGCTGGACTGGTAATCCAGGGATCGCAGGTTCGACCCCCCGTCTGACCTTTATAAAATTAACTGTCTTTCAGATGTGACTTTAACCCGATACCTCGTGTCTGTGATTTACACCTTGCACGGAAAAGAACCAGATGAGACTCTGGAATGGGTCTCTGTATTGTATCATTGTACTATCCTCCAAAATCTAAAATGACTAATATCTTCAGGAGGCGTTGCTCATATGGGCAACCGGTAGCGACAAAAAATGTTTAAGATAATTGTGCGATCGTTGTTTGCTGTCTGCGGTGTATTCCTGTCCAAATAATTGATGTCTTATGTCACATTATTTCTTAGTGAAGTGCATTTTGCTAGCCTGTCTGATAAATTCCATATTTGATGTTGCAGAATGTATTCGAATTACGACGTTGGTCAGTATACTCTTGTTCAGCAAAGACGAGGCACTTTCAAGGTAGGCTATAGCCTGGGAACAGGCGTCGATATATTTTGCCTTGTCAGTCAAATAAATATATGTTAACACCGATACTAAACTGCATCGGACAGTCGAGAGCGATATTTCCTAATAGCTCTTGTGATAACAAAACTGCAAAAATGATATAAACATACATACATCAGTCTACGTGGACCTTCTATTACATACTATGTATATAAAAAGTATATACTTAACTTACATTATCATGCATTCTGGTAGGAGGCTTCTTTTTTCACAAAAATTGTTGAAATACCTAAAAACAGCTATAACATGAGTTTGAAAATTTGCACGTTTAATGTTAGGGGATTAGGGAATATTTTAAAGCGAAAACAAATTTTTGCATGGTTGAAAGACAAGAATTTTGATATTTGTATTTTACAAGAAACACATTACAATCCAAATGATGCTAAAAAATGGAAAGACGACTGGGGTACGGAAGCATATTTTAGTGGCAACAAAAGCAACAGCGCAGGCATATGCATTCTAGTGGCCGAACAACTCAATCTTAAATCTATAAAGTACACTGAAATAATATGTGGAAGACTAATAGCAATGGAATTTGAATATCACGATGAATCTTTTCTTATGATGAATATGTATGGTCCAAACAAAGATGAAACAATATTTTTTGAAAAATTAAACCAGTTTCTAAAGGAAAACGAAGAAAAAAATCTAATAATTGGAGGCGATTATAATGTAGTTCTGGACCCAGCTATTGATAAGAAAAACGGACAGAAAAACACACATACAAAATGTAGAAATAAATTACAGTCAATAATAAACCAATTTCAACTAGTAGATGCATGGCGAGTACTTAATAAGGAGAAATCACAATTTACTTGGCATTCAAACGATAAACCTCCTATATTTTGTAGACTAGATCTGTTTTTAATATCTGATAACCTTTTAAATAAAACTACCAATTGTAAAATTAAAGTAGGTATAAAGTCAGACCATTCTATCGTAATTATAAATCTCAATATATCTAATCAACCAAAAGGAAGAGGATATTTCAAATTAAATAATAGTATTATCCTTCAGAAAGATTACTAAGAAATAATAAGGAAAATTATTATTGAAACTGCCAATATCAATAAAGGAGCTAATCCAAATACAATTTGGGAAGTTATTAAAGGTAACATACGGAATGAAACAATCAAATATGCATCGAAACAGAAAAAGGAAGAAACTAAAAGTGAAAATGATATAAAAAATCATATAAATGAAATGAAAATGAAATATCGAAAGAAACTGAAGAAAATAAATTACATAAGCTTAAGACAACATTTGATACTTTAAAAAAAAACCTAGACAATATATATAAACATAGACTAAATGGAATAATTATACGATCAAAGGCCTCACAAGTTGAATTTGGTGAAAAAAACAGTAAATTATTTGCAAACCTAGAAAAACGAAACTCACAAAAAAAAGTTATGTCGCAGCTAATTGTCAACGGAATTATTATAAATAATCAACCGGAAATTATAGAGAAACAAAAGCAATTTTTTGAAAAATTATACAGATATGTAGACCAACAACCATCTTATTACAACTTCATGGACATACATATGAATATTTTGGATGAAGAAGAAACACTAATATGTAAAGGTGATACTATTAAAGAAGATGAATGTGCTATAGCGCTAAAAAGCATGAACAATAATAAAAGTCCTGGCTCGGACGGTCTGACTGCAGAAATGTTCAAGATATTCTGGAATGATCTTAAGCAATATTACATAAACTCAATTAACTTTTCATATGTAAACCTACAACTTACAGAACTTCAAAAACAAGGAATAATTACAATGTTGCCAAAAGGAAATAAAGATACAAAATACATAGAAAACTGGAGACCAATTAGTTTATTGAACATCGATTACAAAATTGCTACCAAAGTTATTGCAAACCGAATTAAAAAAGTACTTCCAAAAATTATTCATCAATCTCAAACAGGATTTGTGAAAGGCCGCTATATAGGTGAAAATATTCGTCTAATTATAGAACTTCTTGAACAATTAGAGAATAAACCGGACGAATCAATATTATTATTCTCAGATTTTGAAAAAGCCTTTGATAGCTTAAATCATAACTTCTTATTCGACACTCTAAAACACTTTAACTTTGATGACACTTTAATACAATGGATCAAACTTTTTTACGAGGATGCTTAGAGCTGTGTCATTAGTAATGGCCATATGTCCAATTTGTTCAGCATTAAAAAGGGCGTACGTCAAGGATGTCCTTTATCGCCGTATTTATTCATTATATGCATCGAATTATTGTCTAACTGTATTACTAATAATAAGGATGTAAAAGGTATAAAGATTAATAACTTGGAAATAAAAAATGTTCTTTTTGCAGACGATGCTACCTTTGTTACGGATGGCTCGAGAAAATCATTTGAAACACTTATACACATTCTGGACAATTACAGCTATATTTCTGGTCTAAAATTAAACAATAAAAAGTGCACAGCTCTAAGAGCTGGTTCATTAAAAGAAACAGACATACAATTTCTAAAAGGTAAAAAGTTCACCTGGACATCAGAAAGTGCACATTCTTTAGGAATAACATTTTATACAGAAACACGATATTGTTACACAAAAAACATAGAATCGAAAATCAGGGATTTTGAAAACTGTTTGAAGCAATGGCATCATCGTAAACTAACGTTACTGGGAAAGGTCACTGTAATTAAATCGTTTGCACTCCCAAAATTAATCTACCCTATGTCAATGTTGCCAAATTTACACAAGTCTGAAATTAAACATATAGAAAAAGTAACACACACATTACTTTGGGACGGAAAACCGGATAAGATTAAAAGAGAAACACTCAAACAAGACTACTGTAAAGGGGGACTTAAAATGATCGATTTTGAAAAGTATCTGCACGCCACAAAAGGCAGTTGGGTACAACGTTTATTAGAAACTAATAACAGATCGTTTATAAAGCAGATATACAGTTCACAACTACTGTCTTTTGGGGGAAATTTAATCTTTGAATGTAATATAAATGAAAATGATGTCAAAAATAAACTTAAAGGGAAACCGTTTTTGACAGATATCATACTGTCATGGAATAAGATAAAACTTGTAAGCAACCAAGCAAACACGAACAAAGAAATATTATGGAATAATCGTTTAATTCAAAATAATAATAACACATTTTACTATAAAACATGGTACAACAAGGGAATTAAATACCTAGAACACTTATATGATTTCAGAAAAAATACATTATACTCGTTTACGTACCTAACAAACATATATGATATACATATAAATGATTTTCTTAAATATAATTCACTAATAGCAAGCATACCTAACCATTTCAAAATTAAAATATCTCTGGAACAAGTATACATCGAACCTCAACATGCAAGAACACTAAATGAATTCATAAACAAACTGAGAGTAAACAAATACCTATATCAGTTCCAATTGAAACATGAGGCAACTAGTCCAGTAACATCGCATAGTAAATGGGAAACAGTCATATCAAACAGTACATTTAATTGGACAACTATTTACAGCAACACATTTACATCTACTATTGACACAAAACTTAGGAACTTTCAGTTCAAATTTCTACATAGAGCGATTCCAACAAACAAGTTATTAATGAAACAACATATAGTAAATTGCAATCTATGTGACTTTTGTTCTATGTATACCGAAAGCATAGAGCATTTGTTTTGGGAGTGCTTGCCAATCCAAACATTTTGGAATGATTTGTGTAACTATTTCAAGCAACAAGGATTTGATTTCTGTATAAATTATGAATTAGTTTGTTTCTTACACACAGACAAGACAAATCACGCTGATGCCAACAACTTTATATTGCTCTTAGCAAAGTATTATATCTTCATAAATAAGTTTAGAAAAACGTTACCAAATTTACCAGTCTTTAAAAATTACTTAAAGAGTAGAATAAACATAGAACAACATATCGCCTTTACAGGAGATAAAATAGAAAAACATAATAAAAAATGGAAAATATACCCCTAACATAACTGACAAATACCAAAAATGATAACACACAAACAGTGAGTGAAAAAAAGATGCCTCCTGTCCAACATGCATATTTATTCCTTAAAAAATATATACAGCTACGTCCTATATTTCTGTACTTGCTGGGTTTGAATGCGTGCGTGGGTGTTGGTTGTGTGAGTGAATGGGGGATGTAAGTGTGAATACGAGGCTATGTATGTGAGAGAGAAAGAGAGAATGATAGATTTAAATATTTTTGTAACTTCACCACATTTGATAAATATGTACACATTTGCAAATAATTTCTGTTATTATCAAACTGTTAAATGTATAATTTTGTGAAATGTGTTTAAATAACAAAATAAATATATTCAATAATAAATTAAAAAAACACCGATACTATTATTTGGGCCGTATTGACTTTCTGATCATATCATTTTGCCAGAAGTTAAAAAGTGATAAATCGACAGACTGGCACCCAGGCTAGGTAGGCTACTGTATGTTCCGGTGTTTATAAGCATATCCCAAGATATTCGTTTTTCTTCATAAATAATTTACTAAATATATGCTGTAGCCCAGCTTCAACATACTTGATTTATTTTACAACGATTGCGAAACAAGCTTTATCACTCTAGTTGGCGCGGATGAGAGCTTATTTGTTGGAGGAATCGGGGAAGAAAACCCACCTGTCCGATCAGGCGACCACCGTACAATTTCACATACTTCGAGGATCGAACCCTGTTTGCATTTGTGAGAGGCGAGCGTGCTAACTACTGCGCTAATCGGACATAAAAACTACAGAACAAACTGTTTTTTAAAAGTTAGTACATTTTTTATATAGCTTAACGTCTATGCATACTGCTATTTTCTGAATATGGCATGCAACATGCACGCTAACTATATATATACAATTTTGATGCCTCGTAATATACGTTCAGGTGGAAACACGAACTTGGAAACGTCCCGGTGGCAGGTCAGCGTTTAATTGCGCAGTTGCAGCACGTGAAGGAAATGACGTCATACCACTGGATATGTGCAACGGACACTTTGGGAAAACGTACCCAAAACACGAGATTAAGAATCCATCAATGTTCCAAAATCATACCCAGATTTTTAAAAGTCAAAGTGGAAATACCATCATCGTAAGTAAGCATACAGACTAGTAGACACGTGAACAGCGCGTGCTTGGTAGCGATGCGTCGGCTTATTGCCACCAGTGACGTGTCATCTTGTTGAAATTACTCCGCAATATGTAGTAGGTTAATATCAAACTCAGACTCTTTTAGCGAACGTGTAATAACCTCAATTCCCAGTGTGGTTAACATTATAAGTGTAAGCTAGAATTAGATGTAGTAAGTTAAAATAAACGAAGTTGGTTATGCAATAACAACAACAACAACAACAACAACAACAACAACAACAGTTAAGAACTGGTCAGAAACCTCAGATTCCTGTGGGATCAACAGTAACAGTTTAGCATTGCACGTAATAATAGTAACATGACACAGACCTCTTTAGTTAAGAACTGGCCAGAAACCTCAGATTCCTGTGGGGACGTACTGGCTTTAGTCTTCTCTTTATATTTTAAGTTTCAATTCCGGTCGGGGCAGTGCTGAAGGTGATGTACATGAGGGGCGTTTACTTGGATGTATACATTGACTTGCCGGGAACGTTCATCAAGTACGTATCACGATGATTTCATGATCACACATATAGGCTACGTCATCTATACGTCATCGCATTGTCACACATATACGTCATCGCATGGTCACATCTACACGGTATCGCATGGTCACACCTATACGTCATCGCATGGTCACACCAACACGTCATCGCATTGTCACACATATACGTCATCACATGGTCACACCTATACGTCATCGAATGGTCACACATATACTTCATCGCATGGTCACACCAACACGTCATCGCATGGTCACTCATATACGTCATCGCATGGTTACACATATACGTCATCGCATGGTCACACTTATAGGTCATCGCATGGTCACACATATACGTCATCGCATGGTCACACTTATAGGTCATCGCATGGTCACACCTATACGTCATCGCATGGCCACACCAACACGTCATCGCATTGTCACACCTATATGTCATCGCATGGTCACACTTATAGGTCATCGCATTGTCACACATATATGTCGTTGCATGGTTACACCTACACGTCATCGCATGGTCACACCTATATTTCATCGCATTGTCACACCTAAATGTCGTCGCATGGTCACACTTATACATCATCGCATTGTCACACCTATATGTCGTCGCATGGTCACACTTATACATCATCGCATTGTCACTCCTATATGTCATCGCATGGTCACACCTATGCGTCATCGCATTGTCACAGCTATACGTTATCGCATATCATTTACAACAATCTCATTTATTTTCATATCTATAACATATATCATATATTCGTGATATCTTGTATCTTATTATTCGCCTCACTATTTCAATGTGTTCATAATAGTTCTATGACTATACTAATTTCCCTCATTTATCAAACTATTCCAATAGATATATTAGCCAAAACAATCGTTTCTTAAAAGGCCTAATTATCTTCCGTTCACGTATTCAATACGACTTTAATATTTAAGAGTTAATACTTCTTTAAATATTAATTTGTCTCACTATCATAGAAACAGTTTATATTCTAATAGTGAGTTACATATTTCCTTAACGCCTCCATGGCTGGATAAAAATGCACTAATTTCTTCAGCATTTTCCATTTCTTAAATAGCAGAATTAACATCTATAACAGACATTACGGCGCCAAACATCTGTGATGTTATACAATATTATTACATGTTTCTCTGTCATCAAGAAAGCGGCGATTATCTTACATAACTGACCACCTGCACTCGGTGGTGTCAAACTATATTTTGTTCCCGCGCAAACAGAGAACTGATAATTTAGGCGCGAAAATGATAGCAGACGATTACACATAATACATAATAATTATAGTCTTACATGGTTAACAATGTGTCATATATATAAATAAATAAATGTATTTATATAATACATTTCTATTTATATATGACAATAACTTATTCGTGCAAATATATGTTTTTTTTTATCTTTTGCACAACATACAGAGACGCATTCCAGTGTCCTCTGCCTCGTTTTCGTACACGGCTTAGAGTGTTATCCGAAAGACTATGATGTGAGTCATTTTAGTATGGTATAGTAGTGAATTTAACCTGCGTATTAACCACTGGACTGCTACATAATTGACGTCGATTCTGATCACACATTATTATTCATTTGTTTATAAGTAACCTCACGTATATAGTTGTGGCTGTTCGATTAGCGCAGTGGTTAATGGGCTCGTTTCTCACAAATGCAACCGAGTTCGATCATCCTCACACTTGGAAGTATGTGAGATGGTACGGTTGTCACCAGATCAGACAGGTGGGTTTTCTCCGGGTACTCCGATGTCCTCCGACACGAATGACCACATTTACGCTTTCTATCCTCGCCAATGAGAGTGATTAATATAAGTTGTTAAAACTTGCTTAGCAATCGTTTTAAAATAAATAAAGTTTAAACATTTTTTTAAATAATTGAAACAGTTCTAAATAAATAAAGTTTAAAAAGACAACACATAGAACACATTTAAAATGTTTCCAGACCAGATTTGCCACTTACTGTGTGCCTGAACATGTAAATAAATCATCACTGGAACAGCGTAAACTGTAAGACACGCCTTTTCTCGCGACGAACACTGCCTAACACTGCGAATACGCAAACCCGTAACTTCACGTGCACATACATGTCAGATGCATGCCATTAGTTGGGAAACCTGATACAAAAATGCACGCAATCAGGGCAACATACGTTCGTCGAATGAAAAGCAATAGCGATGCAAATATTAGATATTGATGACAATCATTTTGACCAGTGACAGAGAGTGACATTATTTAACGGACTGATAACGTGTCAATATCACTAGGTACTAGTATGATGCAGACGATAACACACTGCTCCAAATGCCGATGGATATGAATGAACATGCTCGTGTGTTTATAAAAATAAAATGTCTACGAGTTTTATTGTGTTGTTATGCACCCTGTACGCTGCAGATGGTGAGTAGATACTTCATATTGTTCTCTATGCTCAAGTATGTGTGTCCTTTAATCTAGTTCGATTAGTTGTGGTTTGGTTTAGTCTAGTCAATAGTTTCCCGTGCTCTACAGATGGTGAATATATTCTCAATATAGATCTCTATGCTCAAGTATGTGTGTCCTTTCATCTAATTCGATTAGTTGTGGTTTGTTTAGTCTAGTCAATAGTTTCCTGTACGCTGTAGATGGTGAGTAGATACTTCATATATATTTCTATGCTCAAGTATGTGTGTCCTTTCATCTAATTCGATTAGTTGTGGTTTGTTTAGTCTAGTCAATAGTTTCCTGTACGCTGTAGATGGTGAGTAGATACTTCATATAGATATCTAGTTTCATGCATGTGTGTCCTTTAATCTAGTTCGATTAGTTATGGTTTGTTTAGTCTAGTCAATAGTTTCCTGTACGCTGTAGATAGTGATTAGGTACGCTGTAGATAGTGAGTAGATTCTCAATATAGATCTCTATACTCAAGTATGTGTGTTCTTTAATCTAGTTCGATTAGTTGTGGTTTGTTTAGTCTAGTCAATAGTGTCCCATACGCTGTAGATGGTGAATATATTCTCAAAATAGATCTCTATACTCAAGAATGTGTGTCCTTTAATCTGGTTCGATTAGTTGTGGTTTGCTATGTCTAGTCAATAGTTTCCTGTACGCTATAGATGGTGAGTAGATACTTCATATAGTTCTCTATGCTCAAGTATGTGTGTCCTTTAATCTGGTTTGATTAGTTGTGGTTTGCTATGTCTAGTCAATAGTTTCCTGTACGCTATAGATGGTGAGTAGATGTAACTGTGGCTGACATTGAGTAGGTCTGTGAAGTTGGCTGTGAAGATGGCTGTGAAGTTGGTTGTGTAATTGGCTGTGAAATTGGCTGTGAAGTTGGCTATGAGGTTGCTTGTGGATTTAGCTGTCAAGTTGCGCTTTGGCTGTGAAGTTGACTGTGAAGTTGGCTGTAAAGGTGTGCGTGCGTGCGTGCGTGCGTGCGTGCGTGCGTGCGTGCGTGCGTTCGTTCGTGCGTGCGTGCGTGCGTGCGTGCGTGCGTGCGTTCGTTCGTGCGTGCGTGCGTGCGTGCGTGCGTGCGTGCGTGCGTGCGTGCGTGCGTGCGTGCGTGCGTGCGTGCGTGCGTGCGTGCGTGCGTGCGTGCGTGCGTGCGTGCGTGCGTGCGTGCGTGCGTGCGTGCGTGCGTGCGTGCGTGCGTGCGTGCGTGCGTGCGTGCGTGCGTGCGTGCGTGCGTGCGTGCGTGCGTGCGTGCGTGCGTGCGTGCGTGAGTGCGGCGTGCGTGCGTGCGTGCGGTGCGTGCGTGCGTGCGTGCGTGCGTGCGTGCGTGCGTGCGTGCGTGCGTGCGTGCGTGCGTGCGTGCGTGCGTGCGTGCGTGCGTGCGTGGTGCGTGCGTGCGTGCGTGCGTGCGTGCGTGCGTGCGTGCGTGCGTGCGTGCGTGCGTGCGTGCGTGCGTGCGTGCGTGCGTGCGTGCGTGCGTGCGTGCGTGCGTGCGTGCGTGCGTGCGTGCGTGCGTGCGTGCGTGCGTGCGTGCGTGCGTGAGTGCGTGCGTGCGTGCGTGCGTGCGTGCGTGCGTGCGTGCGTGCGTGCGTGCGTGCGTGCGTGCGTGCGTGCGTGCGTGCGTGCGTGCGTGCGTGCGTGCGTGCGTGCGTGCGTGCGTGCGTGCGTGCGTGCGTGCGTGCGTGCGTGCGTGCGTGCGTGCGTGCGTGCGTGCGTGCGTGCGTGCGTGCGTGCGTGCGTGCGTGCGTGCGTGCGTGCGTGCGTGCGTGCGTGCGTGCGTGCGTGCGTGTACTCATTCCAGTCGCTGAATATATATATTATGTCATTTGAATGTTGTAGATTCTCAGAGCAATAACAAATCTACTCTATTATAAATAATATACTATATTTACAGTTCAGCAATGGACATGTAATACTGGACCAGAAGAGCCCAGATCATACAATGGCATTGCCGTCAACTATTCCTATAGTATGTCGACCACCTGGACAGCCAGATGGCAAAGCAGCATATACCATCACCACTAATAATGGTTTGTATAACATTCGTTCATGCATATATTTAAGTTAATGTTCGACATGTTATATAAATATATGTTCGACTAAAAAATAAAGCGTCTCGTATATGTTTCCATTGTGTTACAGACAATATATCTCCGAATACATGTCACATGACCTTGCGACCATCAGACTGGAATACTACGTCAAATACAGCGCAAACGGAATTTAATGTTTGGTCTATGCCAAGTATACAAGTGACGCCATCGTCGATTGCTATTCTTCACGCAGACGTCACACATACCTGGAAAAGAATGGACCCACATCCAGCCCACCTATATAGTGGTAACACGTTAGTGGTAAACTTAATTGTGTGGCGTCCGTGATCGAGTGGTTACGGTCATTGATTTCAAATCACTTGCACCTAACTGCTGATGTTCGGATCCCACTTGAGGTATCGAATTCTTTCATGCGAGGGAGCGAATGGCATTTACGCTTTCATCCGCGACAACGAGAGTGTTAGAACTTGCTTCGCAATCGTTGTAAAATAAATAAAGTTTAAACTTTCTTTATTTTTCATGCGAGGGAGCGATCCAGCTGGCTTGCGATACGTCGTTCTACTCTGGTCTGTGTCTGATTTACAGCTCGCAGGGGTGCCCTGGGTCTTCCTCAGCCAATACTAGCTAGAGTCGCTATGCAACCTAAGGTGTTGGTGCTGTTGGTGCGACATTAAGCTCCACAGAACGCTCGCCCATATGGTTCGCCGGATGCGAGAGTTAATCAGCTCAATCATCATCATCATTATCATCACTCCACAGAACAAACACAAACAAAACTAAATAGTGAGAAAATATTGGCTTTAATACCATCATTGCCACCAATACCGGTGGATACCTGATCCGCTGGTGGTCATTTGTGGCCGACTGATTAGGTCGATAACTTCCAATCACTTGACCTTTACTGCTGTAGGTAAGAATCCCACTCGTTTCATGTAAGGAAGTATGTATAATTGTTATGGTGGGACGGTGGGTTGAACGCGCGATCCCTGTATTTACAGTCCATCGTCATTGAATGGCAATTATTCCACCCATGTGAATTTGTATCCAGTTGGATTGATTATGGTCGGTGGTTCTACCATGGTTTTCGTCCGTGCCTGAAATACTGCTCGGAGGGACCTATTTCCAATACTAATTGGAGAGTCGCCATATGGCTTAACCTGTCGTTGTGACGTTAAGTTTACACGTTGCAGGTCGAAGTCACTTCTAGCACACCCGGGGCTCAGTGTATATCTGTAGGCGATCAACATATACATACGTTCGATAACAGGAAGCGGTAGGCATGATTAACTACGATACTTCTGTAGGTAGACGATCAACATATACGTACGTTCGATAACAGGAAGCGGTAAGCATGATTAACTACGATACTTCTGTAGGTAGGCGATCAACATATACGTACGTTCGATAACAGGAAGCGGTAAGCATGATTAACTTCGATACGTATGTAGGTAGACGATCAACATATACGTACGTTCGATAACATGAAGCGGTAGGCATGATTAACTACGATACGTCTGTAGGTAGACGATCAACATATACGTACGTTCGATAACATGAAGCGGTAAGCATGATTAACTACGATGCTTCTGTAGGTAGGCGATCAACATATATGTACGTTCGATAACAGGAAGCGGTAAGCATGATTAACTACGATGCTTCTGTAGGTAGACGATCAACATATACGTACGCTCGATAACATGAAGCGGTAGGCATGATTAATCATCGATGCTGCTGTAGGTAGACGATCAGCATATACGTACGTTTGATAACATGAAGCGGTGAGCATGATTAACAACGATGCTGCTGTATGTAGACGATCAACATATACGTACGTTCGATAACATGAAGCGGTGAGCATGATTAACAACGATGCTGCTGTAGGTAGACGATCAACATATACGTACGTTCGATAACATGAAGCGGTAGGCATGATTAACTACGATGCTGCTGTAGGTAGACGATCAACATATACGTACGTTCAATAACAGGAAGCGGTAGGCATGATTAATCATGCTACTTCTGTAGGTAGACGATCAACATATACGTACGTTCGATAACATGAAGCTGTAGGAAGAATTGACTACCTGTACTGATAGGTCTACCTGAACTATCGCGCTTACTGTCATATACCATATATACTAAACCTCATCAACTATTAACTTTTAGCTTAAACATTTTGTTCTCTTAATTATTTACAGCAACAAATGACATCCATTAATACGCAATGAAGCATACGTATGATCAAGTTAGTTTAACCATCTCTTTTGATAATGTCCTGCTAACATGTCCATGAATAGTTTGATTATGTGTGCCTTAGACTATTGGTCTTTGTCCAACCACCCGAGAGAATACAGCAATGTTCTCCGTTTTCGTGTTAGTTTAGTTCGGAAATTTTATTATGTGATCGTATGACTGTTCACATGACAGCACCACCAATCTTACTATACCGAGAACCCAGCATTGATAAATGGATCTTCATTGATCAAAGCGAGAGAGAGAGGGGGCGAGAGAGGAAGAGAGAGAGAGAGAGAGGGGGCGAGTGGAAGAGAGAGAGAAGTGGCGAGAGAAGGAAGAGGGAGAGGGGGCGAGATAGGAAGAGAGAGAGGGGGCGAGCGAGAGAGGAAGAGAGAGCGGGGGTGAGATAGGAAGAGAGAGAGAGGGGGCGAGAGAATGGAAGAGAGAGAGATGAGGAGCGGGCGATAGATAGGAAGAGAGAGAGAGAAGTGGCGAGAGAATGGAAGAGAGAGATGAGGAGCGGGCGATAGAGAGGAAGAGAGAGATATGGGGTGAGAGAGAGGAATAGAGAGAGGGGGCAAGAGAGGAAGAGAGAGAGAAGGAGGGCGAGAGAGAGGAAGAGACAGAGAGGGGGAGGGCGGAAGAGAGAGGGGCGAGAGAGGAAGAGAGAAAGAGAGGAAGAGAGAGAGAGAGAGAGAGAGAGAGAGAGGAAGAGAGAGGAGACTATATTACTCGGAAGGAAGTTATTGGGAATATTCTTTGAAATATCAATAAGTGTTTATTGGAATGCTTTATTGATATATCATACTTTTATATAGGTATATCAAATAAACGATGCTGTATGGCTAACACAATGTGCACACGGAATAATAATTACTATACATGTATGCATACTAGGGAACGTGTTTAGTCGGTTAAGTATAAACGGTAAGTTTCCAAACATATACTACAACACAAGTAATCCTTGTTTATTACTACTTCGTTACGTGTCGCCATTTATCACTCCGCTAAAAATAGTCATTATCTTTATCTGTCAAGGACAGTATTTAGTCTATACATAGGCTATACAAATCTCTCATCATTTTTGATTTAAACATATTTATTAATTCATAATGTACAGTACATGTATATCTATTGTATACAGAATGAAAATGGATTCAATCGAAAGCTTAAAGCTTATTGCGATTATCTCTATTACATATATAAATGTGTGCACTATAGGCGACTAAGACGTACACGTATTATGTAGTAAGACCAAAATATATAATACGTGTATGACATTAGAGCTAGATAAACTGGGAACGGGGAAGTAGAAAGTGATGAAATAACACATACAGTGTGCATAGTGTATCACTATGCAAGTCAGTCCATGTTTACATACATATTGTTAGAATCGTTTAGACTGTTCTATGAATATATGGACAGCTAAGAATATTATTTCATTATGTTCATCATGTTTGTGTGCAATGGTGTTATTATTAGCGTTAAATAGCCAGGGTGTCCTATATTCATAACTGATTCATTAAAGACGGATCTGTAGTCCAGTGGTAAAACGCTGGACTGGTAATCCAGGGATCGCAGGTTCGATTCCCCGTCTGACCCTAATAAAATTAATAGTATTTCAGGTGGGACTTTAAACCGATGTCTCGTATCAGTGCTTTACACCGTGTACGTAAAAGAACCAGAGTAGATTCTGGAATGGGTCTCTATCTGCATCATTGCACTATCCTCCAAAATCTAAAATGACTAATCTATTCAGGAGGCGTCGCTCATATGGGCAACCGGTAGCGACGATAAATATACGCACGCACACACGCACACACGCACACACGCACGCAAACGGTCGCATACAATATGTCCATGGTCCCCTCTGTGCTTTACAATGTGAGGAATGCTAAAATCGTATTTCTGTTCAAAAACATTATCACAATTTCTAAAACGGTTGCTATCCTTTACACAGTACGACACCAGTATTACTCAAGTACGTTCACATTTCGTGCATCACAAGTTCATGCTTTATGAAAAATAAAACTACATTGGTGCAGTTACGTACAGACTGGTAATCCGGGGGTCGCAGGTTCGATCCCCCGTCTGACCCTAATAAAATTAGCAGTCTTTCAGATGGACTTAAAACCGAGGTATTGTGTCAGTGTTTACACCGTGCACGTAAAAGAACCAGAGGAGACTCTGGAATGGGTCTCTGTTTGTATCATTGCACTATCCTACAAAATCTAAAATGACTAATCTCTTCAGGAGGCGTCGCTGATATTGGCAACCAGTAGCGACGATAAATAAACGTAAAACATCACTGTAGTTACGTGATTATTCATTTAATGTCCGATTTGCTTTTTGGACAATCCAGTATCCCACCTGGTCAGAGCTTGTTCGAAAAAGCCAATCCACTTCCGGATACGCCCAAGAGACAGCAATATTGCACGTGCAATGGACAGACAAACAATCAAGTGTGTCAACCTGTTCCAAGAACAGTACCATCAATTACGGTAAACAATGGTACACTTATTTTTACGCTTCCTGTCACATCGTACACGTGAAGCCTAAGTTGGAATCGGGAATATACAATGTAGTGTAGTCAGGCTGGTAGGCAATCGGTAGCCATTATTAACTGACTGGCGGCTCACCAACCGGCCATATCAGAACGAACCCCTGTCGATGTTCGAACCTTCTAACCGCGTCGTAGGCGGACGCCTTAACCACTAGGCCATAATGAATAATCACTTCATATGGCGTCGCTCATATTTTTATTAGCGAACATCACGATGTTGTTATGGCGGGAAGGGCACTCGCACAACAACTGAATTTGCATGTGACCGTGCAAACCACTGGACAACTGATCCGTCCCTACCCAGGCAGTTTGAGCCACTAAGTAGCACCACTAGCCGTTCCGACACCGTATCTTTGCAAGTCCATAACACATGGGGCACTCAGTAGCTGACTTGCATGCATACCCATCACGCGTCACATGGGACCTTAACGTTCATGGTTGTGTGCTCTCATAGCATGGTGATAACATAATCACATCATTTTTCTGAATGCAGTAAAACCTACAACGACACTAATTATGTACAGTCAAACCTGTGTTAGTGGTCACCTCCATTAAGCAGCCAACCTGTATTAAGCAGCCAGTTTCATGATTCCCAATATGTGGTTTTATTATACATTTTACCTCTATTAAGCAGCCACCTGTACTAAGCAGCCACTTTCTCTGACTCCCGTGGCTTGCTGCTTAAGACAGGTTTGACTGTATATGCCAAGCAATATCACACATGCTCCAGAAAGCAAGCACAGTCGGCTTACCTTTACAGGACTTCTGTATGAACTGCACCATAGTTAATGCCGGCCCCCAGCTCCTCGATTGCTGTAGGTTCACAGAATTCCGGTGGATTCACATTGCGATCGCAGCCGACTAATTCACTACCACAGCAGACGACCACACCACATCACTTGACTACTATTATACCCACAATGCACAGTAAAACATACATATTGCCACCACGTGAGTACTGTATGGTTATTAATGTGTATCTATTAGGGATGACAACGAATATTGGAATATTCGCTCAGACTACCAGTGTATTGCCGTATTACTGGTAGTGAGCAGTGTACTGTAAGTGTATTGCTGGTAGTGAGCAGTGTACTGTAAGTGTATTGCTGGTAGTGAGCAGTGTACTGTCAGTGTACTTTTGTATTGCTGCTAGTGAGCAGTGTACTGTAAGTCTATTGCTGTATTGCTGGTAGAGAGCAGTGTACTGTGCGTGTATTGCTGGTAGTGAGAAGTGTACTGTACGTTTATAGCTGGTAGTGAGCAGTGTGCTGTACGTGTATTGCTCTATTGCTGGTAGAGAGCAGTGTACTGTAAGTGTATTGCTGTATTGCTGGTAGAGAGCAGTGTACTGTACGTGTATTGCTGTATTGCTGGTAGTGAGCAGTGTACTGTAAGTGTATTGCTGGCTTGCAGTGAGCAGTGTACTGTCAGTGTACTGATGTATTGCTGGCTTGCAATGAGCAGTGTACTGTCAGTGTACTGATGTATTGTCGGCTGGCAGTGAGCAGTGTACTGTCAGTGTACTGATGTATTGCTGGCAGTGAGCAGTGTACTGTCAGTGTACTGATGTATTGCTGGCTTGCAGTGAGCAGTGTACTGTCAGTGTACTGAGGTATTGCTGGCAGTGAGCACTGTACTGTCAGTGTACTGATGTATTGCTGGCTTGCAGTGAGCAGTGTACTGTCAGTGTACTGCTGTATTGCTGGCAGTGAGCAGTGTACTGATGTATTGCTGGCTTGCAGTGAGCAGTGTACTGTCAGTGTACTTATGTATTGTTGGCCTGCAGTGAGCAGTGTACTGTCAGTGTACTGATGTATTGTTGGCCTGCAGTGAGCAGTGTACTGTCAGTGTACTGATGTATTGCTGGCCTGCAGTGAGCAGTGTACTGCCAGTGTACTGATGTATTGCTGGCCTGCAATGAGCAGTGTACTGTCAGTGTACTGATGTATTGCTGGCCTGCAGTGAGCAGTGTACTGTCAGTGTACTGATGTATTGCTGGCAGTGAGCAGTGTACTGTCAGTGTACTGATGTATTGATGGCCTGCAGTGAGCAGTGTACTGTCAGTGCACTGATGTATTGCTGGCCTGCAGTGAACAGTGTACTGTCAGTGTACTGATGTATTGCTGGCCTGCAGTGAGCAGTGTACTGTCAGTGTACTGATGTATTGCTGGCCTGCAGTGAGCAGTGTACTGTCAGTGTACTGATGTATTGCTTGCCTGCAGTGAGCAGTGTACTGTCAGTGTACTGATGTATTGCTGGCCTGCAGTGAGCAGTGTCTGTCAGTGTACTGATGTATTGCTGGCTGAGTGAGCAGTGTACTGTCAGTGTACTGATGTATTGCTGGCCTGCAGTGAGCAGTGTACTGTCAGTGTACTGATGTATTGCTGGCAGTGAGCAGTGTACTGTCAGTGTACTGATGTATTGCTTGCCTGCAGTGAGCAGTGTACTGTCAGTGTACTGATGTATTGCTGGCTGAGTGAGCAGTGTACTGTCAGTGTACTGATGTATTTCTGGCAGTGAGCAGTGTACTGTCAGTGTACTGATGTATTGCTGGCATGCAGTGAGCAGTGTACTGTCAGTGTACTGATGTATTGCTGGCCTGCAGTGAGCAGTGTACTGTCAGTGTACTGATGTATTGCTGGCATGCAGTGAGCAGTGTACTGTCAGTGTACTGATGTATTGCTGGCCTTAGTGAGCAGTGTACTGTCAGTGTACTGATGTATTTCTGGCAGTGAGCAGTGTACTGTCAGTGTACTGTGTATTGCTGGCAGTGAGCAGTGTACTGATGTATTGCTGGCCTGCAGTGAGCAGTGTACTGTCAGTGTACTGATGTATTGCTGGCAGTGAGCAGTGTACTGTCAGTGTACTGATGTATTGCTGGCCTGCAGTGAGCAGTGTACTGTCAGTGTACTGATGTATTGCTGGCCTGCAGTGAGCAGTGTACTGTCAGTGTACTGATGTATTGCTGGCCTGCAAGTGAGCAGTGTACTGTCAGTGTACTGATGTATTGCTGGCCTGCAGTGAGCAGTGTACTGTCAGTGTACTGATGTATTGCTGGCTGCAGTGAGCAGTGTACTGTCAGTGTACTGATGTATTGCTGGCCTGCAGTGAGCAGTGTATTGTGGTGTTGTGTTTTGGGTGGGTGTTTGTGGTGTTGTGTTTGTGTTGTGGGTGTCTGTCAGTGTACTGATGTATTGCTGGCCTGCAGTGAGCAGTGTACTGTCAGTGTACTGATGTATTGCTGGCCTGCAGTGAGCAGTGTACTGTCAGTGTACTGATGTATTGCTGGCCTGCAGTGAGCATTATATTGTCAGTGTACTGATGTATTGCTAGCCTGCAGTGAGCAGTTTGGTGTGTGTGTTTGTGGTTGGTGGGTGTTGTGTGTTTTGTTTGTTGGTGGTGGGTGTACTGTCAGTGTACTGATGTATTGTTTGCCTGCAGTGAGCAGTGTACTGTCAGTGTACTGATGTATTTCTGGCCTGCAGTGAGCAGTGTACTGCCAGTGTACTGATGTATTGCTGGCCTGCAATGAGCAGTGTACTGTCAGTGTACTGATGTATTGCTGGCCTGCAGTGAGCAGTGTACTGTCAGTGTACTGATGTATTGCTGGCAGTGAGCAGTGTACTGTCAGTGTACTGATGTATTGCTGGCCTGCAGTGAGCAGTGTACTGTCAGTGTACTGCTGTATTGCTGGCCTGCAGTGAGCAGTGTACTGTCAGTGTACTGATGTATTGCTGGCAGTGAGCAGTGTACTGTCAGTGTACTGATGTATTTCTGGCCTGCAGTGAGCAGTGTACTGCCAGTGTACTGATGTATTGCTGGCCTGCAATGAGCAGTGTACTGTCAGTGTACTGATGTATTGCTGGCCTGCAGTGAGCAGTGTACTGTCAGTGTACTGATGTATTGCTGGCAGTGAGCAGTGTACTGTCAGTGTACTGATGTATTGCTGGCATGCAGTGAGCAGTGTACTGTCAGTGTACTGATGTATTGCTGGCCTGCAGTGAGCAGTGTACTGTCAGTGTACTGATGTATTGCTGGCAGTGAGCAGTGTACTGTCAGTGTACTGATTTATTGCTGGCATGCAGTGAGCAGTGTACTGTCAGTGTACTACTGTATTGCTGGCCTGCAGTGAGCAGTGTACTGTCAGTGTACTGATGTATTGCTGGCATGCAGTGAGCAGTGTACTGTCAGTTTACTGATGTATTGCTGGCCTTAAGTGAGCAGTGTACTGTCAGTGTACTGATGTATATCTGGCAGTGAGCAGTGTACTGTCAGTGTACTGATGTATTGCTGGCCTGCAGTGAGCAGTGTACTGATGTATTGCTGGCCTGCAGTGAGCAGTGTATTGTCAGTGTACTGATGTATTGCTGGCAGTGAGCAGTGTACTGTCAGTGTACTGATGTATTGCTGGCCTGCAGTGAGCAGTGTATTGTCAGTGTACTGATGTATTGCTGGCCTGCAGTGAACAGTGTACTGTCAGTGTACTGATGTATTGCTGGCCTGCATTGAGCAGTGTATTGTCAGTGTACTGATTTATAGCTGGCCTGCAGTGAGCAGAGTATCGTCAGTGTACTGCTGTATTGCTGGCTTGCAGTGAGCAGTGTACTGTCAGTGTACTGATGTATTGCTGGCCTGCAGTGAGCAATGTACTGTCAGTGTACTGATGTATTGCTGGCCTGCAGTGAGCAGTGTACTGTCAGTGTACTGATGTATTGCTGGCCTGCAGTGAGCAGTGTATTGTCGGTGTACTGATGTATTACTGGCAGTGAGCAGTGTTCTGTCGGTGTACTGATGTATTGCTGTCTAACAGTGAGCCGTGTACTGTCAGTGTACTGATGTATTGCTGGCCTGCAGTGAGCAGTGTACTGTCAGTGTACTGATGTATTGCTGGCCTGCAGTGAGCAGTGTACTGTCAGTGTACTGATGTATTGCTGGCCTGCAGTGAGCATTATATTGTCAGTGTACTGATGTATTGCTAGCCTGCAGTGAGCAGTTTACGGTCAGTGCACTGATGTATTGCTGGCTGACAGTGAGCAGTGAGTAGTGTAATCCAACAGTGAGCGGTATATTCTAGTAGGTAATTATTTGTACATGCAAATTCTGCCCCCACAAATATGTTATTTTTATTTTCGAAAATTAGTTAAGGGTCAGTTGGGTAATAGGAGACAAGCCAACGGTTACTATTCAGTAATTATATATAATTATAGTGTTAGTGCAGATTCGGTTTTACTCGACTAAGGCATTTTAGGGACCATGCGCATATTCCCAACAAGCCACTGCTCCTTCCTTTCATTTTCGTTGTTGTTTTGATTTTTTTTTTTAAAAGTCGTGCTTATTGTTTTTTTTAATACAACACAAGTCTTTGTATTTATATATCTAATCTTTCACTTCTTCTGTTACTACATCCACTGTGTAGAGGTATTCAAATGAACCCGAAGAACAGCAAACATATTACAGATTTATTATAGAACATTTACAACTGTGAATGACGTCACTGTGTTTGCACACTGTATTCTTCCGCCCAATATCACAGTATACACCACCTCTAGTTTACAAACGCCTGACTTCTTATATTACATCTTTTTTACATAGCAACTAGGCTGGTGTCTTCTGAAGTCGCATAATTTCTCCAAAACAACCGACAATAACTACACACTTCCTGTCACCAAAAAGAAAAATGAACTATATTAGTTATCAGGACTACATTCCTGGGCCTATTTACCAACCGTACGTCATAACAAAAACTATGCGACTCTCGTGGACTTCTTTAGGTACTCATTCACGTCATAATCACATTCTGGAGTGGTCTACCTTGAGCGCGATTTATGGTTTATTATGCATCAGCAGTTATATCTGATAGTTTGAGGCAATAAAATAAAAAACGATCGATTAACTGGATTCTTCTTTGTTGGGTTGGCTTATCTACCGTATACATATATAGAGCTGGGGTGTTCACATTTCTAAGAATATAAAAAGTATTACGCCGTTCGTGTCTCTTGAAAAATACAGAATAGTTAGTCAACTAATTAATGTATTGAACCCCTTGTGAAACCCTGTCGTTTCTTGTGGTTGTATATACGTACATACACAGAAGTGCATCCGTAGTACACAAAAGTGCATCCGTACTACACAAAAGTGCATCCGTAGTACACAGAAGTGTATTCGTAGTACACAGAAATGCATCCGTAGTACACAGAAGTGTATTCGTAGTACACAGAAATGCATCCGTAGTACACAGAAGTGCATCCGTAGTACACAGAAATGCATCCGTAGTACATAGAAGTATATCCGTAGTACACAGAAGTGCATCCGTATTGTACGTACACAGAAGTGCATCCGTAGTACACATAAGTGCATCCGTAGTGCACATAAATGCATCCGTAGTACACAGAAGTGCATCCGTAGTCCCAATATCTAAATAACTATTTAATAGGCAATGCTTTGTTGTTTTACAACCTTGTTCGATTTAGCTACCGGGGCACCACAGCATATCACAGTTATCGTACGTCCGCAAGCGACGTTACTCTGCTACGATCTCCTGAACAAATATCCTTCCGCTAAGAAATGCATCGTTGATGTGTATCAGATGCAGTATAAGGAGATACTAGACATGTGCGTCACGGACATTGAAGTGAGTATAAACACAAATACGACAACCACAACACTAGCTTAAACCTTTCAAAGAGCACACTACAGTCAAACCTGTCTTAAGCAGCCAGCCAATGGAGTCAGAGAAAGTGGCTGCTTAGCACAGGTGGCTGCTTAATAGAGGTCAAATATATAAGAAAACAACCAATAAATTATTGGGAATCTGGAAACTGGCTGCTTAATACAGATTGGCTGCTTAATGGAGGTGACCACTAACACAGATTCGACTGTATTTGGCTTTAACCGCACAGAGCAGATTCGGTAACAGTCTACCGTTCGAAATTCAGGTGTAATATCAATGTCTTGAACCAACCAGACGAGAGTCTATACCATGTCAGTGTATGTCTACTAGGTACCCTCCCTGGTTGTAACAAGCTAGACGATTTGATTTTGAGTTTGTGGTTTATGTCGCAACAACAACTTAGGTCATATCGCGTCACTCCAGCTATTATTTATACAAATTTATTTTAGCTTGATTGCGAAACAAGTTCTTACAACTTATATGAATCACTCTCGAGACCTCATTCCTGAATGATGGAATCCTTCGCCACGAGGGAGAGAGAAGAGGCAACGTGGAATTTAAATGCCTTGCCTAAGTGCACAATCGTAACGGCTCAAGCGGGGCTCGAACTCCGGACCGTTCGCACATGAAGCGAACGCGCATCCACTGCGCTATCACGACTTTCCAGCTAGTATTGCGGCAGTGTTGCAGGCCCGGATTGGTACCCTGGTTGAACCACTTACGTTTTACAAGCCAGCTGGATAACATCCTCACATGAAATAAGTGCAATTCGAACCAGTCGACGAGGAAGCAAACCAGTCAACAGTTCCTGTATGTCTACCAACACAGCTTAAACGCCATAATGCATCGTAGTTTAGCATGGCAGCCTCCCTCATACAACAGTCAGACTCAGTTGTCGATGTTGTGATCGCATTTCCGTTTGAATAAACACGTTCTAATCCACGCAACACCCGTATACTAGAGGACATAGAAAACGCACACCTATTGTGTGTGTTTTACGGTTATTTATCGTCGCTACCGGTTGCCCATATGCGCGACGCTTCATGAAGAGATTAGTCATTTTAGAGATTTGGAAGATAGTGCAATGATACAGACAGAGACCCATTCCAGAATCTCCTCTGGTTCTTTTACGTGTACGGTGTAAAGCATCGGCACGATACCTCGGTTTAAAGTCCCATCTGAAAGACTGTTAATTTTATTATGGTCAGACGGGGGATCAAACCTGCGATCCCTGGATTACCAATACAGCGTGTTACCACTGGACTACAGATCATATGCCTACATTATATGAGTATTATTATATAGACATTAATTACTCAATTGTGGAACTTATTACTTGTCCTATAGTATATAATGGTCGTTTTATCAGTTGACAGGCGATAAAGCCATGGGTTTGTCGGCACTGAATATCATGATGGAAGGATGTGGCTTCCATGAGCTCATCGACCCTAACAACATAATTAATGGTGCGTTTGTAATGCCACCAGATGCCAGAGTGTGTCCAGCCGCGTGCTCCGGAAACGGAAACTGCGCAAATGGCACTTGCGCATGTATGACAGGATTTGAAGGTTCTGATTGCCCAGTTAGTACACAGCAGCCTCCGACAATTAGGGAAATTGCTGGGTATGATATATATTTAAATGAGTATACGTATGCAGCAATCATGAACAGAATGTACTGATGAAAGAATGGTGATGTAACAATGATGATGCAATAATGATGATGTTATAATGATACTGGAACAATAACGATGCAATTATGATGATGCAACAATGATGATGCAACATGTATGATGCAACAATGATGATGCAACATGTATGATGTACCATACAGTTGTGGCTGTTCGATTAGCGCAGTGGTTAATGCGCTCGTTTCTCACAAATGCAACCCGAGTTCGATCATCCTCACACTTGGAAGTATGTGAGATGGTACGGTTGTCACCAGATCAGACAGGTGGGTTTTCTCCGGGTACTCCGATTTCCTCTGACACGAATGACCACATTTACGCTTTCTATCCTCGCCAACGAGAGTGATTAATATAAGTTGTTAAAACTTGCTTAGCAATCGTTGTAAAATAAATAAAGTTTAAGCATTTTTTTTAATAATTGAG
>CM026389.1:44509342-44520399 GCA_014843695.1 Archivesica marissinica
CTCGTGTCAGTGCTTTACACCGTGCACGTAAAAGAACCAGAGGAGACTCTGGAATGGATCTCTCTCTGTATCATTGCACTATCCTCCAAAATCTAAAATGACTAATATCTTCAGGAGGCGTCGCTCATATGGGCAACCGGTAGCGACGATAAATAAACGTAAAACACACACACACCTACATACCTTATAAACGGACGGGCCAGTAATCCAACGGTTAACACGTTGAACTGCGAATCCAGGTTCGATTCACACTCTGACCCTAATAATATTAACAGTCTTTCAGATGGGACTTAAAACCGAGGTGTAGTGTCGGTGCTGTACACCTCTCACGTACAAGAACCAGAGGAGACTCTGGAATGGGTCTCTGTCTCTATTATTGCACTATCCTCCAAAACTCTAAAATGGCTAATCTCATCTCTTCAGGAGGCGTTGCTCAGATGGGCAACCGGTAGCGACGATAAATAAACGTAAAACACAAAAATATAGAATTGCTTTTGACATAGTTTCATTTCCAATGATTTCTATCTTCTTCCATATGGACTGTAATTTTTACCATGGTTTGTGAGTTCTTACATGCTATGTTTGGTGTTTCTATGTAAATAGTAGTGTACGATAGTTTAATGAAATGTAGAATTATGTTACTATTTACCTATACAGTCTACATCCGCTATGTCAAATTCGGTTATGTCGAATGCTCCTGTTATCTCGAAGTCGGATCAAGTCCCGTTTCAGACACTATCATTTTACATATAACTGGGTCTGTTTATATCGAATTTCGTTAAGTCAAACTTCGGTTATGTCGAAGTATTTTGTTCGGTCCGACGGAATTCGACATAACGGATGTAGACTATATTTATATCGCTATTGCCTTTCCTTCGATGGTTTTATACAAATTTATTTTAGCTCGATTGCGAAACAAGTTATTTCAACTTATATAAATCACTCTCGAGACCTAATTCCTGATGGAATCCATCGCCACGACGGAGAGAGAAGAGGCAACGTGGAATTTAAATGCCTTGCCTAAGGGCACAATCGTAACGGCTTCGGTGGGGCTCGAACTCCGGACCTTTCGCACCTGACGCGAACGCGCATCCACTGTGCTATCAAGACTTCCACTTTTCTTCGATGAACGTATGTGCCCTGGTTGTATACAAGTTCCTATGAGGGTTTCCAACCAATGATATGCAGCTGACATGAGCACACGATGTTACGGGTATGCACATTCGCAGTGTTATGCAACGTTCGTCGCATCTTATGCGCGTCTTACAGTTTACACTGTTCCAAGGACGATCTAATTACCAGGTCCCCGCCGGCACACGGTAAGTGGCAAATTTGACTAAATACCTTTTAATTGGAAAGTGTGATTTTTTTCTTTGTTTCATTGAAAAGGATAATTAATGTAAATATAAGTAATGAATCGCGGGTTAATAGTTTCCTCCACACACATTAAACACGCCCAATGTAGTTCATACCCCGATGGAAACTATTAACTCGCGATTCATTCCTTAAATGTAGACCTATACGATAACGTGCAAAATGAAATATTTATGTGAAATATTTACATCGCTATATCATTTCCTTCGATGAACGCATGCGCACTGTTTGTATCCATTTTCGTTTGAAATTCCTCACCAATAATATACAGCTGACATGCGCACTAGAAGCTTACAGACGGATATGTAGTCCAGTGGTAACATGCTGAACTGGTAATCCAAAGATCGCAGGTTCGATCCCCCGTCTGACCCTAATAAAATTAACAGTCTTTCTGATGGGACGTTATCAGAGGTCTCGTGTCGGTGCTTTACACCGTGCACGTAAAAGAACCAGAGGAGACTCTGGAATGGGTCTCTGTCTGTATTATTGCACTATCCTCCAGAAATCCAAAATGACCAATCTCTTCAGGAGGCGTCGCTCATACGGGCAGCCGGTAGCGACGATAAATAAACGTAAAACACACTCGAAGCTACAGGCATGCGCATTCACAGTGTTGGGCAGTGTTTCATTAATATTCGTTGAATAATTAATATGAATATAAGTGATGTACAGTAAAAACCCTCTATGCGACCACCCCGATTTCGAGACCACCCTGCTCTTGCGAACGATTTTTTTCAGAACGGATTATTTCACTATATATGTCAATAGTCGTTGACCCCGATAACCAGACCACCCCGTTATTCCATAATACGACCAGTTAATTCAGACAAATGCCATTAATCCTATGCTAATTGAACCACTAATACGACCGCAGGCAATTTTCTCACTTTCATTGTTCATGATAAAACATTTTTAATTATGTCCCAGTTTTATGACAATTAAGCGACCACTTTATGGTATCGGTCAAGGTTAAGTGAGATAAACACGGAAGTGTTGATTGGTTTTGATTGCTTTTAATCTTTTGTATATTGTCTGGAGTACAAACTGTTTCTTTTAATCTTTTGTATATTGTCTGGTGTACAAACTGTTGCTTTTAATATTTTGTATATTGTCTGGAGTACAAACAGTTGCTAAAGTCCAAGATGAGATCGAGAAACAATCTGTGAAAGTGAAGTGTTTAAATAGGTATACGGACATTGTCTCACCGGACATTGTCTCACCAGGTTTTTTTTTAAAAGGACAATGTCTCACCCCCCAAATGATGATGAGGTTATTCCACCTGCCATAATGCGTCGAATTCCTCCTCGGTACCCTCCTGCTCTATGGAATGTTCATGAAGTCACACTAGCAGGGGAAAATCGCACAAACAACCTCTGTGAAGCTTGGAACAATGGTTTCAGAGCACTGGTTGGCTACAAGCATCCATCATTTTGGAAAGCTGTGGAGGGTTTGAGGAAGGATGAAGCAGTAGTGTCAACCCATATTGTGCAGGAGAGTCGTGGTCAACCACCTAGGAAACGTGTGAGACGTGCCACTGCTGAGCATCAGAACCGACTTCACACTCTTTGCCAGGATTTGAATGCAGAACGCAAAACAATGCAAGAATTCCTGCGAGGTGTAGGACATACTATTAGGTTCTGAATAAACACTGCTCCATATATGAACAAATGAACAAGTTGATTTTACTAGTGATATCATGTGTGCTCTTACATAATGTAACATGTGCTATAATATGTGCTAATTTGTGTGATGTAAAATTTAATGAACAAATAAAGCAATAAATCATTCAATGTGTTTTTGTAAAAAATTTCTGGGTGAGACAATGTCCCTTTTTTATAAATCCTGGTGAGACATTGTCCGGTGAGACAATGTCATGGATCCGTTTAAATAAGCAGTCAATCCTTGAACGTTTTTTTTTCATTTCTTACCTTATAGCTAAGCTTACCTTAGCTATTCATTATCGCCTTTTCCCCCTGTGACCATTTACATAGGAAACTATAGTATTTATTAAATTAGTATTTGAAAATCCCCAAGCGATTAAGCTTGTAAACATGCATATGGGAACATACTTGTCTGAGAAATTTAAATTGGGACCCAGAGCTCCTGGTCCAAGTTACCCCGATTGGTAGTATGAAAGCGCGCAGAACAACCAGTGGACACAGTCCAGCCGGGTAAGGCCCATACTTCCGATGCGTTGTGACCAAATAACTCTAAAACTAAATAAAGCTAGTTTAAATTGTATTGGTTTGTGATCAATAAGATTACTTCAACACAATAGTAAATTCGGGAAATTATTAGCTAAATTTTTTTGTAACAAGGATTAATAAATCCTATATATTTATAACTTTCTAGTAACTTTATACTGTTGTTTATCTAAAATAAACATCAAAATATGTTTTTATCCACCAATATTCAAATTGAGGCCCTTATGCTATGTCATAAGCAAAATGCTCAATTTGTACAATATTGGCCGGTTTTTGGTCAATTTTAAGGTCCAAATAAAATGTAATGGGTCTATATTCATAATCCACATGTAAAGTTCTATTATAAACTCTAATTACCTCAATATAGAGCCCTTAGTACAATATTTAAAAAAAAATGTCATCTGATATTTTTAAATAATTTATTTGGAGCGGATTACCATCCTGGTATAGTCCCAACAAGTACATATTCATCTTAAATCTAAATATTCTTATACATGAGTGTGCTTCATAAGATACTCAAGTTCCTAAGTTAAGGTTATGTAATTATCTACCTCATTCATCTTGTTAGTACACTCAATTTGACCAGGTGGTTGAATTGAGGCCCTAACTTTCCTACATAATAAAGTACGACAGAAATGTCTAATTTGTGGAAATTGGGGTCAGAAATTACCAAATTTCTGGTGGTTGTAATTTAATTTGTTACAAACTTCCCTACATTACTAGTAACAATAACATGTTATTGACTTGGACAGAACTATTATTCTGACCAGGCCCTGTCAGTATTCACCTCTATTCCTCTACCATACATAGATATTATTATTTTTATACACCTTGGTACATTGAACCTACTATCCTGTAGATTATCTACCACATAATTGTTACATCAACACAGTATTTGGGAAAAATGCCATCTGAAGTTTCAATATGCAGTTGGACATTTCTATTTACTGACCCTGTGCAGCCATACGGCAAAATTATGTAATTTCAATCAATGATCTAATGATCATCTGATTAAATTATCTAGAGTTTTTAGTGTTCTTTATTAAGGTCAACATTATGTTAACAAAGTTTGATCAACTTCAAGAAGTAATCTTCAATAATTCTAAAACTGAAGCTCTAATGCTATGACACTAGTCATTAGCCCAAATTTACGTCTTTTCTAACAATTCTTCATTACTCTTAATACCACTTCAGTAGGTATTAGACTGTAAAACTTAATCTATAAATATACTTAAGTTCTGAATAAGCTTAACAATAAACTTAAAACAAACATGGACACCCTACATCATCGTCTACTTTAATTAAGGTCATCAGACACCCTCAAGTTGCATGGGTAGCCTGGCCGGCTGAGTAGTTATATGAGCAATTACTGCGTGCGGTCGGTCGGTCTCCGAAATCACAGAGTAAACAACGGAACCGGTACTCCTGCCATGAAATCTTCGTCTCGCGAGCGATCGCTAATTTTTATTAGTTTGGCATTCCCATGTGTGACTAAGTTTTATTGTAAATAGCTCGCTATATAAGTTTATTTAAAGTTGCCACCGCATAAATGCATTTGGGCGACTAAATTAACTAAGGTGATTAAAGAGGTCTAAAATTAGTTAATAAACTATTAAAATTTCAATACTATGATGTTTAGAGGGCTAAGTGGGTTGCATTAATCTCAGAGTGTGTTCGGTTTTCATATCTCCCACCCCCGCTCGCACACTATTGTGTACCAACGGGGGTCGGAGGTAGACCGGGTGAAGATATTACCCGGTGCAATTACTACGTCTAAGAAGATTAAGACATACGTTGGTTAGTAAATTGTTTGTTAGTTTGTTCCATAGCCGATTTATACCGTATGTCCTTGGGGAGATAAAAACCGTGCAAATATTTGATTCTAAGTAGCATTCAAACCCGTGTAGAAGATAACAAGGACACACACTAGATATTTGAAATGTGTGTCCTAAACAAAATGAACAAGAAATTAGGAGTGGACCAATATATGCATGGAACTCTGATTGATCAAAAAAAAAACAACAAAAAAAACAACAACAAAAAAATAGTTTAACCATAACAGCAGATAGATAATATAGAGACAGGTTTGACCTTAACTAGGGATCTTCGGGTATATTTTTATATCAGCATACCCCATCACCAAAATGTATTTAGAGTAGGTGATTTATAATGGGTTGCATAAGGTAGAGAGATAGATTAAATGATAATAGTAAGAAGGTAGAAGGACACTGTCTGTCAGAAGGGGTATCAACAGCTCATAGGTGTGTCCTTCATATATCCCAAGATCCCTAATAACACATAGTCAAACCTGCAACATATAGACTGCGTTGCCCGTTGAGGGTTGTACTAAAGATTTTGCTACGATATTCAAAGTAAGACCTTATGGCAAGTAGTTAGCTAGTCGCACGAACCGGTGTGAAAAATAGCAGGTGCCCCTGAGCAGAGAACGAGCGCTCAGGAATGTGCACTGAATGACCTCTGCAAATGTAAACAAACAATTGAAAATGTTACGTTCGCGCGAACGAGAAAGAGATATGGCAGGTGCCCATTTACCTTATATAGTGCACAGCAGTATCGAGGTTGCTACGAAGATTAAAATTCATGGACTATCTTAATATGTATCTGTACTAAGATATTTAGTTGATTGATCCCAAGTACATATAGTTACTACCGGTCATACAGATATATAACTGGTAGTAAAATATCTTCCATAGTTATGGAAAATGTCAACAGGATAGAGAACTTCACCTATCACAAACGACTAAACCGTTAGAGGTATCAGCCTACTATGATGTTTGGTCAACTTTTTTAACATATATAAGTATCACCAAACTAAACTATCATGGGTTGCCCCTAAAAATATTTACATAGAACTAATTCCATAGTAGGTTGTACAATGTGTGATATGTGTATCCAAAAATAATACCCCCCCTATATGCCCCCGTGTACTGGGATCATAAAAATTACATCTAAAAAGGCGGCTTAACCCCTGCGTGACAACCTTTAAAAATAATGTGGTAAAATACACTTCCGTACAAACAACGGTCACCTTCGTAGGGCCTTTAAAATTACATTTTAAGTATAAAAGACAATCAGTTCTTGGCTATTTACAATAAAACTTAGTCACACATGGGAATGCCAAACTAATAAAGATTAACGATCGCTCGCGAGACGAAGATTTCATGGCAGGAGTACCGGTTCCGTTGTTTACTCGGTGATTTTGGAGAACGACCGACCGCACGCAGTAATTGCTCATGTAACTACTCAGCCGGCCAGGCTATTCATGCAACTTGAGGGTGTCTGCTGACCTTAATTAAAGTAGAGGATGATGTAGGATGTCCTTGTTTGTTTTAAGTTTATTGTTAAGCTTATTCAGAGCTTATGTATCTTTATAGTTTAAGTTTTACAGTCTAATACCTACTGAAGTGGTATTAAGAGTAATGAAGAATTGTTATAAAAAAAATAATATTAGAATTATTTTTTTAAAAAAACCTAAATTTGGGCTAATGACTAGTGTCATAGCATTTGAGCATCAGTTTTAGAATTACTGAAGATTACTTCTAGAAGTTGATCAAACTTTGGTAACATAATGTTGACCTTAATGAAGAACACTAAAAACTTTAGATAATTTGATCAGATGATCATTAGATCATTGATTGAAATTACACAATTTTGCCATATGGCTGGCTGCACAGAGTCAGTAAATAGAAATGTCCAACTGCATATTGAAACTTCAAATGGCATTTTTCCCAAATACTGTGTTGATGTAACAATTATGTGGTAGATAATCTACAGGATAGTAGGTTCAATGTACCAGGGTGTATACAAATATTAATATCCATGTATGGTAGAGGAATTTACCAAATTACTGTGAAAAATATGTGATTTTGGATATTTCCTTGTGCCATAGGAGAAGGGCCTCAAGGTGAATACTGACAGGGCCTGGTCAGAATAATGGTTCTGTCCAAGTCAATAACATGTTATTGTTGCTAGTAATGTAGGGAAGTTTGTAACAAATTAAATTACAACCACCAGAAATTTGGTAATTTCTGACCCCAATTTCCACAAATTAGACATTTCTGTCGTACATGCTTATGCAGGAAAGTTAGGGCCTCAATTCAACCACCTGGTCAAGTTTAGTGTACTAACAAGATGAATGAGGTAGATAATTACTTAACCTTAACTTAGGAACTTGAGTATCTTATGAAGCACACTCATGTACAAGAATATTTAGATTTAAGATGAGTATGTACTTGTTGGGACTATACCAGGATGGTAATCCGCTCCAAATAAATTATTTAAAAATATCAGATGACATTTTTATTTAAATATTGTACTAAGGGCTCTATATTGAGGTAATTAGAGTTTAAAATAGAACTTTACATGTGGATTATGAATATAGACCCATTAAAGTTTATTTGGACCTTAAAATTGACAAAAAACCGGCCAAAATTGTACAAAATGAGCATTTTGCTTATGTCATAGCATAAGGGCCTCAATTTGAGTATTGGTGGATAAAAAAAAATGTTGATGTTTATTTTGGATAAACAACAGTACGAAGTTACTAGAAAGTTATAAATATATAGGATTTATCAGTCCTAGTTACACACAATTTAGCTAATAATTTCTCGAATTTACCATTGTGTTGGAGTAATCTTATTGATCACAAACCAATACAATTTAAACTAGCTTTATTTAGTTTTAGAGTTACTTGGTCACAAAGCACCGGCAGTATGGGCTTTACCCGGCTGGACTGAGTCCACTGATTGTTCTGCGCGCTGTCTTACTACCGATCCGGGTAACTTGGACCAGGGGCTCTGGGTCCCAATTTAAATTTCTCAGACAAGTATATTCCCATATACATGTTTACAAGCTTAATCGCTTGGGGATTTTCAAATACTAATTTAATAAATACTATATTTTCCTATGTAAATGGTCACAGGGGGGAAAGGCGATAATGAATAGCTAAGGTAAGCTTAGCTATAAGGTAAGAAATGAATTAATAAAACAGGAGGGTCACTAATTTAAATGGGATAGGTTGCATATAGCACAGTAATAGCTATTTATGAGCTATTTGTTTGATAGGGGCATAGCCAGAAATCTGTCTTAATAGTTTAGTTTGGGGAAGTAGAGACGGTTTGTGTGGATTTGGATTTTCCAGGTTGAACATTGTGGATTGTCCCACATTGGTTTACTTATTCCAATGAAGTAAAAATTAAGTTGTTGTGATGTTTAAGCAACCGGTATTTATGAAACTTACAATAGTGAATTGCAAGTGATGTTAACTCAACAAGTTAGCAGTTGTATATTATACACTGATATTATATTGTGTATATTTTATAATACATAGAGGTGACGTGGTGTTTTTTGGTTGCTTATTGTACATTAGACACTGGTAATATGTAGGTTAATAGGTTGTGTCCATTAAACATTGAGTTGGTAGGTTATACTAAGTTTCATCTGAGTAGATGAATAACTAGAATATACTTAGTGATTTGTATATCGATCTGTAAAAACGATCGATTTAAGTAAATTAGGATACGAAAGCAGTTTTTGTGTTCGTATTGGCCCGCACGGAGCCCCTAAGATGAAATTTTAAGTAAACTCTTTCATCTGGGGTCGGAAATTACTCATCTCAGGTGAGAAGCCTGCAATGAAATTGGGCCAATAACTGCACTACAGAAGGGTAAATTTATCCACAAACAACCTGGAGAGATATGGGAACCTTGTCTGAGCTTAATAACTGCAAATGTCCTCTAAATTTTGTTGGACATCTGACAGTCTAGAATGTACGTTTCCAGAGCTTTAAATACTGAGGTGCGGACAGCCTTGCTGGGGTTGAGTATTTTCTCAATTGAGAAAGTTTTATCAACCCCGGCAACTGCCGCCCGCAAGACAGCCCGATGAGTCTCGTGATCGCAACAGTCCAGCAGAAAATGTTCAGTGGTGTATCTGACATCGCACTTGGGACAAACCGGATCTAGCTTAAGTATATATTGTCCAAGGTTGCCTGCTAACAGGTTTGTCCCAAGTCTCAGCCGAGTGATGCACTTATCTATTCTTAAATACCTAGAGTATTGCACCGGACGGCTGAACCCCACGGAGCTCCTTTTGTAGGTATGTTTGAAAGGCCTATCCAGTAGTGACCGGCCCCAACATAGCTTCGTTTGGGCCTTAACAATGGAGTAGATCTCCGTGGGTGCGAGCCTTACACTATTCTCCACATTAGTGTGCTCCAGGCCAGACTTGGCAGCCCTGTCCGCCAGCTCGTTTCCAGTGATACCGATATGTGCTGGACACCATGCTATGGTAACCTGGAGGTTTTGGTTCAAGCCCTCGTTGTATAACTTGACTATATCAGTAATTAGATCTGGTCTAGACTTACTATTCCTTGATTGTAAGGAGACCAGTGATGAGAGTGAGTCAGATAATATCACATTTTTCGGTGAATTATTATCTATTATCCAGCACATTGCTTTCTTAATTGCAATTAGCTCAGCGGTATAGATGGATGCCTTATCGATTAACCTTTCTACATATTCACATTGTAGAGATGGAATGACTACGGCTGCAGCTACCTTGCCAGAGTCAGGGCATTTTGATCCATCTGTATATATTTTTAGGTGTTGACTGTAATTTTCCTCTATATGGCATTGAGCTTCCAATCTAGCGAGTTGGACTAGATCGGTTTTCTTCACTTTTTCTGATAGAGATATATCTATCACTGGATCTGACTGTGTCCAGGGCGGTATCGAGTCAGGCCTGAAGTCTGCCACTTGGACACCCTCGAGACCGAACCCAGCCACAAGTTCCTGGACATGGGCTCCGAAAGGGAGTGGTTTGTCACTGAATCGGGCCTTGCGGTAGTATCCGGTCCCGAAGATCGCGTTCACGGGATTGTCATCTTTTCTTGTTTGGGCCCTGGCCTAATATTTAACGCATTGAGCCTGGCGTCGGATCTCCAATGGTTCAATCCCTGACTCAATTTCAAGCATATAACTTGGGGTTGAGGGAAGGGCTCTCAGAGCTAGTCTCAGGGCGGAATTCTGTAACCTATCTAGGGATTTGAGATGAGTGGGGCATGCACTAGAATAGATTTGAGCACCATAATCTATTTTTGAACGTATTAAAGACATATACAGTAGCAAGAGGTTTTTTTTATCTGTACCAAAATCTGTGCCTCTTCGCATACGCATAACCTGAATGTCTTTTTGGCACCTTGTGACTAGATCTTTAATGTGTTGTGCGAATGAGAGCTTGCGGTTCAAAAGCATGCCTAAAAAACGCACAACTTTTTCAAATTTAATTTGTGTGCCGCCTAAATTTACGTTCAAACTGTGCTGTTGTAAATTTCCAAATAGGATTCCTACTGTTTTAGTTTCTGAGATTTTGAAGCCCCAGTTTTTTGCCCATCCCCAGAGAGAATCCAATCCAGCCTGTGCATCCTTGGCTAGTTTAACAGGGTTGGTTCCCGTTTTC
>CM026389.1:44521399-44641978 GCA_014843695.1 Archivesica marissinica
CGCAACCACGTGTCCAGACTCTACCCGTCTGTGCTCAGTTATACCGCACAACCCGCAACCACGTGTCCAGACTCTACCCGTCTGTGCTCAGTTATACCGCACAACCCGCAACCACGTGTCCAGACTCTACCCGTCTGTGCTCAGTTATACCCGCAACCACGTGTCCAGACTCCCCCTCTGTGCTCAGTTATACCGCACAACCCGCAACCACGTGTCCAGACTCTACCCGTCTGTGCTCAGTTATAACGCGCAACCACGTGTCCAGACTATACGCGTCTGTGCTCAGTTATACCCGCAACCACGTGTCCAGACTCTATCCGTCTGTGCTCAGCTATAACCGCAACCACGTGTCCAGACTCTACCCGTCTGTGCTCAGTTATACCGCACAACCCGCAACCACGTGTCCAGACTCTACCCGTCTGTGCTCAGTTATACTGCACAACCACTTGTCCAGACTCTACCCGTCTGTGCTCAGTTATACCACACAGCCCGCAACCACGTGTCCAGACTCTACCCGTCTGTGCTCAGTTATACCGCACACAACCACGTGTCCAGACTCTACCCGTCTGTGCTCAGTTATACCGCACAACCACGTGTCCAGACTCTACCCGTCTGTGCACAGTTATACCGCACAACCACGTGTCCAGACTCTACCCGTCTGTGCTCAGTTATACCGCACAACCCGCAACCACGTGTCCAGACTCTACCCGTCTGTGCTCAGTTATACCGCACAACCCGCAACCACGTGTCCAGACTCTACCCGTCTGTGCTCAGTTATACCCGCAACCACGTGTCCAGACTCTACCCGTCTGTGCTCAGTTATACCGCACAACCTGCAACCACGTGTCAAGACTCTACCCGTCTGTGCTCAGTTATACCGCACAACCACGTGTCCAGACTCTACCCGTCTGTGCTCAGTTATACCACACAGCCCGCAACCACGTGTCCAGACTCTACCCGTCTGTGCTCAGTTATACCACACAGCCCGCAACCACGTGTCCAGACTCTACCCGTCTGTGCTCAGTTATACCGCACAACCACTTGTCCAGACTCTACCCGTCTGTGCTCAGTTATACCGCACAACCCGCAACCACGTGTCCAGACTCTACCCGTCTGTGCTCAGTTATACCGCACAACCACGTGTCCAGACTCTACCCGTCTGTGCTCAGTTATACCGCACACCCGCAACCACGTGTCCAGACTCTACCCGTCTGTGCTCAGTTATACCGCACAACCCGCAACCACGTGTCCAGACTCTACCCGTCTGTGCTCAGTTATACCGCACAACCCGCAACCACGTGTCCAGACTCTACCCGTCTGTGCTCAGTTATACCGCACAACCACGTGTCCAGACTCTACCCGTCTGTGCTCAGTTATACCCGCAACCACGTGTCCAGACTCTACCCGTCTGTGCTCAGTTATACCGCACAACCCGCAACCACGTGTCCAGACTCTACCCGTCTGTGCTCAGTTATACCGCACAACCCGCAACCACGTGTCCAGACTCTACCCGTCTGTGCTCAGTTATACCGCACAACCCGCAACCACGTGTCCAGACTCTACCCGTCTGTGCTCAGTTATACCGCACAACCACGTGTCCAGACTCTACCCGTCTGTGCTCAGTTATACCGCACAACCCGCAACCACGTGTCCAGACTCTACCCGTCTGTGCTCAGTTATACCGCACAACCCGCAACCACGTGTCCAGACTCTACCCGTCTGTGCTCAGTTATACCGCACAACCCGCAACCACGTGTCCAGACTCTACCCGTCTGTGCTCAGTTATACCGCACAACCCGCAACCACGTGTCCAGACTCTACCCGTCTGTGCTCAGTTATACCACACAACCCGCAACCACGTGTCCAGACTCTACCCGTCTGTGCTCAGTTATACCGCACAACCCGCAACCACGTGTCCAGACTCTACCCGTCTGTGCTCAGTTATACCGCACAACCACGTGTCCAGACTCTACCCGTCTGTGCTCAGTAATACCGCACAACCCGCAACCACGTGTCCAGACTCTACGCGTCTGTGCTTAGTTATACCGCACAACCCGCAACCACGTGTCCAGACTCTACCCGTCTGTGCTCAGTTATACCGCACAACCCGCAACCACGTGTCCAGACTCTACCCGTCTGTGCTCAGTTATACCGCACAACCCGCAACCACGTGTCCAGACTCTACCCGTCTGTGCTCAGTTATACCACACAACCCGCAACCACGTGTCCAGACTCTACCCGTCTGTGCTCAGTTATACCGCACAACCCGCAACCACGTGTCCAGACTCTACCCGTCTGTGCTCAGTTATACCACACAGCCCGCAACCACGTGTCCAGACTCTACCCGTCTGTGCTCAGTTATACCGCACAACCCGCAACCACGTGTCCAGACTCTACCCGTCTGTGCTCAGTTATACCGCACAACCCGCAACCACGTGTCCAGACTCTACCCGTCTGTGCTCAGTTATACCGCACAACCCGCAACCACGTGTCCAGACTCTACCCGTCTGTGCTCAGTTATACCGCACAACCCGCAACCACGTGTCCAGACTCTACCCGTCTGTGCTCAGTTATACCACACAACCACGTGTCCAGACTCTACCCGTCTGTGCACAGTTATACCCGCAACCACGTGTCCAGACTCTACCCGTCTGTGCTCAGTTATACCGCAACCACGTGTCCAGACTCTACCCGTCTGTGCTCAGTTATACCGCAACCGCAACCACGTGTCCAGACTCTACCCGTCTGTGCTCAGTTATACCCGCAACCACGTGTCCAGACTCTACCCCTCTGTGCTCAGTTATACCGCACAACCCGCAACCACGTGTCCAGACTCTACCCGTCTGTGCTCAGTTATAACGCGCAACCACGTGTCCAGACTATACGCGTCTGTGCTCAGTTATACCCGCAACCACGTGTCCAGACTCTATCCGTCTGTGCTCAGCTATACCCGCAACCACGTGTCCAGACTCTACCCGTCTGTGCTCAGTTATACCGCACAACCCGCAACCACGTGTCCAGACTCTACCCGTCTGTGCTCAGTTATACCGCACAACCACTTGTCCAGACTCTACCCGTCTGTGCTCAGTTATACCACACAGCCCGCAACCACGTGTCCAGACTCTACCCGTCTGTGCTCAGTTATACCGCACAACCACTTGTCCAGACTCTACCCGTCTGTGCTCAGTTATACCGCACAACCACGTGTCCAGACTCTACCCGTCTGTGCACAGTTATACCGCACAACCACGTGTCCAGACTCTACCCGTCTGTGCTCAGTTATACCGCACAACCCGCAACCACGTGTCCAGACTCTACCCGTCTGTGCTCAGTTATACCGCACAACCCGCAACCACGTGTCCAGACTCTACCCGTCTGTGCTCAGTTATACCCGCAACCACGTGTCCAGACTCTACCCGTCTGTGCTCAGTTATACCGCACAACCTGCAACCACGTGTCCAGACTCTACCCGTCTGTGCTCAGTTATACCGCACAACCACGTGTCCAGACTCTACCCGTCTGTGCTCAGTTATACCACACAGCCCGCAACCACGTGTCCAGACTCTACCCGTCTGTGCTCAGTTATACCACACAGCCCGCAACCACGTGTCCAGACTCTACCCGTCTGTGCTCAGTTATACCGCACAACCACGTGTCCAGACTCTACCCGTCTGTGCTCAGTTATACCGCACAACCCGCAACCACGTGTCCAGACTCTACCCGTCTGTGCTCAGTTATACCGCACAACCACGTGTCCAGACTCTACCCGTCTGTGCTCAGTTATACCGCACAGCCCGCAACCACGTGTCCAGACTCTACCCGTCTGTGCTCAGTTATACCACACAGCCCGCAACCACGTGTCCAGACTCTACCCGTCTGTGCTCAGTTATACCACACAGCCCGCAACCACGTGTCCAGACTCTACCCGTCTGTGCTCAGTTATACCGCACAACCACGTGTCCAGACTCTACCCGTCTGTGCTCAGTTATACCCCGCAACCACGTGTCCAGACTCTACCCGTCTGTGCTCAGTTATACCACACAGCCCGCAACCACGTGTCCAGACTCTACCCGTCTGTGCTCAGTTATACCGCACAACCCGCAACCACGTGTCCAGACTCTACCCGTCTGTGCTCAGTTATACCGCACAACCACGTGTCCAGACTCTACCCGTCTGTGCTCAGTTATACCACACAGCCCGCAACCACGTGTCCAGACTCTACCCGTCTGTGCTCAGTTATACCACACAGCCCGCAACCACGTGTCCAGACTCTACCCGTCTGTGCTCAGTTATACCGCACAACCACGTGTCCAGACTCTACCCGTCTGTGCTCAGTTATACCCCGCAACCACGTGTCCAGACTCTACCCGTCTGTGCTCAGTTATACCACACAACCCGCAACCACGTGTCCAGACTCTACCCGTCTGTGCTCAGTTATACCGCACAACCCGCAACCACGTGTCCAGACTCTACCCGTCTGTGCTCAGTTATACCGCACAACCACGTGTCCAGACTCTACCCGTCTGTGCTCAGTTATACCACACAACCACGTGTCCAGACTCTACCCGTCTGTGCTCAGTTATACCCGCAACCACGTGTCCAGACTCTACCCGTCTGTGCTCAGTTATAACCGCAACCACGTGTCCAGACTCTACCCGTCTGTGCTCAGTTATACCCGCAACCACGTGTCCAGACTCTACCCGTCTGTGCTCAGTTATACCCGCAACCACGTGTCCAGACTCTACCCGTCTGTGCTCAGTTATACCGCACAACCCGCAACCACGTGTCCAGACTCTACCCGTCTGTGCTCAGTTATAACGCGCAACCACGTGTCCAGACTCTACCCGTCTGTGCTCAGTTATACCCGCAACCACGTGTCCAGACTCTACCCGTCTGTGCTCAGTTATACCCGCAACCACGTGTCCAGACTCTACCCGTCTGTGCTCAGTTATACCGCACAACCACGTGTCCAGACTCTACCCGTCTGTGCTCAGTTATACCGCACAACCCGCAACCACGTGTCCAGACTCTACCCGTCTGTGCTCAGTTATACCGCACAACCACGTGTCCAGACTCTACCCGTCTGTGCTCAGTTATACCGCACAACCACGTGTCCAGACTCTACCCGTCTGTGCTCAGTTATACCGCACAACCACGTGTCCAGACTCTACCCGTCTGTGCTCAGTTATACCGCACAACCCGCAACCACGTGTCCAGACTCTACCCGTCTGTGCTCAGTTATACCGCACAACCACGTGTCCAGACTCTACCCGTCTGTGCTCAGTTATACCGCACAACCACGTGTCCAGACTCTACCCGTCTGTGCTCAGTTATACCGCACAACCCGCAACCACGTGTCCAGACTCTACCCGTCTGTGCTCAGTTATACCGCACAACCACGTGTCCAGACTCTACCCGTCTGTGCTCAGTTATACCACACAACCACGTGTCCAGACTCTACCCGTCTGTGCTCAGTTATACCGCACAACCCGCAACCACGTGTCCAGACTCTACCCGTCTGTGCTCAGTTATACCGCACAACCACGTGTCCAGACTCTACCCGTCTGTGCTCAGTTATACCGCACAACCCGCAACCACGTGTCCAGACTCTACCCGTCTGTGCTCAGTTATACCGCACAACCACGTGTCCAGACTCTACCCGTCTGTGCTCAGTTATACCGCACAACCCGCAACCACGTGTCCAGACTCTACCCGTCTGTGCTCAGTTATACCGCACACCCGCAACCACGTGTCCAGACTCTACCCGTCTGTGCTCAGTTATACCGCACAACCCGCAACCACGTGTCCAGACTCTACCCGTCTGTGCTCAGTTATACCGCACAACCACGTGTCCAGACTCTACCCGTCTGTGCTCAGTTATACCCCGCAACCACGTGTCCAGACTCTACCCGTCTGTGCTCAGTTATACCGCACAACCCGCAACCACGTGTCCAGACTCTACCCGTCTGTGCTCAGTTATACCGCACAACCCGCAACCACGTGTCCAGACTCTACCCGTCTGTGCTCAGTTATACCGCACACCCGCAACCACGTGTCCAGACTCTACCCGTCTGTGCTCAGTTATACCGCACAACCCGCAACCACGTGTCCAGACTCTACCCGTCTGTGCTCAGTTATACCGCACAACCCGCAACCACGTGTCCAGACTCTACCCGTCTGTGCTCAGTTATACCGCACAACCACGTGTCCAGACTCTACCCGTCTGTGCTCAGTTATACCGCACAACCACGTGTCCAGACTCTACCCGTCTGTGCTCAGTTATACCACACAACCACGTGTCCAGACTCTACCCGTCTGTGCTCAGTTATACCCGCAACCACGTGTCCAGACTCTACCCGTCTGTGCTCAGTTATACCCGCAACCACGTGTCCAGACTCTACCCGTCTGTGCTCAGTTATACCCGCAACCACGTGTCCAGACTCTACCCGTCTGTGCTCAGTTATACCCGCAACCACGTGTCCAGACTCTACCCCTCTGTGCTCAGTTATACCGCACAACCCGCAACCACGTGTCCAGACTCTACCCGTCTGTGCTCAGTTATAACGCGCAACCACGTGTCCAGACTATACGCGTCTGTGCTCAGTTATACCCGCAACCACGTGTCCAGACTCTATCCGTCTGTGCTCAGTTATACCCGCAACCACGTGTCCAGACTCTACCCGTCTGTGCTCAGTTATACCGCACAACCCGCAACCACGTGTCCAGACTCTACCCGTCTGTGCTCAGTTATACTGCACAACCACTTGTCCAGACTCTACCCGTCTGTGCTCAGTTATACCACACAGCCCGCAACCACGTGTCCAGACTCTACCCGTCTGTGCTCAGTTATACCGCACAACCACTTGTCCAGACTCTACGCGTCTGTGCTCAGTTATACCGCACAACCTCGTGTCCAGACTCTACCCGTCTGTGCACAGTTATACCGCACAACCACGTGTCCAGACTCTACCCGTCTGTGCTCAGTTATACCGCACAACCCGCAACCACGTGTCCAGACTCTACCCGTCTGTGCTCAGTTATACCGCACAACCCGCAACCACGTGTCCAGACTCTACCCGTCTGTGCTCAGTTATACCCGCAACCACGTGTCCAGACTCTACCCGTCTGTGCTCAGTTATACCGCACAACCTGCAACCACGTGTCAAGACTCTACCCGTCTGTGCTCAGTTATACTGCACAACCACTTGTCCAGACTCTACCCGTCTGTGCTCAGTTATACCACACAGCCCGCAACCATGTGTCCAGACTCTACCCGTCTGTGCTCAGTTATACCACACAGCCCGCAACCACGTGTCCAGACTCTACCCGTCTGTGCTCAGTTATACTGCACAACCACTTGTCCAGACTCTACCCGTCTGTGCTCAGTTATACCGCACAACCCGCAACCACGTGTCCAGACTCTACCCTTCTGTGCTCAGTTATACCGCACAACCACTTGTCCAGACTCTACCCGTCTGTGCTCAGTTATACCACACAGCCCGCAACCACGTGTCCAGACTCTACCCGTCTGTGCTCAGTTATACCACACAGCCCGCAACCACGTGTCCAGACTCTACCCGTCTGTGCTCAGTTATACCACACAGCCCGCAACCACGTGTCCAGACTCTACCCGTCTGTGCTCAGTTATACCGCACAACCACGTGTCCAGACTCTACCCGTCTGTGCTCAGTTATACCCCGCAACCACGTGTCCAGACTCTACCCGTCTGTGCTCAGTTATACCACACAACCCGCAACCACGTGTCCAGACTCTACCCGTCTGTGCTCAGTTATACCGCACAACCCGCAACCACGTGTCCAGACTCTACCCGTCTGTGCTCAGTTATACCGCACAACCACGTGTCCAGACTCTACCCGTCTGTGCTCAGTTATACCACACAGCCCGCAACCACGTGTCCAGACTCTACCCGTCTGTGCTCAGTTATACCACACAGCCCGCAACCACGTGTCCAGACTCTACCCGTCTGTGCTCAGTTATACCGCACAACCCGCAACCACGTGTCCAGACTCTACCCGTCTGTGCTCAGTTATACCACACAGCCCGCAACCACGTGTCCAGACTCTACCCGTCTGTGCTCAGTTATACCACACAGCCCGCAACCACGTATCCAGACTCTACCCGTCTGTGCTCAGTTATACCGCACAACCCGCAACCACGTGTCCAGACTACGCGTCTGTGCTCAGTTATACCGCACACAGCGTTTAGATGACAGCGTGTACACAATGAATCACATTAGAAGAGTTCTGTATATGCTGTCCTTATTCTGTCTCTTTAAAAGCTATTAAACGATCAGTCAGACTTGTATTTTGGTTACTAACATCATACAACTAGATAGAACTAGATAGAAATCCCAAAGATCCCAAGAAATCCCACAGAACATTGGACTCAGTGTGTACATAATTATGACGAATCCTACGAAAAACGGTCTTAAATGTTCTATAGAAGGCAATACACACATTGTACATGTTGGGTGTGGAAAAAGTCGGTGTATGTACGCTTTAATCTCATGATAAAACCCGTCGGATTGTTCGAGACCGGTCTGTTCGCACTACGAGTAGTGGCTCATAACGAGGCGTGCTTAAAGCAGCATTACATCGTAATAAAGGATGTTTTGGGTAAATACTAAATGTGTGTGTGTTTACAAAAATAGAAATAGTCGCTCAGAAACGATAAAATTCTAATAAATTTAAACCGTCGTATACGCGAATTTGTTTATCAACACACGAAATATAAACACGCACAGCGCGCATGCGTGAAACAACAGAGGATGTAGAAACATCGTGTATATGTTGAACATCTTCCTCTATGTCGAACTCCTCGCGGGGATGTACACATGTCCCTAAAAGACGTAGCTAACAGAGGTATGAATCAACATATCAAGTAATTTATTTAAAAATGACAAATGGGGACGATTCATTCCGAATGTAAACACGTGCGGACGATGCGTTCCGGTTGTAAACAAGTGCGTGACCGATCGACTCGGAAAGATCCAGATGAGAACAATAATAACGGATAACATGTTTTGTGTAAATGTACTAATATGTGACATAAATTTAATGAAGCAATTGTGTGGCATAAAGACGTGCTATATGTATAAACTTCTGGTTTTTCTTTATGTAGAATGATAAAGCTATGATTTGGCATATGTTGGCATAACACACGATTACTATAATTTATCATACATGTACTATTTTAGAAGTTCATCGTGATATTCAATAAATCATTATTTTGAGTCTATTTCGTTGACAAATATATTGTTAACTTAAAGAATATTACCAAACCAACCTAACTAACCATTCCATTAGATTCCTTGGCCCCTAAACTATAGGTTTAGACACTTTATTTGTGTTTCTATCTATCCTGGTTGCAAAGATATGGCGAAATATGTAAAAGCTTTCCGCTCCATGGCGGCCATTTTGAAATCCAAGATGGCGGCCAAGAAAGTGAAATGCCAGAATGACAACCTACTTTTTCAATTACCCAAGGAGTAGACGAACATTTTGATATATGTTGGCATATGCTACCCTTTAACATTATCAACATTTATTTTTAGAGCCTTTATTGAGATTTTCATCCTGACTATAATGTTAGAATGTGTAGCAGCATTGCTACCCATACATAGCAATTGAATTTTTCAAATATCTTTTATTTCATACGATGTATATATATGCTGCTTTAAAGAAAGCGAAGTTAGCGTGTATACAACTACTATACATACATATGCTTGTATCGTACATGTGTAGCCTTGGAACAGGCGTTGATATATATTTGCCTGGTCAGTCATATAAATACAGTTTAACACTGAGACCATTAAATTGGGCCGTATTGAGTTTCTGATAATGTCATTTTGCCAGAAGTAAATTAGTGAAAAATCGACAGACTGTAACCCAGGCTAGTACATGTATTAGTATACAAGTGGTTTCCGAGTGGTGAAAGTACGTGATGCATGATGGGGCTTCGTGTATCTACTTATCTTTGTCGTTCGCTAGCATTCAGTTGTGGTAGATTATGCAATACAGGTTAGTACGTATCACTATTGTTTATGCATGTGCGTAGGCGTACTGAAAATATCTTTCAAATAGAAGCTATCTTGTTTAGTTTAGGTTAGTTTCAAAATTAAACATTAGTTATTTTACAAGGTTTATTCAAATTTACTTTAGCTAAATTACAACTTATATTAATCACTCGCGAGACCTCTTTCCGGATGGAATCCACCACGAGGGAGAGAGGAGGCAATGTGGAGTTTAAATACCTTGCTGAAGGACATAATCGCAACTGGCTACAACTAGGCGATAACTCCTGGCATTTCGCACCCTAAACGAGCCGTATGACCTAAGCAGTTTGTGCGACTTAGTCTGGGCTGTCCGATTAGCGCAGTGGTTAGCGCGCTCTCTTTTCACCAATGCAACCCGGGTTCGATCCTCGGACCGGGAAGTATATGAGATGGTACAGTGGCCGCCAGATCGGACAGGTGGGTTTTCTCCGGGTACTCCGGTTTCCTCCCACACAAATGACCACATAATTATACGCTTTTATCCGCGCCTACAAGAGTGATTAATATAAGTTGTTAAAACTTGCTTCGCAATCGTTGTAAAATAAATAAAGTTTAAACTTAGTCTGGGTTCCATTTTCACTTTTTTACTTCCGCCATACCATGTTAGCAGAAACTGAATTAATGATTTGGGTGTTAAATAAATGTATTTAAAGCGACATTACATCGCAAAAAGCCACCCCCAAAAAATGCGTTTTATCTTATACAAATTCTTCCGAAATAATTCGAACACTAACTTTCTATATATATATACATGTATACAGTGTTTTTGTGGTATACAAACTCTCAAAAGTGAAACTAGTATTTCATACAAGATCATCTACGCTCCAGAATTGATTATTGTTTACTATTGGCGTCAATACCAAGAGCGTGCATCTGTCGTTTAGAGATATTTTTAATCGTATTAGTCTACAAAAATATACACATGCACAAATGGTGAGATATCACGGTAAATCTGTACCATCAATCGTGTTATTCAGGATACACACATTGCATTTTGCATGGATGTTGACCCTGTTTACATTAGTGAGTTATGTCAACAAACGTCGTATACGACGTTTATTTATTAGTTGAAATACTCAGCTTTTGAGGAAAATATTCGGAAAACAATTATACCATATAATAGGAAAATACATTCTGTAGAAATTTGCTTTTTCACCGATGTAGTGTCGCTTTAATTATATGACGGACAAGGACGACTATATTAACCACTGTTCTCGAGCTAGGTGCGAATGTAATCACCAAATAATAAGTTTAAGTACATCAGGGGCGTAGCATGGCTGGAATCGATGTGTAGGCCAACTTAAGACGGGAGGGAGTCCGGGGATCGTCCCCAGGAAAACTATTTATAGCGTATATAATTTAATCTTGGCCTCCCGATTTTTGTTGCATATTTGGCATTTTTATTTTTTCGATTTTTCGGAGGAAAGTGTAGGCCACGGCCTATAGGAAGCTACGCCAATGTACATGTATAACCTAACTAAGAGGGGTTTCGTGAAACAGCTTTTAGTGACTTTCATCCTAAGTTCCTCATAAGTTCACACTTTCAGGCGCGTAGCTAGGCCTAAATATGGATTATGCACCATTCTAGGGGGGGGAGTTCCGCTATATTGTCTCAGGTGACTATTGCATACTATGAACATCAGCTACAATCAATATATGTTGGCATTTCGATCATGTCTGCTTTCTTGTGAATGACCAAATGTCTGTGCCCCCTTACGATCCAGATTTTATTGTATTTTTCGCATTGAAATAATTTTCATTTTCAGGAACTATCAAACTATCACGTACATGCGTAAGCCTAGCTACGCGCCAGACTTTGTCATAAGTATGCTTCGTGAAACGGGCCCCTGTAGTCCAGTGGTTAACACGTTGGACTGGTAATCCAGGGATCGCAGGTCTCGTGTTAGTGCTTTACACCGTGCATGTAAAAGAACCAGAGGAGACTCTGGAATGGGTCGGTCTCTCTCTGTATCATTGCACTATCCTCCAAAATCTAAAATGACTAATCTCTTCAGGAGGCGTCGCTCATATGGGTAACCGGTATCGACGGTAAATAAACCGTAAAACACACAAACAAATATCTAACCTTCCCTGTTGGAATTTGGATGAAAGAGAATAACATATTACGTCATGACTATGACGTGGCATTCATCACAGGAACTTGAAATTGTATCCATAGGCCACCAACGGTCTCGTACCTCTATCCTAGGACACCCCCCCTCTATTTTTTATGGATAAAATTTCCTGTGCATTCATACTCTACAACTCTGATTTATTTTAGTTCTACACAATGCCTCACGCACGAGAGAAATAGAAGGGGCGTGGAATTTAAATGCCTTGTCTAAGGGCACAATCGTAACGACTCCAGTTGGCCTCGAACTCAGGCCTACCACTGCACTATCACGACGTTCACTCTCATGAGACGATTCAGCCAAGATATCGAGTTGTGAATATTGTTCATTTGGCCACATTCTCTCTATATTTGAAAATGCCATCGAAATGAAAATAGTATATACTAGCAGGTGATATTACAGTATTCAGCTATAGACCTACGACGAATTGCATTAAATAGTCAATGTACAAAATTAAACATGATTCTAAGATATTGTATTTATTTTCAGAGAGTGAACGATATACATGTGGATATAATTCCAATCGAGTTGTCTTCCCAATAATTTCGATCCTGAACAAACTACACCACGAAATGATTTCTCTAGATTTTGCACTCATCACGTGTCTAATCACGTGTCTCACACTCACAACAGCTGAAATAGTACAGCCATGCGAGTGTAGAATAGACATAGAGCATCGTACAGCTGACTGTTCGGGGTTACAAATGACCAATATTTCAGATATATTGAATTGCGTTCCAATGAACACTAAAGAACTCAATCTAAGCAATAACAACCTAAACGAGATTCCATCGGGATTTTTCATCAGGTTTCCGTATATGGAGAACTTGATACTGGACAATAATAGGATTGTATATCTGAAGAGTGGATCATTTAAAGGTTTGTCCCAGCTTGATAATTTGTCAGTCAGATTTAACCTGCTCTCTCACAACGAATCCTATGCCGTCGACGTATTCTCCCCTTTACACAATCTTCACAAACTGAACATGCAAGGCAATTGTCACCCCGACATGCATTGTTCATATCCGGATACAGCTTTATCAGCACTTACCTCCCTTCAGTATCTCCATATTGATGGAATAGCCGATTTAGATCTTGGTGTTGGATTTTCCAAGTTGACAAGTCTCTATGCCCTGTACTTCAGCAATAACGACAATGTTTATTGTCACATGCCAGTTCTAACAGCAACCACGTTTGCGGCACTGCGACAAACTCCGCTCTCGAAGTTGCATCTTGACGGATGTGACGTAGTTAAACTAGCACCAAACGTGTTCCGCGGATTGCGCAATCTTACCACGTTAATTGTAACAGGCAACCGGAACCTATGTTCAGATAGTATTGACAATGCAACTGTTGGACTAAACGAAACAAATATAAAAATGTTACAATTCAATGAATGGTGCAGTGGGAGGCGAGGTTATCCCAAACTAGGTGATCTTAAAGGTCTGAAGAATACGTCATTGAAACGTCTGGATCTAGGATGGAATAAAATTAACTACGTGGATCCTCTCATCATGGAAAACCTTCCTACCTCCATAGAATACTTTTCATTGAAGAGGAACTTTCTCAATAATGCTGAATTTCTTGCAAAATTAAGGTTGTTAAATCAAGTAAAGACAATTGATGTCAGCTACCAAAACTATTATACCTACGCAAGTCCACCAAATGCAAGCAACGCACTTAGTTCCAAACGCGCAAACAAGGATGATAAACTCACCACGGTACACATATATCTACCGGAAAACGTTAGGACAATCTACATGAGTAATATCAAACTGCATTATCCAATATTTTCTGCAACGTTTGGTCCAAATAAACTCCAATATCTAGACGGATCCAGTTGCATGTTATTGGCATTTCTTGGTCCAGTGTATGGGCTAAACGAACTACAGTTTTTGAATCTATCACACAACAGATTTACACTATTTAGCCCTTTGTCTTTAATCGATATGGGTAATCTAACCACACTGCTATTGCAACATAATGAAATCGGTGCCTCATTGTACAGCGATAAAAAAGGGCTGACGTTTTCCAGGCAAAGGAAGCTTGAAGTCCTTGACCTTAGTAATAACATTATTAAGGATCTTCCATATCAACTGTTTGTAAACCAAATAAATTTAAAGAATCTTTCAATGGCGGATAATTCAATAAAGAATGTCAGTTTCTCGTTGAATACAATGACAAATCTGCAACATTTAAATGTGTCCGGAAATCAAATAGAGTACATATCTAATGCTAACACGGCAGCCTTGGATCGCATTGCAGCAACACATCAGATAGATCTGGACTTATCTGGCAACACGCTCGCATGTCGTTGTGATAGTCAACACTTTATGAAATGGTTGGCGCTAACTGAAGTCAATATCGTTGATAAAGACAACCTCTATTGCTTGTATAAAAACAATACCATATTGAGCATATCAAGGCTGGACGAGATACAAATACAATTAAAGTATGACTGTACGTTGGCGATTGTTCTGACTTCATGTGTGACGGGTTTTGTCGTATTGCTACTAGTCCTGTCTCTCGTGGCAGTGTTGTACCACAAACGTTGGCAGCTACGCTATCTGTATTACATTGGCAGACAGAACGTCAATCCATATCACCCTCTAGAAGATGAAGAGATCCTATTAGAAATAGACGCCTACATATCGTATGAAATGTACTATGACGTCACTGATGATGTCACAATGCACCAGGTAGTTGCCGATACGTTATATCCATACCTTACACAGCGAGGATTTGTGATAAAAATACGCGAAGAACTCCACAGCGGTAAAATGTTACATGATGTAATTTCCGAAGCCGTTAGAAAGAGTCGTAAAGTAATTGCAATTTTGACGCCGATGTATTGCAAGGAATTCTGGACCACTTTCGAGTTTAATATGGCAGCTTATGAAGGGATATATACCAAACGGAATATAATAATTCCTGTTCTAGCGGGTGACGTACCAGTATCAGATATATACATGACACCAGAAATACGGTCTTTTATAATGACAAAAGTGAAATCCAATGAAGTGCTCCGTTTCCCATCATCCGAGAACTATGATAGTCAAATAAATGCATTTACCCAGCAACTAGAACAATTTCTAAGATATTAAACTGTAGCATTGGGTACAGCCATATACATGTATGTTACGTCTGGGCCGTTGTTATTCATTGGGACTGTACATGGGGATTTGTCAAGTGACATCCCAGCGTATGTCGAAACATGTGATTATTCTTCATTGGGAGTGTGCAGGGCGATTTGTCAAGTGACATCCCAGTGTATGTCGAAACATATGATTATTCTTCACCGGATTGTACAAGGGTATTTGTCTAGTGAGATCCCAGTGTATGTCGAAACATGTGATTATTCTTCACCGGATTGTACAAGGGTATTTGTCTAGTGACATCCCAGTGTATGTCGAAACATGTGATTATTCTTCACCGGATTGTACAAGGGTATTTGTCTAGTGATATCCAAGTGTATGTCGAAACATGTGATTATTCTTCACCGGATTGTACAAGGGTATTTGTCTAGTGACATCCCAGTGTATGTCGAAACATGTGATTATTCTTCACCGGATTGTACAAGGGTATTTGTCTAGTGACATCCCTGTGTATGTCGAAACATGTGATTATTCTTCATTGGGAGTGTGCAGGTGGATTTGTCAAGTGACCGCGATGTTGGAGTAGTCTAGAGTGCAACATGGCGGGATGTTCGTTGCCTCCGTACCTCTATAGGTTGTATGTCTGCGTTGGACCTATGCACGGACGATATCAAGAGAGAATTGTTGACGAAGAAATGGGAAAAGGCACACTTGTTCACCTTTCCATCAAGGTACATTAGAAGCAGCATTACATTACCAGTAATGTTATGATACAAGCGATGACGGATGAGTGACTGTTTAGCGTTATGTCTGCACTATGTCTAATTAATTTATATCAATTCTATTTCCCCAAGCCCTTTGTAACCTACTTGACATCGTTGTGTGTGCATTGAAATCGCCGCATGTGCATTGTTATTGCGGTATGACTAAAGTGCGAATATGACCCATATTCGCGAATATGACATCGCGTTTGCGAATATGACATCGCGTTTGCGAATATGACATTTATTTTCATCATAGTGCATTTACTCTGCGATAATGTGAAGATTTAAGTTACTAATGTTATGTGGTTATCCAATATGTATACTATAAAATTAATTAAAGAAATATATTTTATAATTAATGAGTTAGATGTTTTAGGCCCTTTTAGAATAAATATGGATTTACGAATATGACATTACGGATATGATCTGGCGAACATGACTTCAGTCTACTACTGGGTGGATTTACAAATATGACATTTACGGATATGAATTTAACCGACTATTGCGAATATGACATTACGAATATGATTTCTACTGAACCGAATATGACCTGGCGAATATGGCTTTAGTCTACTACTGTCTGATTGTTAATATAACCTTACAAATATGACTTCGACTGGACTGAATATATGACCTACAAATATGACTTAAGCCTACTACTGACTGTTAATATGACCGTACGATTGAGAAATCGTGAAGACAAATGGGGGACATACAGGAGTGGGGTTTAAGGTAGTTTCAGAATAATTGCTGGTAGCAAAAGGAGACCGAAGCCTCAGTGGTTACAAATGCATCATTGGCTGCGCTATTCGGTGTCAGAAGATGAATTATATTGCGTTTGCTGCCTGCTGTTTGGAAAGAAAGAGTCGAAGGAGAAGACATTTGTAAACCCGATCACCGACTGGAAAAACTTCTTTGACTATTGCAAACGTTATTTAGTCAATACTACACAACACAACGGATGTACTCATGCTGCAGAACACTTATTGAGTGTTGTTGATCACAAGAATGAATCGGTTGTTAGTATGCTGTCCTCCAGTCATGCAATCGACATGCTCTTAAAAAAATCATCGATGTCATTATCTTGTGTGGTAAACAGAACATACTAATTCGAGGGCATACGGACGACAGGAGCAATTTTCACGCAATCCTACACGCAACTGCAAAGGAGGATCCAGTTGTGTCTGACCATCTGGTAGGGGGCGATGCCCGAGCAAAATACACGTCCCCGGATATCCAGAATGAAATAATTCAGCTATGCTCCAAACAAGTAAGAAATGCCATTGTTTCTGACTGTGGTGACGCCCCTTGTTTTGCTATAATAGCAGATGAGGCAACGGACAAGGCAACAAAGGAGCAACTATCGATGTGTATTCGTTTTCTTGACAGCAAAGAACAGTTAGTTGTTCGCGAAGAGTTCATCGGTTTAGTTCACGCAGAAAGTAACAAGGGGATGCATTGTCACAGCTCATTATTTCTTCGTTAGAAGAAGCAGGTCTAGACATCGCCAAACTGAGAGCCCAGTGTTACGACGGAGCCTCAAACATGTCAGGCAAATATCGTGGAGTGCAAGCTAGAATACGCGAGGTGGCGCCATTGGCCAACTATGTGCACTGTAAATCACATTGTCTCAATCTGGCACTAGTACATAGCAGTAAAGTAGCTTGTGTTAGAACGATGATGTCTACCGTACAAGACATAGCGTTTGCCGTTGACTATTCTGCCAAACGGTTGACCGCATTTTCGAACGAGATGGAAGCAGATGGAGGAACCAGGGAGCAGATGGAAAAACGAACCAAGCTCCGTACACTGTGCGAGACCAGATGGTCAAGTAGAGCTGATTCTCTCTACACCTTCAAGACGGCATACCCTGTTGTGGTACATGCGCTGGAAACTCTACAGGACGACGGAAACGACAAAGCCGGACAACATCTGGCAGCTATTCTGCGATTTGAATTTATTGTAGCACTGGTTACAGCAGAGAATATACTTAGTGGCGCGGTTGCCCTTACCAACTTCTTGCAAGCAGTTGATACCGACCTGCTAGAAGCTATGATCGAGTGTAAAGTTGTTTTGCATAGACTCGATGATGTACGGAATGACCCCGCAGTGTGGGATGCCCCGTTTGAGTCGGCTGTGCTGTTAGCACAATAATTTGACATTCAACCCCGTGTACCCCGCCGGGTTGGCAGACAACAACACCGGACCAATCATCCTGCAAATAACCCATCGGATTACTGGAAAGTGTCGCTATTCTACGTGTTTATCGACCATCTTGTAAAAGAGATTACTCAACGACTTCTTCAAAACGAGGACCGGTTTGCCGCAGAGTACCTTGTCCCATGCAAGCTACATGACCTCACTGATGCCATCATCGACACCATCTATGACAGGTATTGCCATGGTCTAGCCAATGGACGCGATGCTTTCCGTCTTGAAGTCACTAGGTGGAAGACAAGATGGAGTATATCTGAGCAGAAACCACGACGACTTGTGGACACACTGAAGGCCACCAACAAGCAGCTGTACCCCGATGTGTTCATGGTGTTGTCCATCCTGCTCACTATGCCGGCTTCATCAGCCTCTTGGTTCAGTGCCATGCGTCGAATTAAAAATGTCCTGAGAGCCACGATGGGAGATGTCCGTCTGTCAGGCCTGGTACTCTTACATCTCCACCGACAGATGGATATTGACGTTGACAAAATAATCAACGACTTTGCTGCAGCCAAAACCAGACGTTTGGACTTTTTGTGATTAGTTTGTCAGGGTGCATCACATGTCCGGGTCAACTGGACGTCTGTTCTACGTGTAGTATACAGTGACTGGGGTACACGTCAGTTTGTAATTAGCTTTAACATTATCTTGACTAATAATGCTCATTTTTGTTCAAGGGCAAATGTGTTGCTTAACCTTCAACTTAGTAAGTCGATGAAAGCAGTGAAGTGTGTTACATATATACCTGTATGTGTATGTTTTGTTGAAAAATAAAACCAACAGTATCATCCGTCATTTCATCACTTTTACAGTTTCCACCACTATTTACGCAATCATTTGTCCCTTAAAACCCGCTCTTCAAAAGGCCTCAGGATATGTCAGAAGCCACCAGTTGCATTCTAATTTTCAAAAATTCTTGGGGGGGCCCCCCAAAACCCCCTTTCAACTTTCGCGGCACCGCCGCTCAGTGGTTCTGCCTGCACATTGTGACGTTCCTGGCTACGCCCCTGGAGGCAAACGACGTCCATTAATATGCTGCATTGTATAGGTTGACATTGTAGTGACGGCCATGTTGTCACATGCCCTACTGCCAGTGTACCTCATCTCGATCATAAAGGGGTATGTGCAAGTGTGTATTGTATAGGTTGACATTGTAGCGACGGCCATGTTGTCACATGCCCTACTGCCAGTGTACCCCGTCTCGATCGTAAAGGGGTATGTGCAAGTGTGTATTATATAGGTTGTCACATGTCCTACTGCCAGTGTACCTCATCTCGATCGTAAAGGGGTATGTGCAAGTGTGTATTGTATAGGTTGTTACATGCCCTACTGCCAGTGTACCTCATCTCGATCATAAAGGGGTATGTGCAAGTGTGTATTGTATAGGTTGACATTGTAGTGACGGCCATGTTGTTACATGCCCTACTGCTAGTGTACCTCATCTCGATCGTAAAGGGGTATATGCAAGTGTGTATTGTATAGGTTGTTACATGCCCTACTGCCAGTGTACCTCATCTCGATCATAAAGGGGTATGTGCAAGTGTGTACGGTATAGGTTGACATTGTAGTGACGGCCATGTTGTTACATGCCCTACTGCTAGTGTACCTCATCTCGATCGTAAAGGGGTATGTGCAAGTGTGTATTATATAGGTTGTTACATGCCCTACTGCCAGTGTACCTCATCTCGATCGTAAAGGGGTATGTGCAAGTGTGTATTATATAGGTTGTTACATGCCCTACTGCCAGTGTACCTCATCTCGATCGTAAAGGGGTATGTGCAAGTGTGTATTGTATAGGTTGTTGCATGCCCTACTGCCAGTGTACTTCATCATCTCGATCATAAAGGGGTATGTGCAAGTGTGTATTGTATAGGTTGACATTGTAGTGACGGCCATGTTGTTACATGCCCTACTGCTAGTGTACCTCATCTCGATCGTAAAGGGGTATGTGCAAGTGTGTATTGTATAGTTTGACATTGTAGTGACGGCCATGTTGTTACATACCCTACTGCCAGTGTGCCTTATCAAGATCTTGCGTGTTGTACTGCAACACAAGTGTGGCGGTATCAATCACTGCATGCCGTGCATGAACTAGATGCACATGTTTGTACAGTACGTAGGGCCATGTATGAACTAGATACACATGCTTGTACAGTACGTAGGGCCGTGCATGAACTAGATACACATGTTTGTACAGTATGTTGAGCCGTGCATGAACTAGATACACATGTTTGTACAGTACGTAGGGCCATGCATGAACTAGATACACATGTTTGTACAGTACGTAGGGCCATGCATGAACTAGATACACATGTTTGTACAGTACGTAGGGCCATGTATGAACTAGATACACATGTTTGTACAGTACGTAGGGCCGTGCATGAACTAGATACACATGTTTGTACAGTATGTTGAGCCGTGCATGAACTAGATACACATGTTTGTACAGTACGTAGGGCCATGCATGAACTAGATACACATGTTTGTACAGTACGTAGGGCCATGCATGAACTAGATACACATGTTTGTACAGTACGTAGGGCCATGTATGAACTAGATGCACATGTTTGTACAGTACGTAGGGCCGTGCATGAACTAGATACACATGTTTGTACAGTATGTTGAGCCGTGCATGAACTAGATACACATGTTTGTACAGTACGTAGGGCCATGCATGAACTAGATACACATGTTTGTACAGTACGTAGGGCCATGTATGAACTAGATACACATGTTTGTACAGTACGTAGGGCCGTGCATGAACTAGATACACATGTTTGTACAGTACGTTGAGCCATGCATGAACTAGAAACACATGTTTGTACAGTACATAGGGCCGTGCATGAACTAGATACACATGTTTGTACAGTACGTAGGGCCATGCATGAACTAGATACACATGTTTGTACAGTACATAGGGCCGTGCATGAACTAGATACACATGTTTGTACAGTACGTAGGGCCATGCATGAACTAGATACACATGTTTGTACAGTACGTAGGGCAGTGCATGAACTAGATACACATGTTTGTACAGTATGTAGAGCCGTGCATGAACTAGATACACATGTTTGTACAGTACGTAGGGCCATGCATGAACTAGATACACATGTTTGTACAGTACGTAGGGCCATGCATGAACTAGATACACATGTTTGTACAGTACGTAGGGCCATGCATGAACTAGATACACATATTTGTACAGTATGTAGGGCCGTGCATGAACTAGATACACATGTTTGTACAGTACGTAGGGCCATGCATGAACTAGATACACATGTTTGTACAGTACGTAGGGCCATGCATGAACTAGATACACATGTTTGTACAGTACGTAGGGCCATGCATGAACTAGATACACATATTTGTACAGTATGTAGGGCCGTGCATGAACTAGATACACATGTTTGTACAGTACGTACACCAATAACCTGTTCTTCCAGTGGATTGATTACTAGTGTTTCATGTACAATGTACATTAACCTTATTATAACAATTGTGTATCTGTGAAGTAATTCCTTATATCCAATTTGGGTGATAACTGTTATTAAATTTAAAACTCTTTTAATCTACACAGTAGTGTCCCTTTTTTCTTTTCAGTATCTTGGCCATTTTTGTTTTATTGCAGATTTTAGTCAAGATCAGCAATTTCAACAGTGTATTAGTCAACAAATTAGCTCGTGTTAAAACTGTATATTTGTAATATATGCTTATTATATTGTTAATGGCTTGTACTGTAATATAGATTTACTATCCTATCTTAACCCTTTCCTTCATAGAAGCACCTCTTGACACATAATAAAGGCCATACTCTCATGTAGTTCCAGTAATATCCATGGAGGTGGGATAGATATGGCAACTACTTATCCACTGTATGATAGCTAAATGGCTGTCGTTTGTATGGAGATATAATAGTATATTAACCTAAATCTCGTGTAGTCCCTGTAATATCTATGGAGGTGGGATAGATATGGCAACTACTTATCCAATGTATGATAGCTAAATGGCTGTCGTTTGTATGGAGATATAATAGTATATTAACCTAAATCTTGTGTAGTCCCTGTAATATATATGGGGGTGGGATAGATATGGCGACTACTTATCCACTGCATGATAGCTAAATGACTGTCGTTTGTATGGAGATATAATAGTATATTAACCTAAATCTCATGCAGTCCCAGTAATATCTATGGAGGTGGGATAGATATGGCGATTACTTATCCACTGCATGATAGCTAAATGGCTGTCATTTGTATGGAGATATAATAGTATATTAACCTAAATCTCTGAAGGAAAGGGTTAAATATGCAATATGTTTAATATTTTTATGCAATAGCGTTATACATTTAATCCACGTTCCTCAATGTACACATGTTGGAGACCGCCTCCGTGGTCAAGTGTTTACGGTCGCTGACTTGTATACCACTGTAACCTAGCATCACTGATGGTCACGGGTTCGAGCCCCGCTCAGAACGGGTTTCATTTATATGAAAAAGTTGGCAGTTTCTTACGGAGGTTGGTGCAACAAGTACTGGTTAACCGCTAGAGCCTGCCCAGGAAAGATGTTATTAGGTAAACTGTCCATCGTTCAAATGGGCAACCGGTAGCGACGTTAAATAAAATTTAAAAAATACATGTGTTAGCTCGTATTATTAATCTGATACCATGTTAGTAATATGAAATAACTTAAATGAGTACTGGTTATATGACTATATGTCCGACTCAACATTAATACAGACGGATCTGTAGTGCAGTGGTAACACGCTGGACTGGTAATCCAGTGATCGCAGTTTCGATCCCCCATCAGACCCTAATAAAATTAAGTCTTTCAGATGGGACGTTAAACCGAGGTCTCGTGTCGGTACTGTACACCGTGCATGTAAATGAACCAGAGGAGGCTCTGGAATGGGACGGGTCTCTGTCTGTATCATTGCACTATCCTCCAAAAATCTAAAATAACTAATTTCTTCAGGAGACGTCACTCATATGGTCAACCGGTAGCGACAATAAATAAACGTAAAACACACTCAAAATTAATGTTTTTTATCGTGTGTCTTACGTCAGTTATTTCCACTTTTGATCTAGTATGAGGTTAGTATATTATTGTTGACCTCAGATACACTATTTGGTTCTCTGTTAAGTTATTTCCACTTTTGATCAAGTATGAGGTTAGTATATTATTGTTGATCTCAGATACACTATTTGGTTCTCTGTTAAGTTATTTCCACTTTTGATCTAGTATGAAGTTAGTATATTATTGTTGACCTCAGATACACTATTTGGTTCTCTGCCAAGTTATTTCCACCTATGACCGGAGTATGAGGTTAGTATATTATTGTTGACCTCAGATACACTATTTGGTTGTCTGTTCTAGTATGAGATTAGTATATTATTGTTGACCTCAGCTACACTATTTGGTTCTCTGTTAAGTTATTTCCACTTTTGATCAAGTATGAGGTTAGTATATTATTGTTGACCTCAGATACACTATTTGGTTCTCTGCCAAGTTATTTCCACCTATGACCGGAGTATGAGGTTAGTATATTATTGGATGACTGTAACAGCTATTTACTTTCACATTGCCTATCACACTCAATGCTGCCACGTTTATATTTTTGTAAACATGTTCACGATTACTAATACATGACATATCTCCATCTAAACATTATTCAAAATGTGCTTTGTTCAATAGTCATGCTTAGTATCAATTGGTATATAATGTTACTTATACACCGGTAAACACCTGCGATGCCGCTTACATCATTGCACCATGATGCTGCTTATACCATTGCACCTGCGATGCTGCTTACATCATTGCACCTGCGATGCCGCTTACATCATTGCACCATGATGCTGCTTATACCATTGCACCTGCGATGCTGCTTACATCATTGCACCTGCGATGCCTCTTACATCATTGCACCTGCAATGCCACTTACATCATTGCACCTGTGATGCCGCTTACATCATTGCACCTGCGATGCCGCTTACATCATTGCACGATGATGCCGCTTACATCATTGCAACTGCGATGCCGCTTACATCATTGCACGATGATGCCACTTACATCATTGCACCTGCGATGCCGCTTACATCATTGCACGATGATGCTGCTTACACCATTGCACCTGCGATGCCGTTTACATCATTGCACCTGCGATGCCGCTTACATCATTGCACCTGCGATGCCTCTTACATCATTGCACCTGCGATGCCTCTTACATCATTGCACCAGCAATGCCACTTACATCATTGCAACTGCGATGCCGCTTACATCATTGCACCTGCGATGCCTCTTACATCATTGCACCTGCGATGCCACTTACATCATTGCACCTGTGATGCCGCTTACATCATTGCACCTGCTATGCCGCTTACATCATAAATAATTCTGAATCACAGCTGTATAGCCAAAGTGCATCAGACTTGTATGCAATTGTAGGATTGCAAATTTGCAATCACGGCAACAGTTCGAACCCATCCACAAGGCTTCAATATTATCATGAATTAAGGTTCTACCCGGTTAAACAATAAGTAAACGGGTATTGTCATTAAACGAACGACACAGCTCCGTTTACACGTGTAAACGTGGAAGATCTATTCAGGAGTGATACTACATACACAAAATACATTTATATCAAACATGTTCAGCTCGATGTTGTTAAAAACATTTAATAGCAGGGTTCATTCTAGGTCAGAATTTTTGGGAGAAGTGAGAAAGCGCGTTATCGCTTCCTTAAATGGTGTTCTTTAATATACTTCTGCAAAATAGGGTTAAAATGCACAGTACAACCATTAAATACAACATTTGAATAGAAGGAGTGCTTAATAATGGGCCAGTGTACTTACTAGACAAAATTTTGTTTGAAAATCGTAAAAACCCAATATTTTTTTTTTTTTTAGGGAGAAGTGGGGCCCCCAGAGGGCGAAATCAGGGTCCCTAGGGCGACAATTTCGCCCACATCGCCCTCTAAACTGATCCCTGAATAGTACAGAGAAATCTAATGCGGATGTTGTTGAACAATTGTATGTTATTCCGCTATGTCCAACACAAACCTACACACGTAGAGATAGAACCAGGCTTGTCCATTATCAAATAATCCATAACTGTGATGTCTCTGTGGTGTAATGGATACAGTATCTGCCATGTAACCAAGAGGTCGTGAGTTCAAACCCCCCATCAGATCCGCGGTGGTGGTGTCCTTAGGCAGGACACTGGAATCCACATTGCCTCCTTTCGTTCCATCATTGCGATGGATTCCATCAGCAATGAGGTCTCGAGAGTGATAAACTAATGTTGTAAGAACTTGTTTCGCAATAAGCTAAAATAAATTTGTATAAACTAATAACCCATAACATAACATGAACAGTCCATCGGCATTGTTTTATGCATGTTGCAGATTGAAGTCAGATAATATCTTATAGAATTTATGTGAAGCTTGTTTTTGCGTCTAAAATGCCTCGTCAGTTCAGCTAGTTTATAAAAAATTATTTTAGCTCGATTGCGAAACAAGTTCTTACAACATATACTAATCACTCTCGATACCTCATTCCTGATGGAATCCATCGCAACGAGGGAGAGAGAAGAGGCAACGTGGAATTTAAATGCCTTGCCTAAGGACACAATTGTAACGGCTCCAGCGGGGTTTCGAACTCCGGACGTTATAAAACTTATTTCAGATCTCAAACTCGAACTCAAGAAATTTGATTGGTTGATTGTGAGTTTCACACTCGGCTGAACCAATCAGAAGCTTGAGACTGAGTTTTGAGATTTGAGAAAAGCTTTATAATCTCCAGGCATGGTCATGGAGTTCCATATTATCAACATAATATTATCGTGGAAGTCATGATAGCTTCAGGTGCGAAAGGTCCGGAGTTCGAGCCCCACTGGAGCCGTTACGATTGTGCCCTTAGGCAAGGCATTTAAATTCCACGTTGCCTCTTCTCTCTCCCTCGTGGCGATGGATTCCATCAGGAATGAGGTCTCGAGAGTGATTTATATAAGTTGAAATAACTAGTTTCGCAATCGAGCTAAAATAAATTTGTATAAACTAACATAATATTAATTCAGTTACAAATAAGAAAACAGCCTATTTATGAATTGTCATCTGATACAATTATTTGAACTATTTTTAGCCTCACAATTATTTGAACTATTTTTAGCCTCTATTTTACCCAGCATACAAACAAAAGTTGGGAGGATAAACATTAAATATAATCAGAGATCACAACTAGCTTTTATATCAGAGTTCTTGTTTTTAAACTTTTAACGAATATGATACAGGGATCATTCTAGAGGGTGATGTGGGCGAAATTGTCGCCCTAGGGACCCTGACTTCGCCCTATGGGGGCCCCACTTCTCCCTAAAAAAAAAAAAAAATTTTTGTTTTTTAGAATTTTCAAACCAAATTTTGTCTAGTAAGATACACTGGCCCATTATAAAGCACTCCTATTCAAATGTTGTATTTAATGGTTGTATTGTGCATTTTGCAGAAGTATATTAAAGAACACCATTTAAGGAAGCCATCACGCGCTTTCTCAATTCTCCCAAAAATTCTGACCTAGAATGAACCCTGATGATATAGCAATTTGAAATATGAGAACAAAATGGCTGATCATGATGGCGGCCATTATTCAGTTTGCGACGTATATACTCCATTCACATTCCATAATTTCTGTACTGTCCGGTTAGCGCAGTGGATAGCGCGCTCGATTCTCACCAACACAACCCGGGCTCGAGCCTCGGATCGGGAAGTATGTGAGATAGTGCGGTGGTCGCCAGATCAAACTGGTGGTTTTTCTCCGGGTACTCCGGTTTCCTCCTACACGAATGACCACATTTACACTTTCATCCGCGCCAACGAGAGTGATTAATAGAAGTTGTTAAAGCTTATTTCGCAATCATTGTAAACTATATCAAGTTTAAACTAAACTACTATATATGGGTTGTACACGTAGATCTGGGTAAATTTTCCATCAATCACAGTCTCCCATCTCAATCACAGTCTCCCATCTCAATCTCTTCTATCATCAGACTACTGCTATCTACCACCGAAGTCTCTGCATTTAACGAGTCATAGAGCTGTGAAGTCAGTCTCATTATAGGTGCTGGGGGTAGAGGGTCCTTTGAACTTGATTGCTCATCCGCTGAGAAACCAGGCACACCAGTAGGGGCCATAAACACAGGGCTGTCCTCTAGATCTGAAAGAGTAGGTAATACTATTCAGTGAGAAATGGACCATAGAATGTCTCTATTTCCCAGTAATCATAGAATGTCTCTATTTCCCAGTAATCATAGAATGCTTCTATTTCCCAGTAATCATAGAATGTCTCTATTTCCCAGTAATCATAGACTGCCTCTATTTCCCAGTAATCATAGAATGTCTCTATTTCCCAGTAATCATAGAATGTCTCCATTTCTCACTGATGTATGTTCCATATTAAATATTATGACAGGGACCTACCTTCACATTGAGAGAGTTCCAATGATAGATGGTACAAGGTGTGATAGGACTGTGACAGGGACCTTCCTTCACAGGGAGTTAGTTCCAATGATAGATGGTACAAGGTATGACAGGATTGTGACAGGGACCTTCCTTCACAGGGAGTTAGTTCTAATGATAGATGGTACAAGGTTTGATAGGACTGTGACAGGGACCTTCCTTCACAGGGAGTTAGTTCTAATGATAGATGGTACAAGGTATGACAGGATTGTGACAGGGACCTTCCTTCACAGGGAGTTAGTTCTAATGATAGATGGTACAAGGTGTGATAGGACTGTGACAGGGACCTTCCTTCACAGGGAGTTAGTTCTAATGATAGATGGTACAAGGTGTGATAGGACTGTGACAGGGACCTTCCTTCACATTGAGAGAGTTCCAATGATAGATGGTACAAGGTGTGATAGGACTGTGACAGGGACCTTCCTTCACAGGGAGTTAGTTCCAATGATAGATGGTACAAGGTATGATAGGACTGTGACAGGGACCTTCCTTCACAGGGAGTTAGTTCCAATGATAGATGGTACAAGGTGTGATAGGATTGTGACAGGGACCTTCCTTCACAGGGAGTTAGTTCCAATGACAGATTCTATGAGGTATGACACGGTTGTAGTGGGAACCTACCTTCACATGGAAAGAGTTCCAATGATAGATTCTATGAGATATGACATAGTTGTAATGGGGACCTACCTTCACCGGGAGTTAGTTCCAATGACAGATTCTATGAGGTATGACACGGTTGTAGTGGGAACCTACCTCCACATGGAGAGAGTTCCAACATCAGAGATTCTACGAGGTTTGACAACATTGTAGTGAGAACCTACCTTCACCGGGAGAGAGTTCCAACATCAGAGATTCTACGAGGTTTGACAACATTGTAGTGGGGACCTACCTTCACCGGGAGAGAGTTCCAACATCAGCGATTCTACGAGGTTTGACAACATTGTAGTGGGGACCTACCTTCACCGGGAGAGAGTTCCAACATCAGAGATTCTACGAGGTTTGACAACATTGTAGTGGGGACCTACCTTCACCGGGAGAGAGTTCCAACATCAGAGATTCTACGAGGTTTGACAACATTGTAGTGGGGACCTACCTTCACCGGGAGAGAGTTCCAACATCAGAGATTCTACGAGGTTTGACAACATTGTGGTGGAGACCTACCTTCACCGGGAGAGAGTTCCAACATCAGAGATTCTACGAGGTTTGACAACATTGTGGTGGAGAAAGCATCATCCCTTCTGATCGCAAGTGCCTGCATATAATGTTAAACTACTATACAGAACATGTGTGTTTTACGTTTATTTATCGTCGCTACCGTTTACCCATATGAGCGACACCTCCTGAAGAGATTAGTAATTTTAGATTTTTGGAGGATAGTGCAATGATATAGACAGAGACCCATTCCAGAGTCTCCTCTGGTTCTTTTACGTACACAGTGTACAGCACCGACACAAGACCTCGGTTTAACGTCCCATCTGAAAGACTGTTAATTTTATTAGGGTCAGACGGGAGATCGAACCTGCGATCCCTGGATTACCAGTCCAGCGTGTTACCACTGGACTACAGATCCGTCTGTATACAGAACAATGAAAAACACAGTATATATATACTTGCAATCTGAAAATGCATACATGCAGTCATGTACTATTAATAGCAATATTATTTTGCACAAAATTCCATATCAATTAAGGATGGCACCAAATATTCGAATATTCGCACTAACGTCCGAATATTCGAATACATTTACAGTATTCGATTAGGAAGAAACAAAATATATATTTGCAAAATTTAAATAAACTGTCATAAAATCAGATACGTACGTCGTTGTTGTTTTCTTTTCAACATATCATAAAATCTTACAAAGTTACAATACAAAAGAAATTGCCCAAGGTGTGAATAAAACATGTTGTGATCGCAACCACGGCAGGTGTTAATTGACACTTGCCATGAAATTGGATAATTACAGTAGGTTCTAAGGTAGGTAGTGTTTGAATTTTATTGATTAATTTACAAACATGTGAATCTATATTACTGATTGAACCAATTCAATATTGCAAACTAATTTGTTTGCAAATTGTTGCTGCTGGGTAAATATCGGGGGTCTTTGATATGATTTTAAAATTGTTTTGCCGAGACAATACCTTTGAAATATTACTGAAAGTTTGCAGCAACATTCACGCCCATATGTATTTAAATTTTTTAATTAACTGCTCAATATTACCCAAAAGTACTATTTAACGTATGATTTTTTTGATGGTGTCCTCCCCGGTCGATCTCCTCAAGACGTGCACGTCGTGACCGGGGCACATCCCGCAGCAGCAGCGTAGGATTCTGGGATCTTCTGGTCGTCGATCTTGTGAAGGGGGAGGCTCGGTGGATGGATCCACGGCTATGGCACATCAGGACAGATCTGCCATCTCTTCTAGATAGTGTTTAGAAAGTCACACTATATCTTCGCCGGCTCGTTTCGATCTTTCTCTTCCTTCTTCTACTTCTCCGGCGGATAGACGAGATGGCGGACCTGAGGGAGCGGCAACGGTCGTGGCATCCACGCTCCCCTGAGTGACAATCGACGACCAGATGTCTAACTGTCAGATCCGTATAAATGCTGCTGCGGGGTGACCAACAGTGAGGAGGATGGCCCTACAGAGGACCCATTCGAAAGAGAAACCAGGACTTGTCACCCTGAAGAACGAGGATGCCTTCACAGCTTCGTCAACATAAACAACTTAGAGAGAAATCAACATAAACAACTTAGAAAGTACAGTCGCCCAAATGCATTTATGCGGTGGCGACTTTAAACAAAACTACATCGTTCGATGGTGTCCTCATTAAATGTTAATGCTTAATTTATGATATAAAACGGATCCCCATGTGAAACCCCTCGAGTGGTGGCGGAAAAATGAACTGAAATTCCCCACTGTAGCTCACGTCGCCCGTAGACTACTGTCAGTGCCAGCAACGTCAGTCCCATCAATATCCATCTTCTCCACAACTGGTCTACTTATCAACAAGCTAAGGAACAGATTATCTACTTCTCTTGTTGACAACATTCAAAAAGGTTGTGACATTGAGAGTTTTAATGTGCACGCATGGTGAGATCGTACGGTACTACCCGTTGACATTTATGGACATATATATTGTATGTGTGAAATTTAGTACACATTGAAATGTTTCCAAGTAATTGAATTTGAATAAAGTTTAGCATGTTCTTATATAGAATTTTTCATTTATTATATATAGTAGCATAGGTATTAATTTGGTGTATTAACTTAAGTCTCATCGGGAATGGTAGTGTGTACAGTGGACGATAATAATAACTGATTGAGTCGTCGCCAAATTTACAGGAAGAAGATATGACGTAGGGCATAAAACAGAAAGTAGATTAATTGTGAAAATTTATGTGTTTGAGATATTTTGAGTTTTTCACAGAATTATATCGAATATTCGAATATCTCCCCGACCGAATAATTCGAATACCAAAATCGCTATTGTACTGGAATTAGAAACAAATTAACTTAATTTCATTCATCATTGATTTTGTACTATTTAAGTACATTAAATGTTATCTTTCTACGTTTCATCGAGGTATGAAATGTCAGTTTTTACACCTAACTTGCTCATAAACACCGTAGAAATGTGTTTACGAAGAAATAAAAGTTAAAAACTACATTTCACACCTTGATGAAACGTATGAAAAAGAACATTTGCGAAGCAAATTTTAACAACTGATATTAATCACTCTCGTTGGCTCGGATGAAATTATATATGTGGTCATTCATGTGGGAGACAACCGGAGTACCTGGAGAAAACCCACCTGTCCGATCTGGCGACCACAGTACCATCTCACATACTTCCCAGTCCGAGGATCGAACCTGGGTTACATTGGTGAGAAGCGAGCACGCTAACTGTTATTATTACAAATTTACATCTAAAATTTTACAAATCGCAAAACAAGTTGAATCAGCCAATCAGAATCGCAAGAAAACTATTTATTATTATATATGTTATATTTCGGGTTTTATGCCTGCATCAGCACCATTTTTTGGGCTATATTGCCGGCGTGCAGTTTATCTAACAACACGTTCCCTGGGCAGGCTCCAGCAGTTAACCAGTACTTTGGTGCACCAACCTCCGTAAGAAACTGTCAACTTTTTCATATAAATGAAACACAGTCTGAGCGGGGCTCGAACCCGTGACCATCAGTGATGATAGTTTACAGTGGTATACAAGTCAGCGACCGTAACCACTCGATCACGGAGGCGAAGAAAACTATTTTTTATGCTGAATGCCACACATGGGTATGTGTCCCTAGCAAAGGCCTATACACACTAGTATAGCATGTGAGATGGTACGGTGGTCGCCAGATCGGACAGGTGGGTTTTCTCCGGGTATTCCGGTTTCCTCCCACACAAATGACCACATATGGGCTGTTTCACAATCAGAGGTACAAGTGTGTTTCACAGACACCCAAATTTCAAACTTGGTATATTGAGCCAAACTGATCAATTCTGGTTATATATATATACTGAAAAAAAATCATACAATGAAGTTAACAAGACATGATTTTTTCAAGGAAATACTCAATTTATTGATAAGACCATTATGGCATACTGTTTACTGAAACATATCATTTCATGAACTTATTTTACTCAATACATCCATATTACAGTGTTAGTAATTGTTTAATAGGCACAATTTAATAAAAATATAAAAAAACGTCACTAAACTACACGTTATTTTGAGTTTTTTTTAATTGTTTTTATTTTCAGTTACTGTCATTAATTGAATACTTCCATACCAGTGATTTAATGAATCCTAATACAGACTAGATATAATTAAGAAAATAATAGTGAAAGAATTATGAGATTTGGTTGAGAATTGTTAAAATAAATGACCATATATATTTCGCATACTTTCTTCCGGAGAAGACATATTTTTGACATTTTGGTAGAATTAACATATTGAATGAAAAACAGGTAAACTCCATATATGAACATGGTTTAACTTAATTATTTTCATTTGTATGACATTTATTAACAAAAACTATCATAATGAATCTTGGTAAAACAACCTGAATCGGTATATAACAGTATGGAACTGGCAAATAATATTTTCTACGTATTCATACAAGTGTCATTGGTGTGACATTTTATATTGACAAAAGTATTTATGTATTCCATACTTACTATGTTTCATTACATTTGATATTCAAATACAATACAGTATACATGTATATACTGTTCAGAATTCCGGAGAAGACAATTATTTTTGACATTCCATTAGAAGGCACATATTTATTGAAAACCTATTAAATTTACGCAAAATAATATTTGTAGTGACTGCCGTTTGTCCTCACCAGCAGAATGTCTTGAAAACAGGTAAACATGTGAGGAAAAATAAATGACAGTTCCAAAACTGGTAAATTAGGCTTGGTAAAGTACATATATATATATATATTCACGGAACTGTGTATTGGCATTTAATGTGACATATGAGGATAACTTTCCAATAAACCCTGTATGTATATTATACACTTCAACTGCAAATCAACTTTATAAATTGCATTAAGCAAGCAGCCAATGCATGACTGTCACGACAATATTTGCGGAGAAGACTCATTTTTTGACATGGTATCCTGTTTGGTTATTACTACTAGCTTGACAATTTTAATTAATATATTGCCCAGTTATGTCCATATCTTTATCATATGTCTTATCCTAGCAGAGAAATACAGTTTACTGAATGAATGAAACAATCTAATTGGTAACAAAAAAACACTTTAACTTTGAACACTTTGAACATTTGAAACTTGATCAACATGTCCTATGGTATCTCACATCATCCTGGCAGAGAAATACAGTTTAACGAATGAAACAACATAATTGGTCACAAATGAAACACTTTAACTTCAGACAATTTGAAACAAGACCAGTTTTTCCATGTCGTATTGTATGTCACAGGAAATAGTAAAAGTAAAAAAAAATGTCTTCTCCGGAAATTTCATCATTTATAATGCAATAGGAAACCTACTCAGAAGAGTAATCAAAGTATGTTACCCAATAGCATTATTCAATTAAATGATGTCTATGATGTATTTGTGAAACCATTGATGTTATTTAAATAAAATTTAAACATAATGGATCAAGTATCAAAGCTATTAGATTTTTGACACTAGTTATTGGTCGCTGTAATATTGACATAAAAATAACATTATCGTTATTGTGTGGTGTATTTGACTATACATACTCATAATGTTAATTATAAAATTTAACGTTCAGAGTGACGTTGATTATTCTGTCCGTTTGAGGCATCAGTGCAATAAACAAACTGATTTCCGGAAAAGACATATTTTGACACTGATAATGTCACTAGACTGGAAGTGTGATTAAATAATCATTTCTTGTATCGGTAAATGACAGCTAACCCAAGTGATTTAGCGGAATTCTGGCAATATATTACACTCTTTCTGTTCTCTGTCTGTCCTAGAAATCTCTTCCGGAGAAGACACTTTTTTGACGGACAACATACACATATGTATATTATGGTACACAGTATGCATATACTTGATAACAATTTCCAATATTCAACAGACATATATATGCGGAGTAGAAGCTATATTATTGACCCCAAATTGTTCTTCTTCTTCACTTAAATAAATACCCACTTAAACGAGTTCCGGAGAAGACATTTTTGACGGACAAAGTGTCTTTTGGCAAAATTGAGATTTTCGTGAAAAAAATGTGTTTTTTGCCGATTTTTTTGTATCAATCCTCGCAAAATGCTTCTTATAAGTTAAATAATGCCTGCTTTCTCTCTGGATGTATTTATATTTTAATTATTGAGGGAACTACATGTATGTGTAAAAAAATGAAACAGCCATTTATCTGTCATTTTGTCAATAAAATTTTTTCATAAAATAAATTGTTTCTGTAGACTAGCTGTGATACCCATACTCCAAGGAAGATGTAATGGCATAGAATTTGTCCCTAGAGTAACCATAATATCTAATTATATGCAATATTTCAAAATGTACCTCTGATTGTGAAACAGCCCATATACGCTTTAGCATGTCAACCACCCACACAAATACGACTGAATAATGATCTATTTATTAGTTTAGTTTACACAACTTTCTTCATGATAATTTATAAACAAATGGCCTATATATACAAGCATATAGTTTACACAATGATACAACAAAACAAAAACAACAGGGTTGGGCAACAGGTTCTAAGAACATTAAATAAACCCTTTGCCTGCTGAGTAAGCAAAATCACATTTACAAACAACATAGACGCAGCATTACGCCGCGGCTATCGATCACGATCTATGTTGTTTGCTATCCATCCAATTGTTTTAGCTCCACTATCCGAATAGCAAACAGTGATTGTTATCTGCCACTAGCGTACAAAGGGTTGCCTTTACCCAGAAATATTTTTTTTACATCAATTGTGATCTACAACTTTATTAACCTGATTCCAAGCAATAAGGGAGAGAGAAGGGGCAATGCAGATTCAAGGAAACCATGACTGTAGTTCTGGCTAGTCCAACTAACAATTAACCTGATTCCAAGCAATAAGGGAGAGAGAAGGGGCAATGCAGATTCAAGGAAACCATGACTGTAGTTCTGGCTAGTCCAACTAACAATTAACGTGATTCCAAGCAATAAGGGAGAGAGAAGGGGCAATGCAGATTCAAGGAAACCATGACTGTAGTTCTGGCTAGTCCAACTAACAATTAACCTGATTCCAAGCAATAAGGGAGAGAGAAGGGGCAATGCGGATTCAAGGAAACCATGACTGTAGTTCTGGCTAGTCCAACTAACAATTAACCTGATTCCAAGCAATAAGGGAGAGAGAAGGGGCAATGCGGATTCAAGGAAACCATGACTGTAGTTCTGGCTAGTCCAACTAACAATTAACCTGATTCCAAGCAATAAGGGAGAGAGAAGGGGCAATGCGGATTCAAGGAAACCATGACTGTAGTTCTGGCTAGTCCAACTAACAATTAACCTGATTCCAAGCAATAAGGGAGAGAGAAGGGGCAATGCGGATTCAAGGAAACCATGACTGTAGTTCTGGCTAGTCCAACTAACAATTAACCTGATTCCAAGCAATAAGGGAGAGAGAAGGGGCAATGCGGATTCAAGGAAACCATGACTGTAGTTCTGGCTAGTCCAACTAACAATTAACCTGATTCCAAGCAATAAGGGAGAGAGAAGGGGCAATGCGGATTCAAGGAAACCATGACTGTAGTTCTGGCTAGTCCAACTAACAATTAACCTGATTCCAAGCAATAAGGGAGAGAGAAGGGGCAATGCGGATTCAAGGAAACCATGACTGTAGTTCTGGCTAGTCCAACTAACAATTAACCTGATTCCAAGCAATAAGGGAGAGAGAAGGGGCAATGCGGATTCAAGGAAACCATAACTGTAGTTCTGGCTAGACCAACTAACAATTACTTGGAAGCAGACAATGAATTTGTGCTTGCTGGATAAATGGAAAAGACATAACTTAATGCCTCCTTGCTATAAATGACAAGGTCATAACTTAATGGCTCCTTGCCATAAATGACGAGGTCATAACTTAATGGCTCCTTGCTATAAATGATGAGGTCATAACTTAATGGCTCCTTGTCATAAATGACGAGGTCGTAACTTAATGCCTACTTGCCATAAATGATTTGGGCATAACAAAGTAGTGTAGAAGGCCCTGGTATAACCTACCTTGTGGAAGTAATCCACGGCTTCCAGTGAGTCCCCTCGGAGAGCATAAACATAACCAATGGCAGAGTATGTGGAGGGACTCTGAGGGTCCACAGTTCGAGCCTGCTGGTGGTACTCCAATGCCTCGTCATACTTCCTGCATAAATCAAAAACACTATTGTATGTAGTCGTCACGAATCTTTAGCACAGTTTGTCTGACACCGGTCGGACAAATGTTTAAAAGGTACTTAACCCATTCGATACCAAGTAACGAACGTGGACTGGTGCATGATATTTTTAGACCAATAAATTAATCGGAAAATTACATTTGGACCATTTCATTTATCAAAATGGGTAATTTTGTCTAAAAATAGTAATATTACTGGCAAAAAGTGATGAGACGGCTCGTCATGATATGTTAAATGCATGTTTGAAGCTTCCAATGTGATCTATGTCTCCCATGCTGTCCAGAGATGTTAAATGCATGTTTGAAGCTTCCAGTGTGATCTATGTCTCCCATGCTGTCCATATATGTTAAATACATGTTTGAAGCTTCCAATGTGAGTTATGTCTCCCATGCTGTTCAGATATGTTAAATGCATGTTTGAAGCTTCCAGTGTGAGTTATGTCTCCCATGCTGTCCAGATATGTTAAATGCATGTTTGAAGCTTCCAATGTGATCTATGTCTCCCATGCTGTTCAGATATGTTAAATGCATGTTTGAAGCTTCCAGTGTGAGTTATGTCTCCCATGCTGTTCAGATATGTTAAATGCATGTTTGAAGCTTCCAATGTGAGTTATGTCTCCCATGCTGTTCAGATATGTTAAATACACGTTTGAAGCTTCCAATGTGATCTATGTCTCCCATGCTGTCCAGAGATGTTAAATGCATGTTTGAAGCTTCCAATGTGATCTATGTCTCCTATGCTGTCCAGATATGTTAAATGCATGTTTGAAGCTTCCAGTGTGATCTATGTCTCCCATGCTGTCCAGAGATGTTAAATGCATGTTTGAAGCTTCCAGTGTAATCTATGTCTCCCATGCTCTCTAGATATGCTATATGCATGTTTGCAACTTCCAGTGTGATCTATGTCTCCCATGCTGTCAAGATATGTTACATGCATGTTTGAAGCTTCCAATGTGATCTATGTCTCCCATGCTGTCCAGATATGTTAAATGCATGTTTGAAGCTTCCAGTGTGATCTATGTCTCCCATGCTGTCCAGATATGATAAATACATGTTTGAAGCTTCCAATGTGATCTATGTCTCCCATGCTGACCAGAGATGTTAAATGCATGTTTGAAGCTTCAAGTGCTGGGATATTCATAATGCTTTACTCGGAGTTTCGTTTTTTTATTAATTTAAATACACCTGTTACCAACGTACATACAAACTACAACGTCTACACATAAACTGGTCTTCCTAAATACATTGGTCTAAACACTGGTCTTCCTAAATACATTGGTCTAAACAAGGGTTCGATCATCATGGGAAGTATGTGAGACGGTACGGTGGTCGCCAGATCGGACGGGTGGGTTTTCTCCGGGTACTCCGGTTTCCTCCCACACGAATGACCACAAATACCCTGTAATCTGCGACAATGAGAGTGATTAATATAAGTTGTTACAGCATGTTTCGCAACCGTTTTAAAATAATTTTATTTATTTATATATTTGGTTTTACGCCTGCATCAGCACCATTTTGGGCTATATCGCCGGCGGGCAGTTTACCTAACAACACCTTTCCTGGGCAGGCTCCAGCGGTTAACCAGTACTTGGGTGCACCAACGTCCGTAAGAAACTGCCAACGTTTTCATATAAATGAGACACGACCTGAGCGGGGCTCGAACCCGTGACCATCAGTGATGACAGGTTACAGTGGTATACAAGTCAGCGACCTTAATCACTCGACCACGGAGACGGTGTTGTTTTAAAATAAATAAAGTTAAAAAAACGTTTATAAAACGTTATTTAATGTCTATATGTCATATTACATATTTTTATGTTACACAGCAGGAAAAATGTACACTCCACGACTCACCAATAACTTTACTAATAAACCATACATTGATTCTCTCCCTTGGAACAATGTGCCCTCGGATATCATCACATTATACAGTCAAACCCTGTGTTAGCAATCAACTCTATTAAGCAGCCAGCTTCAGTTGAGGGAGAGAGAATAGGCAAAGTGGAATTTAAATGCCTTGCCTAAGGGCACAATCATAACGGCTCCAGTGGGGCTCGAACTCCGGACCTTTCGCACCTGAAGCGAACGCGCATCCACTGCGCTATCACGACTTCCACTCCATTTCTGTGATTGCCTTGGCAGGCTGCTTAAGGCAGGTTTGACTTACTTGAGTTTTCTATATGTATGTCCGAGGTTGTTGAGAAGGGGTTCCCACTTCTCCGGTACATTTGTCTGCCTCTCACACACCTGTATTCTCCTCAGTGCGTCCTTAAAGTACTTTTCAGCCAGCAACCATCTGAAACAACCAATCAAGAAGCTTGTAAGACATTGGCCAGTATATATACTGAATCAACCTCTTGCAACAAACGTACAGTAAGCTTACACCAAACTTACATCAAACTTACAAAAGCTTACACCAAACTTACATCAAACTTACAAAAGCTTACATCAAACTTACAATAAGCTTACATCAAACTTACAACAAATTTACAATAAGCTTAAATCAAACTTACAACAAACTTACATCAAACTTACAATAAGCTTACACCAAACTTACAATAAGCTTACATCAAACTTACAATAAGCTTACACCAAACTTACAATAAGCTTACACCAAACTTACAATAAGCTTACACCAAACTTACATCAAACTTACAACAAGCTTACACCAAACTTACAATAAGCTTACACCAAACTTACAATAAGCTTACATCAAACTTACAATAAGATTACATCAAACTTACAACAAACTTACAATAAGCTTACAGAAAACTTACATCAAACTTACAACAAACTTACATCAAACTTACAATAAGCTTACTTCAAACTTACAATAAGCTTACAACAAACTTACATCAAACTTACAATAAGCTTACTTCAAACTTACAATAAGCTTACAACAAACTTACAACAAATTTACATCAAACTTACAATAAGCTTACAACAAACTTACAACAAACTTACATCAAATTTACAATAAGCTTACATCAAACTTACATCAAACTTACAATAAGCTTACAACAAACTTACATCAAACTTACAATAAGCTTACATCAAACTTACCTCAAAGCAACATGAGCTTGAGATGACCAAAGACTTCAAAGACGTCAAACAAGCTTTAACAACTTATACTCTTGTTGGCACGGATGAAAACGCATTTTGTGGTCATTCATGTGGGAAGAAACCAGAGTACCCGGAGAAAACACACCTGTCCGACCAGATGACCACGGTACCATCACGGATACATTCCACTTTGCGGACCAAACCTGGGATGCATTGGTGAGAAGGGAGATTACTAACCACTGCGCTAATCGGACAGCCTAGAAAATAGTTGACACACAAAACAACACAAAATCGTATTCCACCCTACAACTTCATGGGAAAAACATAATTTCGCCTCTTTCGTCTAAATTTGAGACTTACTCTTCGTTTTGGTAGGCTATTACCCCAATCTCATGTAGAACAAACGGATCCTCGGGAGCAATGGTCAGTGCCTGGCTGAAAAACCTCTCTGCCAGCTTCGGGTTGTTCGTTAACCCATACTGCAGACCAATATACAAGGCTGGAAGATGGCACCTACAAGTTGGTACAAAATCAGGTACGGTAAAACTAGTAATTGTTGCGGAGCTAAATACAGTCAAACCTGTCTTAAGCAGCCAGCCAAGGGATTCACAGAAAGTGGCTGCTTAGCACAGGTGGCTGCTTAATAGAGGTCAAATGTATAATAAAACAGCATATTGGGAATCTGGAAACTGGCTGCTTAATACAGGTTGGCTGCTTAATAGAGGTGACCACTAACACAGGATTGACTGTATTGCATTTTTACAATTATGCATGATAACACAAGATGTACTATTAAAAACGACATTACATCGCAAAAAGTAATTAAAATGCATTTTTTTCACGTATAAATGCATTGCTACTACAAATTCTTCCATATACATTCGAACACTAACAATGAATCAATAAACAGTGTTTTTGTGGTTTACAAACTTTCAAAAGTGAAAGTAGCATTTCAAATAACGTTTACCCACACATTGACGTGTGTTTCTCATTGGAGTCAATAGTTAACACGAGACACTTTCGCTTAGAGGTAATTTAACTTAAGATTAGTCTACAAATAAATATGCACAGGCACAAATGTGAGATATCATGGTAAATCTGTACCATAAATAGTGTTGTTCAAGATACACACGTTGTATTATGCATGAATGCCGACCCAATTTACATTATTTTGTTATGTCAACAAACCGCGTATACGACGTTTGTTTATTAGTTGAAATACTTAATTTTTGTGGCAAATATTTGGGGAAAATATTATACCATATAATTGGAAATTACATTCTGCAAACATTTGCGTTTTCATTGATGTAGTGTCGCTTTAATGATATAGATGCCTATAATTTTAAAATTTACATCTCAGTTACCACGGATTGTCATTAACCCTTTCAACACCACAGACCTCTAAATAGGCTTACAAAAAAGTGTAGATCCAGATGAGCCAGCTCGTGACGAGCCGTCTCATCAGGATCTGCACTTTTTTCAAGTAATATAACTATTTTTAGAAATAAAATTACCCATTTTGATAAATGAACTGATCCAAATATAATTTTGTTATTAATTTATTGGTCTAAAAATATCATGGACCAGTCCATGTCAGTTACTTGGTGTTGAATGGGTTAAATGATTTGAAATTTTGCTATTTTTGCCAAGACACAATTTTGCTGCTTCACTCAGAGGTCATCCAAACGCATAATTGTTAGGCCATACCAAAGTGATGTCATGTCAGTTTGTGTTCCTTAGAAACGGAACATAATTGTGATGTTTTCACTTCAAAATGAGATAATTATAGTCCTTATTTTACAATAAATAAAATGAGAATTGTGTACCACAAGGTAGAACCACAGGCACAATACACAATTCTTTTGTTGGCCTATGGTCATATATTAAGTAATGTTTACATTACTTTCTATATGACCATAGGGCAAAACAATAAAAATGTGTGTCTTGTGCCTGTGGGTAGAACCACCAACCTACCATCCTATCGCAAGCCTCACATGAAAGAAAACAACATCCCAGACTGATTTAGTTGATACAAATTTATTTTAGCTCGATTTCGAAACAAGTTATTTCAACTTATATAAATCACTCTCGAGACCTCATTCCTGATGGAATCCATCGCCACGAGGAGAGCGAAGAGGCAAGGTGGAATTTAAATGCCTTGCCTAAGGGCACAATCGTAACGGCTCCAGTGGAGTTCGAACTCCAGACCTTTCGCACCTGAAGCGAACGCGCATCCACTGCGCTATCAACGACTGATTTGAATCTGCAACACTGAGGGACGAGTAAGTTACCCATTAACCTGCCGAATAAATTGGACAGAATGTGCAAACAACATAGCTCCAGATCATCCGCAGCGGAATGCCCAGGGATCATTCTAGAGGGTGATGTGGGCAAAATTGTCGCCCTAGGGACCCTGACTTCGCCCTCTGTGGCAATAATTTTTTTTTTTTTGCTTTTTACGATTTTCAAACCAAATTTGGTCTAGATACACTGGCCCATTATAAAGCACTCCTATTCAAATGTTGTATTTAATGGTTGTACTGTGCATTTTAACCCTATTTTGCAGAAGTATATTAAAGAACACCATTTAAGGAAGCTATCACGCACTTTCTCACTTCTCCCAAAAATTCTGACCTAGAATGAACACTGAATTATGCCACGTCTGATCAGGATCTATGTTGTTTGCTATTCAGACAAGTGTCGTAGCTCCACTATCTGAATGGCAAACAGCATAGAGCCTCATCAGACACGGAACGTTCTGATCTGGCTCTATGCTGTTTGCAAAAGCGACTTTAGTCGTGATTGACAGGTTACGGGTTTAAGCTGCTACAGATAGGTAGTGTCATGTCGGAATCCGTCAGTAGTCAGTACCTACCCTTTCATCAGCTGAGCAGCAGTAAAGTAAGCAGCCATTGCCTGGTCATGTTCATTTCCTGTTGCAAAAGAATGACCAAACGCCAGCCAAGCAGGCCCGTATGTTCTCTCTAATGTTGTTGCCTTACTGCAAAGATAAAAGTGAAACCCATCTAAATTGCAATGAGACCAGTCTAAAAGTTTGTTCGAAGCGATTTATAGATTAGATGTGTGTTCATAGAGTTAACCCATTTCATTCTGGATACCGTTCAAACGGTATCTGCAAAGAACATAGAGCCAGATCAACCACCATGGAATGTGCCGTCTGATCAGGATCTATGCTGTTTGCTATTCAGATGATCTTGCTAAGACACTTGGCTATGCAGCAAACAACATAGATCCTGATCAGCACGCAGCATCACGCTGCGGCTGATCTGGATCTATGTTGTTTGCAAAAACCTTTAAATATATCCAGAATGAAATGGGTTAACAGTCCAACTATCCAGTGCTTAGGAGGGCTAGGGTTTGTTTCTATTAGCAAAGACCTATCAGGTTCACTTAATTTGTAAAAGAAATATTTTGTAAAAATTTTTTTTATCTAATAATCTATACTGTATCTGGTCTGGATCTACACTGTTCAGATCTGGATATAGTGTGTCTGATCTAAATCTACACTGTTCAGATCTGGATATAGTGTGTCTGATCTAAATCTACACTGTTCAGATCTGGATATAGTGTGTCTGATCTAAATCTACACTGTTCAGATCTGGATATAGTGTGTCTGATCTAAATCTACACTGTTCAGATCTGGATCTACACTGTTCAGATCTGGATCTACACTGTTCAGATCTGGATAGTGTGTCTGATCTAAATCTACACTGTTCAGATCTGGATCTACACTGTTCAGATCTGGGTCTACACTGTTCAGATCTGGATATAGTGTGTCTGATCTAAATCTACACTGTTCAGATCTGGGTCTACACTGTTCAGATCTGGATCTACACTGTTCAGATCTGGATCTACACTGTTCAGATCTGGATAGAGTGTGTCTGATCTGGATCTACACTGTTCAGATCTGGATCTACACTGTTCAGATCTGGATCTAGCCTGGTAACAGGTGTCGATATATTTTGCCTGGTCAGTCAAATAAATATATTTTAACACCGAGACTATTAATTGGGCCGTATTGAGTTTCTGATGATATCAACGCCTGGGGAAACTGGACGGATTGTCCGTGTAATTATTGACTAGCATTAATCCTATTAATAGGCCTATTAGCATGTGACTTAATTAATGACGTACTTGAATCGAAAGCGAGGCACTGCAATATTGTTAAAACTTTATAATTGGCCGCAATTGTTTACGGGTCAACGGAACAATAAATAATTTTAAAAAGTACAATATGCGTCTGATTTGACATATCTACTCAAGATTTAAGTCATCCTTACTTCAATTACGCCGAATCGACCCATTACCACTTAAACGTAATAGTTAAAATCCACCATCTTGTCGATATAACACAGAAACGGGAAATTATATGTTTGCAATGTAAATGAGGCTACGGGAGCATTCGTGTATATTCGGAAATGATATTGTATAATCGTGCCTGTTCGGCGATTTCCGATAGAATTCCGTTTCTATATTTAGCGATATTATCTTGTAGAGAAGAGTTGTCGTTCTTCAAATCTGCACCCTGATAAATGTTGTAAGTAGAGGGTGCTACAATCGGAAATCAAGTTTCCCCATGATGTCATTTTGCCAGAAGTTAAAACGTGAAAAATCGACAGATTAGAACCCAGGCTAATCTGGATCAACACAATTCAGATATGGATATCGAGTGTGTCTGATCTGGATCTATACTGTTCAGATCTGGATCTACACTGTTCAGATCTCAATCTACGCTGTTCAGATCTCAATCTACGCTGTTCAGATCTCAATCTACACTGTTCAGATCTCAATCTACGCTGTTCAGATCTGGATCTACACTGTTCAGATCTGGATCTACACTGTTCAGATCTGGATCTACACTGTTCAGATCAGGAGCTATGTCATATCTACATAACAATTACATGTATATTTTTGGCTAGCAGGACAATGGATAATTAAGTTATAATTCAAGACTGGCTGAAACAAGTAAACAACTGTTCCGCTATAAGCAGTGTAAATGATTGAGGCATCCATTGAGAGTTTCTTATAGAACCATTTCTCCCATAGAGATGCAAATTATCAATCACACAAATAAATTCCTCTAATAACCTTCATAGAGGTTTTACCGAGAATTATTACGGGTAGAATAATCTAGGTTGTTCTGATTGATTAGTCGTTTAGGAAATAATAGTTGTCTTACAGTTAGTTAGTGGCCAATAAAACGTGTTTTACAGTTCTGAAGCGTAGGAATAAACAGTCAGGCCTAAGTGTTTCATTTAAGAAATAATAATTATCGGCCTTCGTGATATATTTCTACGCATAAGAACTTCAAACTCGGGTTATTCTCCGATATACCATGGTTGATACTTATTATTTCGATTCTAACACGACTTACTTCGAATAATTTTAGACGAGAATCAAAGGAGTATTTTCTTCAAACGCTGTGCTACTCCGCTGCATTTGGCTTTCGAAATGCCCTCCCACGTAAGGACGTTATTTTTTATGGAAAATATCAATCTAGTGCATAAATGAACAACAGTTGTAACTGATCAATAATTTTATTTATTTTGTCAAATAAAACTGTACAGAATAGTAACTGAAACGTTACTTAACAGAAAAACAAGACGGACAAGAGATTATCTGATTCTAAAAATAGCTCACTTCCGCGAATTCCCACGGTAGTATTTACAAACATCACGTGACTTTCATTCATAAAACTTTACACGCATTGTATAAATGGAATAGCCAAAATACGGTGCGCACGCAGCATAGTTCAAGGTAGGTATATCGCAGAATAACCTGAGGTAGATTTTACTCTACAAGTATGTATGTTATTAGCTGGGTCGTGTTAGAATCGACAATAAATCATGGAAATACAAATATTATTTCCATTCTAACATGACCAAAATGTATGAATAGCACAAAAATAGTTAGTTTTATTTTTTAGACTGTGTAAATGATGTCATAAAAGTACAAAAATTCTAGTAAAATGAAATAAATTTTGACGTCACTCTCTAAACAATTTTTGTTGCAGATCTAAGCAAAGTAAATACTTTCTTTGCATATAAAGACAAAATTCTGAGCCACTTTAGAATAAGGGTTGAATAGACAAGGTTGTCCTGATCGCTATATGCTTTGTTAGATTACTAATGTACAATCTATGTGGAACGGTATTGCAGGGCTGGGGTATTCAGTATTCGTATTCATCTGTATTCGAATACTGATTCTTAAGTATTCGTAAGTATTCAGTATTCATGACTTTTTTAATACAAGTATTCGTATTGTATTCGAATACATTTGAAATATCACTGTATTCATGAATACTTTTTGAATACTTTTTGAATACTTTTACCGGGTATTGGCATCTAGAGGCAATTCTATGGAGGGAAGGGAAAACAAGGCATGCACCTTCTATGGGAGGGATGGGATAACCACAGGACCCGGACCCGTTGGCATGCAGCTTCTATGGGAGGGATGGGATAACCACAGGTCCCGGACCAGTTGGCATGCAGCTTCTATGGGGGGGATGGGATAACCACAGGACACGGACCCGTTGGCATGCAGCTTCTATGGGGGGGATGGGATAACCATAGGACCCGGACCCGTTGGCCTGCAGCTTCTATGGGAGGGATGGGATAACCACAGGACCCGTTGGCATGCACCTTCTATGGGAGGGATGGGATAACAATAGGACCCGGACACGTTGGCATGCAGCTTCTATGGGAGGGATGGGATAACCACAGGACCCATTGGCATGCACCTTCTATGGGAGGGATGGGATAACAACAGGACCCGGACACGTTGGCATGCAGCTTCTATGGGAGGGATGGGATAACCACAGGACCCGGACCCTTGGCCTGCAGCTTCTATGGGAGGGATGGGATAACCACAGGACCCGGACCCATTGGCCTGCAGCTTCTATGGAAGGGATGGGATAACCACAGGACAGGACCCGTTGGCATGCAGCTTCTATGGGAGGGATGGGATAACCACAGGACCCGTTGGCATGCAGCTTCTATGGGGGGATGGGATAACCACAGGACCCGTTGGCCTGCAGCTTCTATGGGAGGGATGGGATAACCACAGGACCCGTTGGCATGCAGCTTCTATGGGGGGGATGGGATAACCACAGGACCCGTTGGCATGCAGCTTCTATGGGAGGGATGGGATAACCACAGGACCCGTTGGCATGCAGCTTCTATGGGAGGGATGGGATAACCACAGGACCCGTTGGCATGCAGCTTCTATGGGAGGGATGGGATAACCACAGGACAGGACCCGTTGGCATGCAGCTTCTATGGGAGGGATGGGATAACCACAGGACCCGTTGGCATGCAGCTTCTATGGGAGGGATGGGATAACCACAGGACAGGACCCGTTGGCATGCAGCTTCTATGGGAGGGATGGGATAACCACAGGACCCGTTGGCATGCAGCTTCTATGGGGGGGATGGGATAACCACAGGACCCGTTGGCATGCAGCTTCTATGGGAGGGATGGGATAACCACAGGACCCGTTGGCATGCAGCTTCTATGGGGGGATGGGATAACCACAGGACAGGACCGTTGGCATGCAGCTTCTATGGGAGGGATGGGATAACCACAGGACCCGTTGGCATGCAGCTTCTATGGGAGGGATGAGATAACCACAGGACAGGACCCGTTGGCATGCAGCTTCTATGGGAGGGATGGGATAACCACAGGACCCGGACCCATTGGCCTGCAGCTTCTATGGGAGGGATGGGATAACCACAGGACCCGTTGGCATGCAGCTTCTATGGGAGGGATGAGATAACCACAGGACAGGACCCGTTGGCATGCAGCTTCTATGGGAGGGATGGGATAACCACAGGACCCAGACCAGTTGGCATGCAGCTTCTATGAGAGGGATGGGCTAACCACAGGACCCGGAGGCATGCAAGCAACAATAGGGGGCTTAGTGGGCCTACCTGAGATATCTCCGCGCAGGATCCTTCTTGTCTATTAAAAAATAGTAACACCCGACAGCAAACCATGATACCTGTAAGAAGGGACGAGAAACCATGATACCTGTAAGAAGGGACGAGAAACCATGATACCTGTAAGAAGGGACGAGAAACCATGATACCTGTAAGGGACGAGAAACCATGATACCTGTAAGAAGGGACGAGAAACCATGATACCTGTAAGAAGGGACGAGAAACCATGATACCTGTAAGAAGGGACGAGAAACCATGATACCTGTAAGAAGGGACGAGAAACCATGATACCTGTAAGGGACGAGAAACCATGATACCTGTAAGAAGGGACGAGAAACCATGATACCTGTAAGGGACGAGAAACCATGATACCTGTAAGAAGGGACGAGAAACCATGATACCTGTAAGAAGGACGAGAAACCATGATACCTGTAAGAAGGACGAGAAACCATGATACCTGTAAGAAGGGACGAGAAACCATGATACCTGTAAGAAGGGACGAGAAACCATGATACCTGTAAGAAGGGACGAGAAACCATGATACCTGTAAGAAGGGACGAGAAACCATGATACCTGTAAGAAGGGACGAGAAACCATGATACCTGTAAGAAGGGACGAGAAACCATGATACCTGTAAGAAGGGACGAGAAACCATGATACCTGTAAGAAGGGACGAGAAACCATGATACCTGTAAGAAGGGACGAGAAACCATGATACCTGTAAGAAGGGACGAGAAACCATGATACCTGTAAGAAGGGACGAGAAACCATGATACCTGTAAGAAGGGACGAGAAACCATGATACCTGTAAGAAGGGACGAGAAACCATGATACCTGTAAGAAGGGACGCGAAACCATGATACCTGTAAGAAGGGACGAGAAAAGATATTGTGAAAAACAAGAACATGTCCTTTTGTTTGTATACAATAATTTCTTTTCTAAATGTGGTTCATATTATCATTATTATCATCATTATCATTATTACACAAATATATAATATTACAATAGTAGGAGATACATCCCATATTTCATATTGCTGAAAAAAACGTTATTAAACCTGAAGAAATGTGGGTTTATCTCACAGATACGTTGGTACACGTGTGTTACAGAGCATGAGAGGAGACCTCCCTCATTCCTGATGGAATCCATCACAACGAGGAGGGGGGTGGGACTATCTCACAGATACGTTGGTACCTGTGTGTTACAGAGCATGAGAGTAGACCTCCCTCATTCCTGATGGATTCCATCACAACGAGGAGGAGGGTGGGACTATCTCACAGATACGTTGGTACACGTGTGTTACAGAGCATGAGAGTAGACCTCCCTCATTCCTGATGGAATCCATCATCACGAGGAGGGGGGTGGGACTATCTCACAGATATGTTGGTACATGTGTGTTACAGAGCATGAGAGGAGACCTCCCTCATTCCTGATGGAATCCATCATCACGAGGAGGGGGGTGGGACTATCTCACAGATACGTTGGTACATGTGTGTTACAGAGCATGAGAGGAGACCTCCCTCATTCCTGATGGAATCCATCACAACGAGGAGGGGGGTGGGACTATCTCACAGATACGTTGGTACATGTGTGTTACAGAGCATGAGAGGAGACCTCCCTCATTCCTTATGGAATCCATCACAACGAGGAGGAGGGTGGGACTATCTCATAGATACGTTGAAACGGCTACAGCTGGGCGTAAACTCCGGGCCTTTCACACCTGAAGCTAACGTACTACTTCTGCATAACGCCGTATCTGATCAGGATCTATGTTGTTTGAATCGTTGTAAAATAAATAGAAGATTAAATTATTATACAAGTTTAATTCAACAAACTATAAAGAAGAAATAGTGCAAATAGATACTCACTGGTTTGTTTGGGTATAGTTCTACTAACTTGTGCGCAAGGTAAAATAAACCTGAAACAGATCAACGACAGGTAGATAACGTCTCGTACAGAAGAAATCAAATCATTATTGTACACTCTGTGACCTAGTTCCGTACAGCATATGACCTTGTAATAATGTATGACCTTGTTCTCTAACTCTATGACCAGTATGCATACTATGACCTAGTTTAGTACACTGTTTGACCTAGTTAAGTTTATTTATACATACAATATAAAAATTTCACATCAGCGATATTTGTGTCATGTGGCGGCCATAGAGAACTGCAGTGGAAGTGTGGCAGGATTGGCTAGTGAAAGGAGAGCCGTTGTTATGGCAATTAGAATCCGGACATATGTAACAGTATATATTTATGTATCTCACATGATAATTGCCAGATATTGTATGCAATAAAACATATCCAGCCATAGATAGAGGTAGTATTTATATTATTAATGGTAGCGTCGTGGTACATTAGCAAGAACATAATCCAATAAATCATATATATTAACACAGCTTATTGCTGTATTACAGCGATGTACACAATGGGGCATAACTCTAAACGAAAGCATGAAGCCTGTTCCAACAATATGCTCCTGGTTATTGCACCTGCTATGTAGCATGGAGAGGCAATTGAGGTATTCCTCCATGGAGGGACACCTCCGGTTTTCCTCTGTAAAGGGATACTTGGGGATTTCCTCCATGGAGGGACACCTCCAGTTTTCCTCTGTAAAGGGATACTTGAGGATTTCCTCCATGGAGGGACACCTCTGGATTTCCTCCATGGAGGGAGACCTCCGGTTTTCCTCTGTAAAGGGATACTTGGGGATTTCCTCCATGGAGGGACACCACCGGTTTTCCTCTGTAAAGAGATACTTGGGGATTTCCTCCATGGAGGGACACCTCCGGTTTTCCTCTATAAAGGGATACTTGGGGATTTCCTCCATGGAGGGGCACAGGGGAGTATCCTCCATGAAGGTGCACCTGGGGTCTCCACCAATGGAAACTGGAGGATCTGATCTTTATAGTGTCCGTTTGGGTGGATGCACCTCGACTTTTTTGGGGCGATTTAAATCATGCCGGCCCTGGCCTCATGTACAACACACACACACTTACTGTTTGTTTTTTTAAGTTCCACCATCACAGCTATATGTAGAGGTAAACATGTACTGTTATATGGGTCTGTATTGAGTATTCTGAAATATACACATTATGCTATCTCTATGGAAACGGAAATAAATATACAACAACAGGTATATGTAGTCTATATAGCTTATATACAACATTAGATTTTATCATTCCCGAGACCTCAGTCCTGATGGAATACATTACATGCTCTTGGCACACTTCTCACCAATGCAACCCAGGTTTGATCCATGGACTGGGGACTATGTCTCAAATGGCAAAATGGTTGGTCACCTAATCAAAGAGGTGGGTTTGAGTAGTACAGTGCTTGTATATTAACTTTAAGTTCAAACAGTGACCTGAACATAGAACTACAGGCCTGTGCTATAATGAGATCAACTCAGTAAAGGTATTCTGCTTTTCCTAAATTAATGACACAGCCATAGATCAGACAAGCTTGACGAGATTCTATCTATCTAGCAGCTAGAGATCAGACAAGCATGAAGAGATTATATATATCTAGCAGCCATAGATCAGACAAGCTTGAAGAGATTCTATCTATCTAGCAGCTAGAGATCAGACAAGCTTGAAGAGACTCTATCTATCTAGCAGCTAGAGATCAGACATGCATGAAGAGATTCTATATATCTAGCAGCTAGAGATCAGACAAGCTTGAAGAGACTCTATCTATCTAGCAGCTAGAGATCAGACACGTATAAAGAGATTCTATCTATCTAGCAGCTAGAGATCAGACAAGCATGAAGAGATTCTATCTATCTAGCAGCTAGAGATCAGACAAGCATGAAGATACTCTATCTATCTAGCAGCTAGAGATCAGACAAGCTTGAAGAGATTCTATCTATCTAGCAGCCATAGATCAGACAAGCATGAAGAGATTCTATATATCTAGCAGGTAGAGATCAGACAAGCATGAAGAGATTATATATATCTAGCAGCTAGAGATCAGACAAGCATGAAGAGACTCTATCTATCTAGCAGCTAGAGATCAGACAAGCTTGAAGAGACTCTATATATCTAGCAGCTAGAGATCAGACAAGCGTGAAGAGATTCTATCTATCTAGCAGCTAGAGATCAGACAAGCTTGAAGAGACTCTATATATCTAGCAGCTAGAGATCAGACAAGCGTGAAGAGATTCTGGATGGATGTGATGGATGGATGTGATGGATAGACATGATGGATGGATGTGATGGATAGACATGATGGATGGGTGTGATGGATGTGATGGATAGACATGATGGATGGATGTGATGGATAGACATGATGGATGGATGTGATGGATGTGATGGATAGACATGATGGATGGATGTGATGGATGTGATGGATGAACCTGGTGGATGGACAGACGGACGGACATAGAGCAAAGTAATAAGATATTTTGTACCTTGTAGTAAGTTTATAGCAATCTCTAAAATCACAGTTGTAGTAAGATCTCTCGGCTAGGTTACATATAATATCTAGATTGTCATTGAGCACTTCCAAGTTGTCCGGTACCTTCGCATCTTGTGGTTTATCATACTGAAATCAAACGCATGTCAATTACTCTGGCAGTCTTCCTTTATACAAATATATTTTAGCTCAATTGCGAAACAAGTTCCTACAACTTATATTAATCACTCTCGAGACCTCATTCCTGATGGAATCCATCGCCGCGAGGGAGAGAGAAGAGGCAACGTGGAATTTAAATGCCTTGCCTAAGGGCACAATCATAACTGCTCCAGCGGGGCTCAAACTCTAGGTGTTTCGCACCTACTGCACTATTATGACCAGCAACATTGAATACAACTGTTCAGAGGTTTTCGATTTTGGACTATGATTGCATAATAGTAGAATACATTTTCGAATAGACTTCTTGCCTACCTAGTTGGCATGTAAACTATTTAGTAAATTTGGCAATCTAAATTTGTTCAGCAAGTATAACTTTGCCTAAAGCATGTCCTGATGACTACATGTATTTAATGTTGCTAGAACTTGTCAGGGTTCATTCTAGGTCAGAATTTTTGGGAGAAGTGAGAAAGCGCGTGATCGCTTCCTTAAATGGTGTTCTTTAATATACTTCTGCAAAATAGGGTTAAAATGCACAGTACAACCATTAAATACAACATTTGAATAGAAGGAGTGCTTTATAATGGGCCAGTGTATCTTACTAGACAAAATTTTGTTTGAAAATCGTAAAAATCCAAAAAAAATTCAGAGAGAGACAACACATACCTTCTTTAGTTTATTTTCGTATAGATATTTGACTAATTCCTCTTCCTCAGCAGGACACTGTAAGCTGAACGGTAAACTCTCAAACAGCTCCTTCTCTGAAATAACAAGACCACATTCCAGGAAGTCGTGTTAGCGCTGTGGTAGCGCGTTCGCTTCAGGGACGAAAAGTCCGGATTTCGAACCCCGCTGGAGTCGTTACGATTGTGCCCTTAGGCAAGGCATTTAAATTCCACATGCCTCTTCTCTCTCCCTCGTGGCGATGGATTCCATCAGGAATGAGGTCTCGCACGAGAGTGATTAATATATGTTGTAAAAACGTGTTTCGCAATCGAGCTGAAATAAATTTGTATAAACTATGTCATGTTATATTTCGGGTTATATGCCTGCATCAGCACCATTTCGGGCTATATCGCTGGCGGGCAGTTTACCTAACAACACCTTTCCTGGGCAGGCTCCAGCGGTTATCCAGTACTTGGGTGCACCAACCTCCGTAAGAAACTGCCAACTTTTTCATATAAATGAGACACGGTCTGAGCGGGGCTCGAACTCGTGACCATCAGTGATGATAGGTTACAGTGGTATACAAGTCAGTGACCGTAACCACTCAACCACGGAGGCTTGTATAAACTAAACCGCATTCCTAATACAAAATGTTGCTATTAACAAGCTTCAACGATTTCTTTTTAATCACTCTCGTTGGCACGTCGTATATGGTCATCCGCATGGTTGGATACCAAAGTATCCAGAGAAAATTAAACTGTCTGATCTGGCAACCATGTACCATCTCACATACTTCAAGATCAGAGGATCGAACCTGAGTTACATTGGTGAGAAGCGAGTGCGCTAACCACTGCGCTGATCGGACGGCCAATTATAATGCAGATACTGGAACACCTTCACACTGCAATCATACTTAACTTATCTACATGGCTCTACATCATAGTACGCCTATCTTGACGGACAATAACAGATTGACAATGTCATGTTTACCAATGTTCTGCCCATTTCCTTAACTTATCTACATGGCTCTACATCATAGTACGTCTATCTTGACGGACAATAACAGATTGACAATGTTATGTTTACCAATGTTCTGCCCATTTCCTGACCAAACATTAATCCCACAATGCAAACAGAGTATTGTTTTTTTGGGGGGGGGGGGGGATTTAGTCACACAAACAGCTTAGGACACATACGGTGACCCTACCCCTTTCCCCGCCCTCTATCGGGGACTATGTCACTTGGAGCGGAAATAATTATCTACAAATTCTTAAAACTCAAACGTAGAATATTATATTACCTTCCTGTGCAGAGAGCATGTGATGATTTACTAGAAGATCAAACGTAGAATATTATATTACTTTCCTGTGCAGAGAGCATGTGATGATTTACTAGAAGATCAAATGTGGAATATTATATTACCTTCCTGTGCAGAGAGCATGTGATGATTTACGAGAAGATCGAACGTGGACTATTATATTACCTTCCTGTGCAGAGAGCATGTGATGATTTACTAGAAGATCAGACGTAGAATATTATATTACCTTCCTGTGCAGAGAGCATGTGATGATTTACTAGAAGATCAAACGTAGAATATTATATTACCTTCCTGTGCAGAGAGCATGTGATGATTTACTAGAAGATCAAACGTAGAATATTATATTACCTTCCTGTGCAGAGAGCATGTGATGATTTACGAGAAGATCGAACGTAGAATATTATATTACCTTCCTGTGCAGAGAGCATGTGATGATTTACTAGAAGATCAAACGTAGAATATTATATTACCTTCCTGTGCAGAGAGCATGTGATGATTTACTAGAAGATCAAACGTAGAATATTATATTACCTTCCTGTGCAGAGAGCATGTGATGATTTACGAGAAGATCGAACGTGGAATATTATATTACCTTCCTGTGCAGAGAGCATGTGATGATTTACTAGAAGATCGAACGTGGAATATTATATTACCTTCCTGTGCAGAGAGCATGTGATGACTTACTAGAAGATCAAACGTGGAATATTATATTACCTTCCTGTGCAGAGAGCATGTGATGATTTACTAGAAGATCAAACGTAGAATATTATATTACCTTCCTGTGCAGAGAGCATGTGATGATTTACGAGAAGATCGAACGCCTCGTAACAGTATACATCTTGTCTGAGGGCCTCGCGGAAACACTCCATGGCCAGTGTGCGGTTCTCCATTGCCTCGTAGATCTGACCACGTAGCAAGTTCATAGAACTCTCCATCTGTAAGACACAGGTATAACAGATACATAGCATATGTAGGAGACAATAACCATTAACCCATTTCATTCTGGATACCGTTCAAACGAAAACGGTATCTGCAAAGAACATAGAGCCAGATCAACCGCCACGGAACATGCCGTCTGATCAGGATCTATGCTGTTTGCTATTCAGATGATCTTGCTAAGACACTTGGCTATGCAGCAAACAACATAGATCCTGATCAGCACGCAGCGTCACGCTGCGGCTGATCTGGATCTATGTTGTTTGCAAAAGCCTTTAAATATATCCAGAATGAAATGGGTTAAGCAGCCAGTAACCACACTCCCAGCGTGAAAAGTTTAAAATGCATTTTATTTGCTTTTTTGCAATGTAATGTCGCTTTAATAGTCCATCCTACAGCCCAGTAACAACTGAAGATGTCTCATCACGTTCATGCTATTTACAACATCGCCTGAAAATACTGTTGGGTACCAGCCTCAACTGTGACTCTTAAATCAACGTTAATGCCTTTTTCGTATATTTCTATGATATTTAAAAACGTACACTCTTGTTGGAGGAAGACGACTCGGGTTCGGATATACTCTGGTTGATGTTGAACGACATCCTCTTGTTGATTGGCTGTATAGTATTAGGTTCTACAAGGTCCAGAATGATGAGGGCCTCCTGGTATTCCTTACACTGGTACTGAAATACAGACAAACTTGTGTCAAAGGCCACCTCCGAAATAACACAATCTCTCTCTAAGGACAAGACAAACTTGTGTCAAAGGCCACCTCCGAAAAAACACCATCTCTCTCTAAGGACAAGACAAACTTGTGTCAAAGGCCACCTCCGAAAAAACACCATCTCTCTCTAAGGACAAGACAAACTTCCATCAAGTCATTACTAATGCATTTTAACTTCTGAATAGACACCACCTGACAACCAAGACAACTTATGGTTATGGTTCAACTGTATTTTAATGCAACCCTTTATTAGGGAAAGTTATGGAAAGGGTCATCGATATTGGGTTTCACGACAACTTATGGTTATGGTTCAACTGTATTTTAATGCAACCCTTTATTAGGGAAAGTTATGGAAAGGGTCATCGATATTGGGTTTCACGACAACTTATGGTTACGGTTCAACTGTATTTTAATGCAAACCTTTATTAGGAAAGTTATGGAAAGAGTCATCGATATTGGGTTTCAAAACATAGCAGACACTCTGAATTAATAATTGTATCTTGCTTGAAAGTGGGACAGATGTGATTTGGGTCAGGAAAGGTCTCTTTCAGAATGCCAACTGTCCTGGACAGGTCACACAAAAATGATTGTACAGCCCTGTAGTGGTCACCTCTATTAAGCAGGCAGTTTCCAGATTCACAAAATGTTGTTTTATTATATATTTGACATCTATTAAGCAACCACATGTGCTAAGCAGCCACATTCTGTGATTACCTTGGATGGCTGCTTAATACAGTTTGACTGTAAATTGATCTTAGCTCGATTGTGAAAAAGGTTTTTACAATATTAGATTATTTGCTCTCGAGACCTCATTCCTGGTGGAACCACATGCCTCGAGACCTCATTCCAGGTGAAACCCCACGCCTCGAGACCTCATTCCTGGTGGAACCCCACGCCTCGAGACCTCATTCCAGGTGGAACCCCATGCCTCGAGACCTCATTCCTGGTGGAACCCCACGCCTCGGGACCCCATTACTGGTGGAACCCAATGCCTCGAGACCTCATTCCAGGTGGAACCCCATGCCTCGAGACCTCATTCCTGGTGGAACCCCACGTCTCGAGACCTCATTCCAGGTGGAACCCCACGCCCTCATTCCAGGTGGAACCCCACACCTCGAGACCTCATTCCTGGTGGAACCCCCGCCTCGAGACCTCATTCCAGGTGGAACCCCATGCCTCGAGACCTCATTCCTGGTGGAACCCCATGCCTCGCGACCTCATTCCTGGTGGAACCCCATGCCTCAAGACCTCATTCCTGGTGGAACCCCATGCCTCGCGACCTCATTCCTGGTGGAACCCCATGCCTCGAGACCTCATTCCTGGTGGAACCCAATGCCTCAAGACCTCATTCCTGGTTGAACCCCATGCCTCGATACCTCATTCCTGGTGGAACCCAATGCCTCGAGACCTCATTCCTGGTGGAACCCCATGCCTCGATACCTCATTCCTGGTGGAACCCCACACCTTGAGACCTCATTCCTGGTGGAACCCCACGCCATGATGGAAAGAGAAGAGGCAGTGTGTGTGGTGAATTTAAGTGTTTTGCATTGGGATACCACACAGGGTTCCCGCTGTTGGTTGACAATGGCGCCAAAAAAACTACTATTGGCGCTAAATTTTGTGAATTGGCAAAAATATTTGGCGCAACTTTTTTCTTCTTTTTTTTTGCTGCACATGTTTTGTCAAATACATGGATGCCTGGATGGCTTCAAATATTTATTTGTAAACTATATGGCTCTTAGTTGGCTCCAAGTTTTTTAAATTGGCGACAGAAGTGGCGCAGACAAACATTCAGACAGAGGGAACCCTGCCACAACCGTGTTTCTAACGGGGATCAAACTCACAACTGGGCACAATCGCCATTACACCATGGAGGCTCAACTGAACTGTAACTAGAACTGTATGCTATACAACTGTATGTAAAACTTCTCTTTCTGGCATATTCTGAAGGTGTGTTAACAATGGTGATGTGGAAGTCGTGATAGCGCAATGGATGCGCGTTCGCTTCAGGTGTGAAAGGTCCGGAGTTCGAGCCCCGCTGGAGCCGTTACGATTGTGCCCTTAGGCAAGGCATTTAAATTCCACATTGCCTCTTCTCTCTTTCTCGTGGCGATAGACTCCATCAGGAATGAGGTCTTGAGAGTGATTGATATAAGTTGAAAGAACTTGTTTCGCAATCAAGTTAAAATAAATTTGTATAAACTAATGGTGATACACCGCATTATGTATTTGTTGTAACAACCTGCTGCATAGATAACTTCTTTCTCAAGCATATCGGTACATTACAGGGTCCCCGAGTTAATAAAACTTTACTGGTTTGTGTGTGTTTTACGTTATTTATCGTCGCTACCGGTTGCCCATATGAGCGACGCCTCCTGAAGAGATTTCATTTTAGATTTTTGGAGGATAGTGCATGATACAGACAGAGACTCGTTCCAGAGTCTCATCTGGTTCTTTTACGTGCACGGTGTAAAGCACCGACACGAGACCTCAGTTTAACGTCCCATCTGAAAGACTGTTAATTTTATTAGGGTCAGACGGGGGATTGAACCTGCGATCCCTGGATGATCAGTCCAGCGTGTTACCACTGGACTACAGCTCCTTTACTGGTCTAAATAAATAACAAGAATATATACTCACATGACATTTAGCAGCGAGATATCTACAGCACATGTGACTCTATAATAATAAAACAATAAGAATATACATTCCCATGATGCATCTGATATTGATAACAAAACCACCTACTTGCACATGTATATTTTATTAATTTAATAAAATGTGCATTGTTAATTTAATGGAATTTTATTTCATTTGCAATGATTGCGAAACATGTTTTAGGCACGACCATTAATCACTCTCGCTATGTATGAAAGCGTAATATTATGAACATGCTATAATATTCTACAATAAGAGACATCGGTCAATCTATTTACGTAGTTGAAATTCTGCAGCAACAATAAGTTATGTTATATTTCGGGTTTTACGCCTGCATCAGCACCATTTTGGGCTATATTGCCGGCGGGCAGTTTACCTCACAACAGCTTTCCTGGGCAGGCTCCAGCGGTTAACCAGTACTTGGGTGCACTAACCTCCGTAAGAAACTGCCAACTTTTGAATGTGAAACGGCCTGAGCGGGGCTCGAACCCGTGACCATCAGTGATGATAGGTTACAGTGGTATACAAGTCAGCGACCATAACCACTCGACCACGGAGGCGGACTAGCAACAATAAGAGACATCGGTCAGATACTGCCCCTGAATACTCTCTAAAAGTAGGTCAGTTACTGCCCCTGAATATTCCCTAAAAGTAGGTAGGTTATATTAAGTGTTTTCCTCTGTTTTTATCATTGTTTCCTTTGCACAACATGCTAGCAATTTTATTCCACTATCACTTATAATGAGTATTAAATTACTACATCTCGACAGATCTCCTACAGTTTATGCAATGGGTTATCAATTAATTAACACAATTTTGATAAAATCACATTTATCATACCGCAACATCTGGTTAGGGCACAACAGTAAAAACAAAGTATTCTAACTAAAAGGACATATTCACATTTTGGAATAAATCAGACTTTATCTACCAAGGGAGGTAATAGAAAATTAGAGATGTCTCTCATACCAAGCCATTCCTTGTTTGACTGTCTATACCTTGTGTAAGTTTCTGTTGAGTATACAATTTGCAGCCCTGTGGTATTGTCCTGTACTGAACAAGGTTTGAGCGTACCAATATACATCTTCCATAGCTTCTGAAATGAAAATTAAGTGTATGATGTCAATATATGTTATGTTTATTTATGTTATATTTCGGGTTTTACGCCTGCATCAGCACCATTTTGGGCTATATCGCCGGCGGGCAGTTTACCTAACAACACATTTCCTAGGTAGGCTCCAGCGTTAACCAGTACTTGGGTGCACCAACCTCCGTAAGAAACTGCCAACCTTTTCATATAAATGAGACACGGCCTGAGCGGGGCTCGAACCCGTAATCTTCAGTGATGATAGGTTACAGTGGTATACAAGTCAGCGACCGTAACCACTCGACCACGGAGGCGGTCCCATTGTTTGAAGCAGGGTGTCTTATTCGTTTTAAAGCCCCATATCGTGTTTACTTAGAATGTGCTGCACACCGAGATAGTATAAGGGGAGGATGATATCGTGATTGTGTCTTACATTTTTCAATAATAAATTATTGCTGGCTGTAAAAGGTACAATTTGGAAAAATATGCCAACAAAAGAACCTGCTTTTGTGAAATTACCATATGTAAATTACATCCCTTTTTTGGTATTTTAGCAAAATCACCAATAACTCCGTAAATCATATTAAATGCTAACACTGGGATAAATTTGCATATGAATTCTAGCATTATTTTCTTATTGAAGAAAAAAAATGCATATAGAGTCTTTAAAGCAGCACTATATCGTAATAAAGGATGTTTTTGGTCAATATATGTATATCCTACACTGTACATATTTTATTTGAAACATATATCTTCCCATGATCCATGGCTCTTTTGAGCGGCAAAACAAAATCAGGAGAGCAATTCACCGATGCTGCCCGGACTGATTTGACTGAAACAAGTGAGATTTAAACCCACAGAGCTGAGGTGCAAGTGATTTTTAGTTTGTTGGCATTTGACCTTTAAGTGTAACCTTGACCTAGAAGCATTGTACCGAGTCACATTGTATCATTATGGTGTAATAATTATACACACATAGGACTACTCGTTCACTGGGATATATTTATACACATTACTTTTGGGTTGATTACGAAACAAGTTATGGCAACACTCACTTGACTAAGGACACAACCAGATATTTACTAGAAATCTACGCCCACCTGCAGATATAAGATTTCTGGGAATGTGTACATGTATAATGATTTGCCGAGTATCTGAACAGAACCTTTCTTACAGGTGTTTCCAGTTGTTTGTTCACTACTGTCAGTATACTGTATATTGGTAATGGCGTCTAGATGTGCTTCTAAGTTAGAAAGGGTGAATATTATAAACATCTCCAATCTCCTACTTACCATTTGATAGAGAAACCAGCTTGTCTGCCCAAAACAGTGCCGAGTCATAGTGATGCTGCAAATATGGAATACGACATATGAGTCACATTGTTATATTATATTGTTATATTTCGGGTTTTACGCCTGCATCAGCACCATTTTGGGCTATATCGCCGGCGGGCAGTTTACTTAACAACACCTTTCCTGGGCAGGCTCCAGCGGTTAACCAGTACTTGGGTGCACCAACCTCCGTAAGAAACTGCCAACTTTTTCATATAAATGAGACACGGCCTGAGCGGGGCTCGAACCCGTGACCATCAGTGATGATAGGTTACAGTGGTATACAAGTCAGCGACCTTAACCACTCGACCACGGAGGCGGACTGAGTCACATTGAATGAAAACAAACATAATTGATAAGAAAATAATATTATATATCTATCTGAATATTTGTTCACTGGAATTATCTGCTTGTCATTTAAAATGTGGTGGTTGAGCAAAAGATACACTTGAATATGATACCACCAGTCTTCCCGAAATCCGTAGGACCGCCTGACATGTCAGACAAAAAATCCTTCGGTCAGACAAAATATATTGAAAGTTTAAGTGCATTTTAATCATTTGTCTGACCGGTGTCAGACAAACTCTGGCAAAGTTTCGTGAAGACTGCACCACATCTGTATTGATTATAAACCTGTGTTAGTGGTCACCTCCATTAAGCAGCCAACATGTATTAAGCATCCAGTTTCCAGATTGGTTGTTTTATTATATATTTGACCTCTATTAATCAGCCACCTGTGCTAATCAACCACTTTCTCGGACTCCCTTGGCTGGCTGCTTAAGACAAGTTTGGCTGTAATATTGCAGATAGGGATAATTCTAGAGTGGAAAAAGAGCAGGTGTGACAGAAAAAAGCTGCAGGGTGCATTTTGAGCGGTGAAGGGGGTAGGTGTAGGAGCGGGTATTTGGGGCCCCCTTGAAAGTTTTACTAACTTATGGTGATTGACAGTTAATTATGTTACATGAAACACATAATAGGGTGGTACATAGGGTCTGCCTGTCCTAAGGCACTTGCCTATTGGGGCTTATAAGCCAAATAAAAAATTAATAACAGCAAAAGGACAGACTAAAAAGGGACAGGGCGCCCTGTCATTCCGCTCTAGAAAAGCCCTAGCCAGGTTCACAAGTTTGTGTTTTCTTGTCCAACATGTGTAACTCAATGCTGAACATGGCATAATAATATTAAGCAGCACTAAAACATTTCATAATTTACTTCATTCGACATGAAAATCCAGTAAGATTGTTTCAGAACATAGAATTACTTCCAGAACCTCAGCAATACTGAAATGACGTAGTGACCTCCCCTTTCATGTCATTTGTTTAACCCTTTCAACACCAAGTAACTCACATGGACTGGTCCATGATATTCATAAACCAATAAATGAATCAGAAAATCACATTTGGACAAGTTCATTTATCAAAATGGGTAATTATGTCTAAAAATAGTCATATCACTGGCAAAAAGTGCAGATCCTGATCTACACTTTTTGTAAGCCTATTTAGAGGTCTGTGGTGTTGAAAGGGTTAATACATATTATCAGTGACTCAGTCGTGTCACCTCAACAGTTCATGGAACTGGGTCATCAGACGATAATAAAACACCTTGTCAATAAATACACATATATATGAAAGGCTAGTTTCTATCTTTTAGCTTAGCAACTTGATCCTTTCAGTATCGATGACTTAGCACCGTACCACCGTTTTTGATATTTATAATGGCGTTTTACGATAGCGTTTACAGCCGAATAAATGTTTGATGATGTACAGACAATTGTACTGTGTGCGTGGACGATACAGTGTCCAAATAACATTTCACCTCGAAAATATGTGTCTATCAAGAACACGAGAAGCCAGTATTATGAGTATACTGTAATAATTATACTTCAGAATTAAACAAATGTCATCGTTGCTACTATCTGCAATTATAAATTTGGAGAGCATTTGACAGCAAACCTGCTGGATAACATCATTGAAGTCATTTTGGACAAACTGGTTCTGACAAATACCCCCCCATCGTCAACGTCCTTGCATATGCGAATGTGCATAATTTCTGGAACCCAATACCCCACCCACCAATTTAATAATGGAATAGAGAAATTGATACGCTGTAAAAATACATTTTGCATGTTAATATGGAATTTAATGACTTAGACAGTAACACCTTATCAAGATATTCTTTCACTCGTTCTCTGAGTCTCACAAGGTTAAAATGACATGCAGAATGCGGGGTTGTAAAATTGCGAGTTTCATCGGGATTCCCTTCGCCCGCCATATTTGTTTTGGATCTTCCCAGTATCCAATCAAATCCTTACAAAATACTAGGTGCATCTCCATTGGCTAAAACTGTTTGGATATCTGTTTCACGTTCGCGCACTACTAAAATAACAGAACCAGTTAATATTTTTAGTTACATGCAACACGATTGGTTGAGACTGGTCATAGTTACAGATATACACAATATGGTGGACGAGAGAGGAAGATACCGATGAAACACACGAACAGTTTGCCAATATCTTCTATATTCCTGTGATAAATCTTTGTCAGTTACAGAAAGGTGATGTGAATTTATTGTTATACCAACACTCGAGAGTAATGGAAACACCTAGTATGTGTGGCAAATGACTTAGTGATGATTATACAATTGGTATTGACTATAAATATAATCACTATTCAAGACTATTGTCACTCGTATTCAATTATTGTGTTCATGTTATGTATGTTCCATTTATTTGTGTGGACCTCAAATCTCATATCTCAAATAACCTGTCGTGGGACACCCACATAAAAAGGTCAACAAAGAAAGCAAACCAAACATTAGGATTTCTACGTAGAAACCTCCAGGTTAAATCTGAACCCCTTAAGTCCATGGCTTACCAGACACTAATGAGACCCCAGCTTGAATGTGGCTCGAGATCTGGTCGCCCCATACCCAAACATTGAAGGTGTCCAGCAAAGAGCAGCCCGTTGGATAATGGCTGACTTCTATCATACCTCTAGTGTTACAGACATGCTACATTCCCTAAATCTATGCAGACTAGATCAACGGCATATTGACAATAGGTTATCCCTTGTGTATAAAATTCATAATGATCTTGTTGCTATTCCCATTGAAAATTACCTAGTTCCCCTCTCCCGTCCTGCTCGCCATTGCCATTCCTTAAGCTATAGGTTAATTACAGCAACTACAGACTACTACAAGTTTTCCTTTTTTCCAAAAACAATCTACCATTGGAACCAACTCCCTCCTGACATTGTCCATCTCCCTACCATAGAGCAATTCAATACGACAGTCTGCCATATTGAACATGCCAGTCCCTAGTTGTTCTGCGCTGCTGCTTTTAAACTTTTACCACAACTTATTTTCATTATCTTCTTAAATTATACTTTTAACTACGCATACTTTTAACTTCTTTGCGGTTTTTGACGTGCAACATGTTTATGTCCCGCGAGGGGTTCGACATTTGCGGAAGATAGATAGACCTAGACATCTTTTACTGGGCAGTGATTAACCAGTACTAATCAATGTGTGTGATGTTTCTTGCTCAAGGACACTACATTTGTGCCCTGACCCATCGATTCCCATTACACCTCTCGGCTAGAATCATAGAATGCACTTTACCGGTATGTGACCTTCCTAGGAATAGGTTTCTTATGTTTTGATAGATTTTCTTCTTAATTGAGTAGAGTATTGAAAACAAGCAGTAAATAAGTGGTAATTGATTGTATTTAAGAGGTTCGGGGGGGTTTCCCCCGATTTGGTTACCTACGTACCAGTAAAGTGCATTTGTCCCTGATGTTTTTACGCACACCAAAATAAACGATATATGTGCTGTACCAGTAACCGAGTATCAAGCCTCGGATTCAGACACCTCGAATCCAAAATTACGGTTCATCAGTGTCGTCTATTTAACCCTTTCCTTCATAGAGATTTAGGTTAATATACTATTATATCTCCATACAAACGCCATTTAGCTATCATGCAGCTGATAAGTAGTCGCCATATCTATCCCATCTCCATAGATATTACTGGGACTACATGAGATTCTGAACTTTATTATGAACATTAGTTTGGGTACTACATTGTCTATGTATTTCGTATTGGTAATGGCATCAAGAGGTGCTTCTATGAGGGAAAGGGTTAGTATGTTTCTTTCCAATTTAGAAATTTATACTCAGGCATTGTTGCTTGCAATCAAAATTTAACAGGGGTTCAAAACTAGGGCTTCACAGCTGCTATTTCTACTATTCACCAACATCACAGTCTACAAACAAACCTTCTGTAACACAACAGGACTGGAGCAAGCAACCAGCAAGTACAACTGACATCAATGGGTTCAAGGCCGCAGTCAAAGCCCCAATTGCAGTTCCACCTCTGTCCCCACGACTGTTATTCTGTGATAACTATACATAAATTGGTAAAGTGAGCAAATAAAGAAAACAAGATTTGACCAACAAACAGTTGCTAACAGAAAAGCAGATCATCTGGTAAAGATTGCTGTCACAATACCAAAACCAGCAAATCACGGTAAATACCTTGCCGTCACGATCTCAAACTACCTCTCATTGAACCACCGCATCAACAGGACATTATTGTGGCCATCCAGCTTTTCAGTTTCAACAGTGTGGTCACCCTACTCTGCACAGAACCTCAACCAGCTAGAAACAGTTCAACGCAGAGCAGCAAGGTTCATGAAGAATGACTACAGCAGGACAAGCAGCGTCTCAACTACGCTTCACGACCTTAGCTAGAACACAAATACTGACCGACATGACAAAATCCGCACCATCATGATTTACAAAATTCACCATCAACTTCGACATAGACCCACAACACCTGCTAACACCAACTGGCTCAAATTCACCTTCAACTTATCGACATAGAGTAAGACCCACAACACCTGCTAGCACCAACTGGCTTAGGTACAAGGGGTCATAGCAAAAGATAAGACAAATACGGACAAACACTAATGCCTACCAACAGAGCTACACCCCACACCTCATCATCTAGTTACGACATGGCCGCTTTGGATGCCTTTCGGTCAGATCTGGTCATCAACACCCAATAGATCGTCGGCCGTTTTTATCGTTCTTAACTTTTGTACAAAGAAACACTTTCAGATGTACAGATATTCTTTTACTTGGTTGCCCTGTCTGCTGCTCTGCATACTATTTGTGAATGCGAATATACTCTATGAAGGTTGCCACAATCAATGAAAATTATCACTTTCGATCATTCTATAATTACAATATACTGGTATACAGACTTGTGTATTCCGTGGTAAAAACCGTATGCTTGTATAACATCCACGTTCTATTGCTAAGTCATGGGATGATATCCGGAATTTGTTTAAATTCTTTACAGTCAAACCTGTCTTAAGCAGCCAGCCAAGGGAATCACAGAAAATGGCTGCTTAGCACAGGTGGCTACTTAATAGAGGTAAAATGTATAACAAAGTAACATATTGGGAATTTGAAAACTGGCTGCTTAATGCAGGTTGGTTGCTAAATAGAGGTGACCATTAACACAGGTTTGACTGTATACATGTAATGCATTGTGTTCTGCCTCCACATAGTTTAATAGGAACAAATGTATTATAGGCTCCAATAAACACAACACAAGATTAGATTTGATTCTCTAAGCAGTACAAGCATACTCTATCGAGTACAGTCAAGCTTGCCAAAAAGACTATGGCCTCGAGGTTATAACACCTTTCTCCTATCTCAAGCTCAGTCGCAAGCTTCTGATTGGTTCAGTCGGCAGTGAAACTCAGAATCAACCAATCCAATCATTTGAGCTTGAGTTTGAGATCTGAGAAAAGTGTTTTAACCTTGGGCACAGGTCTATTAAGAGACCACTTATTCAGTTGCAGTTTGTGTTTCTAAGCAACAAGCTAGCCAGTATTAAAAGACCATTCCTGCTGAGCGACCACTTTTTGCCATTCCATTTGATGGTCTCTTAATACAAGTTTGACTGTATTTATGATTTGTCACTAAACAATCTGCAAAGAAATTTGAATGACCACATTTACGCTTTCATCCGAGCCAACGAGAGTGATTAATATAAGTTGTTAAAACTTGCTTCGCAATCGTTGTAAAATAAATAAAGTATAAAAAAATTAAAAATAATTGGAAACCACATCATTCTATGCTCTTGTATGATGATTTTTTAACAATAATTCTTTACATATTTTCAGTTTAAACAGTAACCATGGAAATGGATGGAGATGCCTATGCTAGGCAAGCGAAGAAGCTAGTAGATGATGTGATAGAAATGGCTATTAAAAGACTTGAAACAAATCTGTCCATTATGTCGGAAAAGGAAAGAACTTTTGAGTCTATGAAGTACGGCGAGATGTCTCGTGATACAACATTCGCACGTGAAGATGATTACGTGATTGATAATATCGCCTGGTTGGCAATCGGCGACTTCTCTGTAGAACTAGCTGAGAAGAAGATTAATGAATTTGTGCAGGTTTGAATAATTTGTGCTCCTTCCAATGGTCCTAAATAAACCAGATTATTAAAGCGAAGAGATAGTTATTTTTATATTTCTTAAATCTATGTTATAGAAGTTGGATGTAATTGAAATCATTTATACATGTACATCTTAATGTGCACGTTTTTGTAAAATGTTTGTCGTATATATGTATGTATACAGTCAAACCTGTCTTAAGCAGCCAGCCAAGGGACTCACTGAAAGTGGCTGCTCAGCACAGGTGGTGCTTAATAGAGGGCAAATGTATAAAACAAAAAAACATATTGTGAATCTAAACTGTCTGCTTAATACAGTTTGGTTGCTTAATAGAGGTGACCGCTAACACAGGTTTGACTATATCAATGAGCTGTCATGTGAAATAGTACGTTATGTAAGGTAATATATTTATTAAAAGATATTGTCACATAGCTGAAATAATAATCAATGATTTATGATAAATAAATAACTTAGAAGAATCAAACAGCTCGAAAAGTGTTTGTGACTAGCATCATTCTATGTGCACTGCACGATTCTTTTGTCTTTCCCATTAACTCTTTCACTGCCAAATTGTTTAAATCGCTTTTGCAAACAACTTAGATCCAGACCAGCCGCAGCGTAACGCTGCATCTGATCAGGATCTAAGTTGTTTGCTTCTCTGCCCAGTGCTTTAGCACTCCTATCCTAGTAGCAAATAGCACAGAGCCTGATCAGCATGCAGCATTACGCTGCGGCTGATCTGGCTCTATGCTGTTTGCAAATGTGTATTTATGCGACTTCGGCAGTGAAAGAGTCAAAGAATATGTCTCCAGCACTGAAGTGTACATTGTTCTTGTTTTCCTAGGCAGGCTTAGCGCACTGAAGTGTACATTGTTCTTGTTTTCCTAGGCAGGCTTAGCGCACTGAAGTGTACATTGTTCTTGTTTTCCTAGGCAGGCTTAGCGCACTGAAGTGTACATTGTTCTTGTTTTCCTAGGCAGATTTAGCGCACTGAAGTGTACATTGTTCTTGTTTTCCTAGACAGGCTTAGCGCACTGAAGTGTACATTGTTCTTGTTTTCCTAGGCATGCTTAGCGCTTTACTATGCAATGTGTGTGAGGTGCCTTGCTCAAGGACACTACATACATGCCGTGATCGAGTATTGAACCCGAAACCCTAAGATTCCAATTGGACCACGGACATCACGACTAAACTATAATGCATACTCTGTTGTTTTTTTTCTCCAGACATGGCAGTATGATAACAGTTGGTTGTACTGCATTGATTATCTGGGTCAAGACGACCATAAGTTTGACGTGCGGCACAGATTCCGCGTCTGTTGGAGCATTCCAACCAGAAGAAAACCAGTACCACGTGCAACTGCCTGCGTATACTTCACCTTCCAGGTGTCAAAGATCAAACCAAAAGTAAGAGATAGTGCAATGAGACAGACAGAGACACATTCCAGAACCGTTTCTGGTTCCCTGTACATGCACAGTGTATAGCACCGACACGAGACCTCGATATGAATCATTTTAGTATGGTATAGCCGGGGTTCGACCCCTGGATTACCAGTCCAACGTGTTTACCATGGGATCACTGATCCGCTACATTTCTAATATGATATGGACTTGAATTTGGATATATTTGTGTGCTGTACATTGTGATATACAGTCAAACCTGTGCTAGTGGTCACCTCTATTAAGCAGCCAACCTGTATTAAGCAGCCAGTTAATATGCTGTTTTATTATACATTTGACCTCTATTAAGCAGCCACCTGTGCTAAGCAACCACTTTCTATGATTCCTTGGCTGGCTGCTTAAGACAGGTTTGACTGTATTTCAAATTTTCAAAATAAGTTATTACGCCAACTTATTTTGGCGAAATTTAGCTACTTTATTACCGTAGTATTTCCAAATTACCTCTCTTTATGGTAACTTGTTTCAGAATCAGTAATCAATAACTTTTTTATAGATGCTGGTGTATTACAGTTAATGCACGGATGAATAACACCGGGTGTGTCAAATTTGTTCATGTGACTTGCAGAAGGCCAATGGTTCTACCTGGGTACCTGTCCGTGCCTGAAATACTGCTCAAAAAGGCATCCAGGGTCTTCATCTGCCACTAATAGCTGGACAGTCGCCATTTAATCTAAGGCGTTTGTGCGACTTTAATCCCCAAACCAATCAAACAAGCATGTTTTCGCGCCATTAATGGTTTATGTAGGTTACAGACATAAACAAGTACGACTCGTTTACTGCTTAGTTGGAGAAACGTCTCGAGATGTAATGTGCTGGATGTGGTATACACATTGTACCAGAGGTGTTAGGAGCCCCGTCAGAACCGCGTGGTGCTGTCCTTAGGCAAGACACTTAGTTTATACAGATTTATTTTAGCTCGATTACGAAACAAGTTCTTATAACTTATATTAATCACTCTCGAGACACTTAAATCTACATTGCCTCTTTGAGTGAGAACTTGTTTCACAATCCATGCAAATGACAATCGTATAAAATAGTGACTAGTTTACCACACTATTCCTAACTACAATGTATACACACCTCCGACTACAGGATTAGTCTATATGCAGGGTTCATTCTAGGTCAGAATTTTTGGGAGAAGTGAGAAAGCGCATGATTGCTTCCTTATTAAAATGGTGTTCTTTAATATACTTCTGCAAAATAGGTTAAAATGCACAGTACAACCATTAAATACAACATTTGAATAGAAGGAGTGCTTTATAATGGGCCAGTGTATCTTACTAGACAACATTTTGTTTGAAAATCGTAAAAACTAAAAAAGAAGTGGGGCCCCCCAGAGGGCGAAGTCAGGGTCCCTAGGGCGACAATTTCGCCCACATCGCCCTCTAGAATGATCCCTGTATATGCCATTGTTTATTTCAGTCACATCCTGTGGAAATATTCTACGTATTCGAAACAAACAGACTGGTTCACAGGTAAATATTCTACCATTTTAATAATGATCGCTAGTGTTTCTTTAAATTGTCTCGGGGTATTTTGTTCTGAAGCTTATATTAGGGAAATTGGGACAACATAGTTTCCTTTTCTTTACAATATTTATTGGTAAAAAGAATTTTGTTATACTTTTAAGCTAATCACAACTACGGTTGCTTTTGTAAACAGCGTAGAGCCAGATCATACTACACAGAACATGCACAGAACATGCCATCTGATCAGACTCTATGCTGTTTGCTATTCGGATAGTGGAGTTAAACCACTTGGCTGAATAGCAATCAACATAGATCCCGATCAGACTCTGCATTACACTGCGGCTGATCTGGATCTATGTTGTCTGTCTGATTAGCGCAGTGGTTAGCGCCTGCTTTAAACCAATGCACCCCGGTTTCGATTCTCGGACCGGGAATTATGTGAGATGGTACAATGGTCGCCAGATCGGACAGGTGGGTTTTCTCCGGGTACTCCGGTTTCCTCCCACACGAATGACCACATATATGCTTTCATCCGCACCAAGAGAGTGATTAATATAAGTTGTTAAAACTTGCTTCGCAATCGTTGTAAAATAAATAAAGTTTAAACTTTTTTATGTTGTCTGCACATTTCGCATTAACCCATTTCATTCTGGATACCGTTCAAACAGTATTTGCAAAGAACGTAGAGTCAGATCAGCTGCCACGGAACGTTCCATCTGATCAGGCTCTATGCTGTTTGCTATTCAGCTGATCTTGCTAAGACACTTGGCTATGTAGCAAACAACTTAGATCCTGATCTTGCACTACCGATGTTCAAATTTGTTCGTTGGTGAATGTTATTGGAAACTTGTCTGCTTTATTAGAATAAATTTGAAGATAACAGTGTTGCACTAGCCTGGGAACAGGCGTCGATATATTTTGCCTGGTCAGTCAAATAAATATATTTTAACACCGAGACTATTAATTGGGCCGTATTGAGCTTCTGATCATATCAACGCCTGGGGAAACTGGACGGATTGTCCGTGTAATTATTGACTAGCATTAATCCTATTAATAGGCCTATTAGCACGTGATCGAAAGCGAGGCACTGCAATATTGATAAAACTTTATAATTGGCCGCCATTGTTTACGGGTCAACAGAACGATAAAAAGTACAATGTGCGTCTGATTTGACATATTTACTCAAGATTTAAGTCGTCCTTAATTCAATTATGCCGAATCGATCCACTACCATCTAAATGTAATATTTAAAACCCGCCATCTTGTCGATATAACAGAGAAGCGGGAAACTCTATGTTTGCAATGTAAATGAGGCTACGGGAGCAATCGTGTATATTCGGAAATGATCGTGTATAATCGTGCCTGTTCGGCGATTTCCAATAGAATTCCGTTTCTATATTTAGCGATATTATTTTAGAGAAGAGTTGTCGTTCTCCAAATCTACACCCTCATAAAAGTGGGTGTAAGTAGATGGCGCTACGTTCGGAAATCCAGTTTCCCCAGGCTGTCATTTTGCTAGAAGTTAAAAAGTGAAAAATTGACAGACTGGAACCCAGGCTAGTGTTGCACGTGTTCATCAGTATGACAACACGAGACTGTGGAATTTGTGATAGCGCAGTGGTAAGCGGGCTCGCATCGGGTGTGAGTGGCCCAAGGTTCACGCCCAGCTGTAGCCGCTATGATTGTGCTCTAAGCTAGGCACTTGATTCCACATGGCCTTTCTCTGTATGTATCGGGTTGAGTGTGTTCCAAAATAAAAAAAGTGAAAAACTGCATATAATACTCATAATTTGTGATAGCATAGTGGTAGCGCGTTCACTTCAGGTGCGAAAGGCCCGGAGATCGAGCCCCACTGGAGCCGTTATGATAGTGCCCTTAGGCAAAGGCATTTAAATTCCACGTTGCCACTACTCTCTACCCTCATGTCGATGGATTCCATCAGGAATGAGGTCTCGAGAGTGATTAATATAAGGTGTACAGATTGTTTCGCAATCAAGCTAAGATAAATTTGTATAGACTAATACTCGTAAGAGTGGTGCTGCATAGATAGATAGTTCTAGTTTATGTTTCTTGTTTGATATATCCAATTAAAGCATCCATTGTATTCAGTGCTACCCAAGAACACCAGTAAGACTATAGATCATTCTATATATAGATCCCTCTGTAAACACAGCACAGCATAGCTAGAGCTGAGAGAAACTGTGATTCAGATAATAGTCACGTATTTAACCCATTCAACCCCAAGTAACTGACATGGACTGGTGCCTGATATTTTTAGACCAATAAATTAATAAGAAAATTTTACCTTTGGACCAGTTCATTGATAAAAATGGGTAATTTTATCTAAAAATAGTAATAATTATTACTGACAAAAAGTGCAGATCCTGATGAGATGGCTCGTCACGAGCCGGCTCATCTGGATCTACACTTGTCATAAGCCTATTTAGAGGCCTGTGGTGTTGAAAGGGTTAATTTACACTAGACTTTTATTTTCTTGCCTATTTTTGCTTCGACTGCTTTCCAGTGCCCATCTAACAAGTTAATGTCACTTAGTTATGTCTCTCACCTCTCCTAGGGGGTGTGGGGGCTTGGGGGGATATTATTGCAATTCGCTGTATCTGTCTCACTTACTGCAATCTGATGCAATAAATGACTTGTCCTGTAGGTAATCCAATATATTGGACAATGAAACATATTCATATAGATATAACTTGCTAACCTGTAATCATAAATGTGTCTCTTTAGTATTAAACTGATTAGTGACATGGATAGGCTGTCCGATTAGCGCAGTGGATGTCACGCTTGCTTCTCACCATTGCAACCCAGGGTCGATTGTTCGACCGGGAAGTATGTGAGACCGAGCAGTGGTCGCCAGATCTGACAGATGGGTTTTCTCCAGGTACTCCGCTTTACTCGCATACGAATGACACATATACGCTTTCATCCACGCCAACGAAAATGATTAATATAAGTTGTTAAAGCTTGTTTCGCGATCGTTGTAAAATAAATAAATGTTGGTTTTGTCTGGGTGCTCCAGTTTCCTCCCACACGAATGACCACATATACGCCTTCATCCGTGCCAACGAGAGTGATTAGTATAAGTTGTTGACTTGATTTACACTCGTAATAAAGTTTCTGCTTTTTTTAACTGTGAAAAGTTTGAGACAATGAGAGACGAAAATAGTGTGCATACAGACGAACACACGAGTTGAGTTGCCATTGTGTCACTCGATTGTCATGCGTTATTGTATCAACTTTTCACGGTATATACGATTTGTTGTATCGGATTGCATGTGGTGTATACAATACATTGTTAGTAATATTTGCAATTTTATTGAACAGTAAAGTTATGCTTACAAGAACAGTAAATATATGCTTACATAGAATAGTAAAGTTATGCTTATAAGAACAGTAAAGTTATGCTTACATAGAACAGTAAAGTTATGCTTACATAGAACAGTAAAGTTATGCTTACAAAGAACAGTAAAGTTATGCTTATAAGAACAGTAAAGTTATGCTTACATAGAACGGTAAAGTTATGCTTACATTGAACAGTAAAGTTATGCTTACATAGAACAGTAAAGTTATGCTTACATTGAACAGTAAAGTTATGCTTACATAAACACAAAACAAAAACACAAAAAAACACAAAACAAAAGTTATGCTTACATAGAACAGTAAAGTTATGCTTACATTGAACGGTAAAGTTATGCTTACATAGAACAGTAAAGTTATGCTTACATTGAACGGTAAAGTTATGCTTACATAGAACAGTAAAGTTATGCTTACATAGAATGGTAAAGTTATGCTTACATTGAATGGTAAAGTTATGCTTACATAGAACAGTAAAGTTATGCTTACATAGAACAGTAAAGTTATGCTTACATTGAATGGTAAAGTTATGCTTACATTGAACGGTAAAGTTATGCTTACATTGAACGGTAAAGTTATGCTTACATTGGCAGCTTCTATGTTTTATTTGCCAAGTATTAGCCCTGATCAATAGGAGACGCTCTTGTCCTAGGACATTTTATAGTGTGTGAATACAGGTTTTACATAGATTTTCCTTGTGCCGTACCGACATACCTAGACATCCTCTATAGCAGACATTAATACCGTATATTAACCCATTCAACACCAAGTAACTGACATGGACTGGTGCACAATGTTAACCCATTCAACACCAAGTAACTGACATGGACTAGTGCATGATGTTAACCCATTCAACATGAAGTAACTGACATGGACTGGTGCATGATGTTAACCCATTCAACACCAAGTAACTGACATGGACTGGTGCATGATGTTAACCCATTCAACACCAAGTAACTGACATGGACTGGTGCATGATATTTTTAGACCAATAAATTAATAAGAAAATTACATTTGGACCAGTTCATTTATCAAAATGGGTAATTTTGTCTAAATACAGTAATATTACTGGCAAAAAGTGCAGATCCTGATGAGATGGCTCGTCACGAGCCGGCTCATTTGGATATACACCTTTTATAAGTCTATTTTAGAGGTGTGTAGTGTTGAAAGGGTAACAATAGTGCTGCTGTGAATCACTATATAATTATTCACATGAGTTTCATTTTTGTGATTATTCGCGAAAGAATACCCTTGCGAATTTAAGAATTTGCCAATTTATAATTGATCATCTTCTGCCTAACTGTGTCCACACACAAATTTAAGATTTTGCCAAATTATTATTGATCATCTCCTGTCTACCGGTAATTGTGTGTTTCCACACTCAAATTTGGTCCCAAAAAAATCGAACAATCTCAATTTAAAGCTCATGTGAGTATTAACATATACTTCATTGCGCCTAATTGCAGATCTATTCTTATCGTTTAACCCTTTCCGTCATAGAGATTTAGGTTAATATACTGTTATATCTCCATATAAACGACAGCCATTTAGCTATTATGCAGTGGATAAGTAGTCGCCATATCTATCACACCTCCATAGATATTACTGGGACTACATGAGATTCTGGCCTTTATTATGAACATTGGTTTGGCTACTACATTGTCAATGTATGTCGTATTGGTAATGGCATCAAGAGGTGCTTCTATGAGGGAAAGGGTTAATCCTTAATGACATCATTGTATACATTATTATTAAACACTTTTTATATTCTAGCTTTCATAATAACAATAAAAGGTAACACTTTTAACACACAGAAACTTACTTGTTTTGCTGCCTGTAGTAGGGTTCAACTTGGACAGACATTTGCATGATTTATATCACGTTTACCTAGCTGGAAATACAGTCAAACCTGTGTTAGTGGTCACCTCCATTAACCCTTTCAACCCCACAGGCCTCTAAATAGGCTTATGAAAAGTGTAGATCCAGATGAGCTGGCTCGTAACGAGCCGTCTCATCAGGATCTGCACTTTTTTGCCAGTAATAATTATTACTATTTTTAGATAAAATTACCCATTTTGATAAATGAACTGACCCAAATGTAATTTTGTTATTAATTTATTGGTCTAAAAATATCATGGACCAGTCCATGTCAGTTACTTGGGGTTGAAAGGGTTAAACAGCCAACCTGTATTAAGTAGCCAGTTTCCAGATTCCCAATATGTTGTTTTGTTATACATTTGCCCTCCATTAAACAGCCAACCTGTATTAAGCAGCCAGTTTCCAGATTCCCAATATGTTGCTTTGTTATACATTTGCCTTCCATTAAACAGCCAACCTGTATTAAGCAGCCAGTTTCCAGATTCCCAATGTGCTGTTTTATTATACATCTGCCCAGCCCTCTATTAATCAGCCACCTGTGCTAAGCAGCCATGTTATGTGATTCCCTTGGCTGGCTGCTTAAGGCGGGATCGACTGTATGAAAGACCCCATGTAATCTGATACATGGAGAGTGAACAATTCTGAATATGGGTATTAATCGACAGTGTACTGTCCTTCTAATGGTGGAGTCCTGTCATTTAACCCATTCAACACCAAGTAACTAACATGGACTGCTCCATGATATTTTTAGACCAATAAATTAATAAGAAAATTACATTTGGACCAGTTCATTTATCAAAATGGGTAATTTTGTCTAAAAATAGTAATATTACTGGCAAAAAGTGCAGATCCTGATGAGACGGCTCATCATGAGCCTGCTCATCTGGATCTACACTTTTTATAAGCCTATTTAGAGGTAAGTAGAATTAACATTTAGCTTTGAGTGGTGAGGAGTCAAGATTTCTGTGGCCGAGTTGTTAATCTCGTTCGCTGTCAATCACTTGTCAACAACTGCAAGTTCAGTCAACAACTGCAAGTTCATGTCAAACTGGGGACGGATTAATTTTAGTGAGGAAGCTATCCAGAGGAGCATCGTGGTTCTTCGTTAAACACAAAGTTCCAAAGAAAATGGCTGTCTAAGTGAATCGCTCTTACAGTCAGCAGTTACAAAACTTGTGTTGAAAACTTGCTACGAGTGTGTTATATTACCCTTGTATTAATAATAGGCTAGTACAAAACAATCATGTGAACCAATCAAATTAGTTGAATATGTACATGTGAACCAATCGAGTGAACCAATCAAGTTTGTTGATTATGTCCATCTGAACCAATCAAATTAGTTGAATATGTACATGAGAACCAATCAAGTGAACCAATCAAGTTAGTTGAATATGTAGATTTGGTTTAAATATATTTATTCCACTATATACATTCGCAAAACAATACATGTACACAAAATCAAAGAAGTTAGTATATAGGAAAGGATTAAAATGGAAGCAGAGCGTATATAATTTCTCTCCTTGAATAATGGAATGAACAAAATGTGCCTTAGTTTAAGAAACATCGAATAGACACGGTCATTTGATTCTGCAATGTTGTTTCGAATCAACCATTCAGGATGCAGTGTCATGTGGTCACTGATTGGTTAACATGATTCAGTGTCATGTGGTCACTGATTGGTTAACATGATTCAGTGTCATGTGATCACTGATTGGTTAACATGATTCAGTGTCATGTGGTCACTGATTGGTTAACATGATTCAGTGTCATGTGGTCACTGATTGGTTAACATGATTCAGTGTAATGTGGTCACTGATTGGTTAACATGATTCAGTGTCATGTGGTCACTGATTGGTTAACATGATTCAGTGTCATGTGGTCACTGATTGGTTAACATGATTCAGTATCAGGTGGTCACTGATTGGTTAACATGATTCAGTGTCATGTGGTCACTGATTGGTTAACATGATTCAGTGTCATGATTGGTTAACATGATTCAGTGTCAGGTGGTCACTGATTGGTTAACATGATTCAGTGTCATGTGGTCACTGATTGGTTAACATGATTCAGTGTCATGTGGTCACTGATTGGTTAACATGATTCAGTGTCATGTGGTCACTGATTGGTTAACATGATTCAGTGCCATGTGATTACAATTGGTTGACATGATTCAGTGTCATGTGATTACAATTGGTTGACATGATTCAGTGTCATGTGATTACAATTGGTTGACATGATTCAGTGTCATGTGGTCACTGATTGGTTAACATGATTCAGTGTCAGGTGGTCACTGATTGGTTAACATGATTCAATGTCAGGTGGTCACTGATTGGTTAACATGATTCAGTGTCATGTGGTCACTGATTGGTTAACATGATTCAGTGTCATGTGGTCACTGATTGGTTAACATGATTCAGTGCCATGTGATTACAATTGGTTGACATGATTCAGTGTCATGTGGTCACTGATTGGTTAACATGATTCAGTGTCATGTGGTCACTGATTGGTTAACATGATTCAGTGTCATGTGGTCACTGATTGGTTAACATGATTCAGTGTCATGTGATTACAATTGGTTGACATGATTGGTTCATTAAAACAGTTGAGATTGAAGGAATCTCACATTGGTGAGAGAGGACATAATGTAATTAATAATAACGTGTGGTATATTTAGCTAGAATGTTCTATATGTTGTAATACTGCAGAGTGTATTGAGAGATTTCTTGTGCAATAAATAACTCCATGTTGACACAGTACTGAGATAGAAAAGTTCTTCTTTCTTGTTTAAGCTATTCAACTGGCCTGTGGAAGGTCAGTGGTTATACCCATTTATATGACTGTAAGCCCCCAAAACAAACAGCAACATTCCATTCTTGCATATTTATTGAATAGAATTTATTGCAAATATTGCACATTTGATGATGTACAACGTTAAAACAACCGACAATAAGAAACTTAAGAAATGTTTTACTTCAACACAGCATAGAGTCTATTACCACATGTTGAGGTCAATATCTGGTGGTTTGGGTCACAATCTGATGACCTGGCCTGGAGGTTATAAAACTTTTCTCCTATCTCAAAATTCAGTCTCAACCGCCGGATTGGTTCAGCTGACGGTAACACTCAGAATCAACCAATCATATCGCTTGAGCTTGAGATCTGAGAAAAGATTTATAATAACCTGGGGGCCTGGTCTATATTGTTAATCGGATAGCAATTATTATGAAGTTTCAGTACTAGATTCAATCCCTCGCTTTTATTGATTAATTATTGTATACAAAAAATGTGATCATGTGGCTGAATATCTTGGAATTAATTTATGTGGGAAAAGTCGTGGTAGCGCAGTGGATGCGCGTTTGCTTCAGGTGTGACATGTCCGGAGTTCGAGCCCAGCTGGAGCCGTTACGATTGTGCCCTTAGGCAAGGCATTTAAATTCCACGTTGCCTCTTCTCTCTCCCTCATGGCGATGGATTCCATCAGGAATGAGGTATCAAGAGTTGATTAATATAAGTTGTAAGAACTTGTTTCGCAATCGAGCTAAAATAAATTTGTATAAGCTAATTAATTTATGATTGCCTATATGTATGTGAGGCGTGAACAAGATCTATAATTGTAATTGATATTTGGGTATTTGGGTTTTTCATATTGTAGCTAGGTACAGTCAAACCTGTGTTAGTGGTCGCCTCTATTAAGCAGCCAACCTGTATTAAGCAGCCAGTTTCCAGATTCCCAACCCATTGTTTTATTATACATTTACCTCTATTAAGCAGCCACCTGTGCTAAGCAGCCATTTTATCTGACTCCCTTGGCTGGCTGCTTAAGACAGGTTTGACTGTATAGCCATTGCCAGCAGATTGATTCATAATTTAGAAATGCAATACATGTAGATCTGTTTCCATTTATGCTAATTACTCCTTCGTCTGCTGGCGATGATTTTCTTCTCATATAGTACTGACGCCAATCTGGTGAATACTCGTACTGGCGCGGTGCAGTGGCGGTGCAATACTGATGCCAATCTGGTGAATACTCGTACTAGCGCGGTGCGGTGGCGGTGCAATACTGACACCAATCTGGTGAATACTCATACTGGCACGGTGCGGTGGCTGTGTAATACTGACACCAATCTGGTGAATACTCGTACTGGTGCGGTGCGGTGGTGGTGCAATACTGACACCAATCTGGTGAATACTCGTACTGGTGCGGTGCGGTGGTGGTGCAATACTGACACCAATCTGGTGAATACTCGTACTGGCACGGTGCGGTGGCTGTGTAATACTGACACCAATCTGGTGAATACTCGTATTGGCGCGGTGCGGTGGTGGTGCAATACTGATGCCAATCTGGTGAATACTCGTACTTGTGCGGTGGTGGTGCAATACTGACACCAATCTGGTGAATACTCGTACTGGTGCGGTGGTGGTGCAATACTGCTGCCAATCTGGTGAATACTCGTACTGGTGCGGTGGTGGTGCAATACTGCTGCCAATCTGGTGAATACTCGTACTGATGCGGTGGTGGTGCAATACTGCTGCCAATCTGGTGAATACTCATACTGGTGCAGTGGTGGTGCAATACTGACACCAATCTGGTGAATACTCGTACTGGCGTGGTGCGGTGGCGGTGCAATACTGATGCCAATCTGGTGAATACTCATACTGGCGCGGTGCGGTGGTGGTGCAATACTGATGCCAATCTGGTGAATACTCGTACTGGCGCGGTGCGGTGGCGGTGTAATACTGATGCCAATCTGGTGAATACTCGTACTGGTGCGGTGGCGTGAATACTGACCCAATCTGGTGAATACTCGTAGTGCGGTGGCAGTGTAATACTGACGCCAATCTGGTGAATACTCGTACCAGTGCGGTGGCGGTGCAATACTGACGCCAATCTGGTGAATACTCGTACTAGTGCGGTGGCGGTGTAATACTGACGCCAATCTGGTGAATACTCGTACTAGTGCGGTGGCGGTGTAATACTGACGCCAATCTGGTGAATACTCGTACTAGTGCGGTGGCTGTGTAATACTGACGCCAATCTGGTGAATACTCGTACTAGTGCGGTGGCGGTGCAATACTGACACCAATCTGGTGAATACTCGTACTAGTGCGGTGGCGGTGAATACTGACCCAATCTGGTGAATACTCGTACTAGTGCGGTGGCGGTGCAATACTGACACCAATCTGGTGAATACTCGTACTAGTGCGGTGGCGGTGCAATACTGACACCAATCTGGTGAATACTCGTACGGTGCGGTGGCGGTGCAATACTGACGCCAATCTGGTGAATACTCGTACTGGTGCGGTGGCGGTGTAATACTGACGCCACTCTGGTGAATACTCGTACTGGTGCGGTGGCGGTGCAATACTGACGCCAATCTGGTGAATACTCGTATTAGTGCGGTGACGGTGCAACACTGACAACAATCTGGTGAATACTCGTACTAGTGCGGTGACGGTGCAACACTGACGCCAATCTGGTGAATACTCGTACTAGTGCGGTGACGGTGCAACACTGACAACAATCTGGTGAATACTCGTATTAGTGCGGTGACGGTGCAACACTGACGCCAATCTGGTGAATACTCGTACTAGTGCGGTGACGGTGCAACACTGACGCCAATCTGGTGAATACTCGTACTAGTGCGGTGACGGTGCAACACTGACAACAATCTGGTGAATACTCGTACTAGTGCGGTGACGGTGCAACACTGACAACAATCTGGTGAATACCCGTACTAGTGCGGTGACGGTGCAACACTGACAACAATCTGGTGAATACCCGTACTAGTGCGGTGACGGTGCAACACTGACAACAATCTGGTGAATACCTGTACTAGTGCGGTGGCGGTGCAATACTGACGCCAATCTGGTGAATACTCGTACTGGCGCGGTGCGGTGGCGGTGCAATAAAAAAAAATTATTTATTTTTATTCCACATATGCTGAGAGTGTCTACATTCCCAGAATAACACATCCAGTACGGGTCTTAATAAGACTATTATCGGAGAATAACTGGCTGCCTTCTTGAAACTGTTGATGGTAGGGCAGCATACTACTGTCTGAGGGAGGCGGTGGTATCAGGGAAGAATTTATATGTAAAACGCAATTAAATACTAATAACTAGCATGTGATATGTATGTTTCAGGCCCGGAGAGTCGAGATTCCGAGAAAAATGGCTCAAGGATGTCATCGAGAGCAAAGTTCTAATGATGCAGGCCATCGCTTTCTGAATATACATTTGTGATAATAAACATTTGATCAGAAACAGTCTGTTTAATCTTGTACAAGTTGATGTTGTAAATATAGAATTTAACCGTATCATGGTGTGTTATTATGTTATTATGTTAGTGTCGAGTTTGGGGAAGAAAATGACATACTGGATCCAGAAGTTGTTTTACAGTTTACGAGAGCAATCGGAGATATGAAACAACTGGATCCAGATGTATTACAGTTTACGAGAGCAATCTGAGATATGAAACAACTGGATCCAGAAGATGTTTTACAGTTTACGAGAACAATCTGAGATATGAAACAACTGGATCCAGAAGATGTTTTACAGTTTACGAGAACAATCTGAGATATGAAACAGTTTAACTGCTAAATGTCAATTTTTGCCTTTATCTCACAATGGTGAAGAAACCTCCTTGGTGGACAGACGACATCCTTCGTGGATCTGCTTGTTGGATGGACGACCTGCTTGGTGGACAGACAACATCCTTCGTGGATCTGCTTGTTGGATGGACGACCTGTTTGGTGCATGGACGACCTGCTTGTTGGATGGACGACCTGCTTGGTGCATGGACGACCTGCTTGTTGGACAGACAACATCCTTCGTGGACCTGCTTGTTGGATGGACGACCTGCTTGGTGGACAGACAACATCCTTCGTGGACCTGCTTGTTGGATGGACGACCTGCTTGGTGCATGGACGACCTGCTTGTTGGATGGACGACCTGCTTGGTGCATGGACGACCTGCTTGTTGGATGGACGACCTGCTTGGTGCATGGATTGGATGGACGACCACCCTTCTTGGTGGATGGACGACCTGCTTGTTGGATGGACGACCTGCTTGTTGGATGGACGACCACCCTTCTTGGTGGATGGACGACCACCCTTCTTGGTGGATGGACGACCTGCTTGGTGGATGGACGACCTCCCTTCTTGGTGGATGGACGACCTCCTTGGTGGATGGACGGCCTCCCTTCTTGGTGGATGGACGACCTCCTTGGTGGATGGACGACCTCCTTGGTGGATGGACGACCTCATTGGTGGATGGACAACCTGCTTGGTGGATGGATGACCCTTCTTGGTGGATGGACGACCTGCTTGGTGGATGGACAACATCATTCGTGGATGGACGATCTGCTTGGTGGATGGACGACCTGCTTGGTGGATGGACGACCTCCTTCGTGGATGGACGACCTGCTTGGTGGATGGACGACCTGCTTGGTGGATGGACGACCTCCCTTCTTGGTGGATGGACGACCTGCTTGTGGATGGACGACCACCCTTGGTGGATGGACGACCTGCTTGGTGGATGGACGACCTGCTTGGTGGATGGACGACCACCCTTCTTGGTGGATGGACGACCTGCTTGTTGGATGGACGACCTGCTTGTTGGATGGACGACCTGCTTGTTGGATGGACGACCTGCTTATTGGATGGACGACCTGCTTGGTGGATGGACGACCTGCTTTTTTGATGGACGACCTGCTTATTGGATGGACGACCACCCTTCTTGGTGGATGGACGACCTGCTTGTTGGATGGACGACCTGCTTGTTGGATGGACGACCTGCTTGTTGGATGGACGACCACCCTTTTTGGTGGATGGACGACCCTTCTTGTGGATTGACGACCTCATTGATGGATGGATAACATCCTTGGTGGATGGACGACCTCCTTGGTGGATGGATAACATCCTTGGTGGATGGACGACCTCCTTGGTAGATGGACGACCTCCTTGGTGGATGGACGACCTCCTTGGTGGATGGACGACCTCCTTGGTGGATGGACGACCTCCTTGGTGGATGGATAACATCCTTGGTGGATGGATGACCTCCTTGGTGGATGGATGACCTCCTTGGTGGATGGACGACCGCCTTGGTGGATGGATAACCTCCTTGGTGAATGGATGACCTCCTTGGTGGATGGATAACATCATTAGTGGATGGATGACCTCCTAGGTGAATGGATAACATCCTTAGTGGATGGACGACCTCCTTGGTGGATGGATGACCTCCTTGGTGGATGGACGACCTCCTTCGTGGATGGACGACCTCCTAGGTGGATGGATAACATCCTTAGTGGATGGACGACCTCCTTGGTGGATGGATAAGATCCTTGGTGGATGGACGACCTCCTTGGTGGATGGATGACCTCCTTGGTGGATGGACGACCTTGGTGGATAGACGACCTCCTTGGTGGATGGACGATCTCCTTGGTGAATGGACGACCTCCTTGGTGGATGGACGACCTCCTTGGTGGATGGACGACCTCCTTGGTGGATGGATAACATCCTTGGTGGATGGATGACCTCCTTGGTGGATAACATCCTTGGTGGATGGATGACCTCCTTGGTGGGTGGACAACCTCCTTGGTGGATGGACGACCTCATTGGTGGATGGACGACCTCCTTGGTGGATGGATGACCTCCTTCGTGGATGGATAATATCCTTGGTGGATAACATCCTTGGTGGATGGATAACATCCTTGGTGGATGGACGACCTCCTTGGTGGATGGATAACATCCTTGGTGGATGGACGACCTCCTTGGTGGATGGATAACATCCTTGGTGGATGGATGACCTCCTTGGTGGATGGACGACCTCCTTTGCGGATAATAATAAAATCAGTGGAACCCGAGTAATATGCAGTACTCTGCATTGTGCTTCTTTGCCCTCAATTATTATTATTTACTTTGCGGGTTAATTGTTTCCATCGGTTTATGAACTACATTGGATGTGGTTAAAATATGCCAAACACTGCGAATGCCCGTATGAGTGTGCATATCATTAGTTGGAAACCCTAGTACGAAAATTAATACAATCGGTGCACATGCGTTCATCATATGAAATGCAATAGCGATGTAAATATAAGCAGATATAGACAGACAAAGTGGCAACTAGATACTCTTCCTTCAAGGAGCAGAATTATGGTATACCGGTAAGACCTCAACATCCATCAATGATTCAATCACAACTGCAACCAGCACGCTGGTCGCCAGATTGGACAGGTGGGTTTACTCCGGGTACTCCGGTTTACTCCCACAAGAATGACCACGTTTACGTCTTTCATCCGCGCCAACGAGAGTGATTAATATAAGTTGTTAAGCACGAGTATGCAGCGATATATCCTTGTAGATAATACCCACCGTTGTGTAGCGGACACGGTTGGCGTACACCTAGTGACTGAGACTTTAGGAGTTTGAGCGAGACCCATTGCAACCACATCAGTGGTATCCTCGAGCAAGACAAGCCGGTCCGCATTGCCTGTCTCTCATGGTGATGGATTCCTCGGGCAAGACAAGCCGGTCCGCATAGCCTGTCTCTCATGGTGATGGATTCCTCGGGCAAGACAAGCCGGTTCACATTGCCTGTCTCTCATGGTGATGGATTCCTCGGGCAAGACAAGCCGGTTCACATTGCCTGTCTCTCATGGTGATGGATTCCTCGGGCAAGACAAGCCGGTCCGCATTGCCTGTCTCTCATGGTGATGGATTCCTCGAGCAAGACAAGCCGGTCCGCATTGCCTGTCTCTCATGCTGATGGATTCCTCGGGCAAGACAAGCCGGTCCATTGCTCCATTGCCTGTCTCTCATGGTGATGGATTCCTCGGCAAGACAAGCCGGTCCGCATTGCCTGTCTCTCATGGTGATGGATTCCTCGAGCAAGACAAGCCGGTCCGCATTGCCTGTCTCTCATGGTGATGGATTCCTCGAGCAAGACAAGCCGGTCCGCATTGCCTGTCTCTCATGGTGATGGATTCCTCGGGCAAGACAAGCCGGTCCGCATTGCCTGTCTCTCATGGTGATGGATTCCTCGGGCAAGACAAGCCGGTCCGCATTGCCTGTCTCTCATGGTGATGGATTCCTCGGGCAAGACAAGCCGGTCCGCATTGCCTGTCTCTCATGGTGATGGATTCCTCGAGCAAGACAAATTGCCTGTCTCTCATGGTGATGGATTCCTCGGGCAAGACAAGCCGGTTCGCATTGCCTGTCTCTCATGGTGATGGATTCCTCGAGCAAGACAAGCCGGTCCGCATTGCCTGTCTCTCATGGTGAATGATTCCTCGGGCAAGACAAGCCGGTCCGCATTGCCGGTCTCTCATGGTGATGGATTCCTCGAGCAAGACAAGCCGGTCCGCATTGCCTGTCTCTCATGGTGATGGATTCCTCGGGCAAGACAAGCCGGTTCGCATTGCCTGTCTCTCATGGTGATGGATTCCTCGGGCAAGACAAGCCGGTCTGCATTGCCTGTCTCTCATGGTGATGGATTCCTCGGGCAAGACAAGCCGGTCCGCATTGCCTGTCTCTCATGGTGATGGATTCCTCAAGCAAGACAAGCCGGTCCGCATTGCCGATCTCTCATGGTGATGGATTCCTCGAGCAAGACAAGCCGGTCTGCATTGCCTGTCTCTCATGGTGATGGATTCCTCGGGCAAGATAAGCCGGTCCGCATTGCCTGTCTCTCAAGGTGATGGATTCCTCTGGCAAGACAAGCCGGTCCGCATTGCAGGTCTCTCATGGTGATGGATTCCTCGAGCAAGACAAGCCGGTCCGCATTGCCGGTCTCTCATGGTGATGGATTCCTCGGGCAAGACAAGCCGGTCCGCATTGCCTGTCTCTCATGGTGATGGATTCCTCGGGCAAGACAAGACGGTCCGCATTGCCTGTCTCTCATGGTGATGGATTCCTCGAGCAAGACAAGCCGGTCCGCATTGCCTGTCTCTCATGGTGATGGATTCCTCGGGCAAGACAAGCCGGTCCGCATTGCCTGTCTCTCATGGTGATGGATTCCTCGGGCACGACAAGCCGGTCTGCATTGCCTGTCTCTCATGGTGATGGATTCCTCGGGCAAGACAAGCCGGTCCGCATTGCCTGTCTCTCATGGTGATGGATTCCTCGGGCAAGACAAGCCGGTCTGCATTGCCTGTCTCTCATGGTGATGGATTCCTCGAGCAAGACAAGCCGGTCCGCATTGCCGGTCTCTCATGGTGATGGATTCCTCGAGCAAGACAAGCCGGTCTGCATTGTCTGTCTCTCATGGTGATGGATTCCTCGGGCAAGACAAGCCGGTCCGCATTGCCTGTCTCTCAAGGTGATGGATTCCTCGGGACAAGCCGGTCCGCATTGCCTGTCTCTCAAGCCGGTCCGCATTGCCTGTCTCTCATGTGATGGATGGCAAGACAAGCCGGTCCGCATTGCCTCTCTCATGGTGATGGATTCAAGACAAGCCGGTCCGCATTGCCTCTCCATGGTGATGGATTCCTCGCCGGTCTTGCATGGTGATGGATTCCTCGGGCAAGACAAGCCGGTCCGCATTGCCTGTCTCTCATGGTGATGGATTCCTCGGCAAGACAAGCCGGTCCGCATTGCCTGTCTCTCATGGTGATGGATTCCTCGGGCAAGACAAGCCGGTCCGCATTGCCTGTCTCTCATGGTGATGGATTCCTCGGGCAAGACAAGCCGGTCTGCATTGCCTGTCTCTCATGATGATGGATTCCTCGGCATCTTGCCTCTCTCATGGTGATGGATTCCTCGGGCAAGACAAGCCGGTCCGCATTGCCGGTCTCTCATGGTGATGGATTCCTCGGGCAAGACAAGCCGGTCCGCATTGCCTGTCTCTCATGGTGATGGATTCCTCGGGCAAGACAAGCCGGCATTGCCTGTCTCTCATGGTGATGGATTCCTCGAGCAAGACAAGCCGGTCCGCATTGCCGGTCTCTCATGGTGATGGATTCCTCGAGCAAGACAAGCCGGTCTGCATTGCCTGTCTCTCATGGTGATGGATTCCTCGGGCAAGACAAGCCGGTCCGCATTGCCTGTCTCTCATGGTGATGGATTCCTCGGGCAAGACAAGCCGGTCCGCATTGCCTGTCTCTCATGGTGATGGATTCCTCGGGCAAGACAAGCCGGTCCGCATTGCCTGTCTCTCATGGTGATGGATTCCTCGGGCAAGACAAGCCGGTCCGCATTGCCTGTCTCTCATGGTGATGGATTCCTCGGGCAAGACAAGCCGGTCCGCATTGCCTGTCTCTCATGGTGATGGATTCCTCGAGCAAGACAAGCCGGTCCGCATTGCCGGTCTCTCATGGTGATGGATTCCTCGGGCAAGACAAGCCGGTCCGCATTGCCTGTCTCTCATGGTGATGGATTCCTCGGGCAAGACAAGCCGGTCCGCATTGCCTGTCTCTCATGGTGATGGATTCCTCGAGCAAGACAAGCCGGTCCGCATTGCCGGTCTCTCATGGTGATGGATTCCTCGAGCAAGACAAGCCGGTCCGCATTGCCTGTCTCTCATGGTGATGGATTCCTCGGGCAAGACAAGCCGGTCCGCATTGCCTGTCTCTCAAGGTGATGGATTCCTCTGGCAAGACAAGCCGGTCCGCATTGCCTGTCTCTCAAGGTGATGGATTCCTCTGGCAAGACAAGCCGGTCCGCATTGCCGGTTTCTCATGGTGATGGATTCCTCGAGCAAGACAAGCCGGTCCGCATTGCCTGTCTCTCATGGTGATGGATTCCTCGGGCAAGACAAGCCGGTCCGCATTGCCTGTCTCTCATGGTGATGGATTCCTCGAGCATGATTAATCTAATGTTGCAACAACTTGTTTCACAATCGAACTAAATAAATCTGTATAACCTGGTGATTACTAATAACATTCTTTCAGTTGGGACTGATGTTGTCCATCCACCAATGAGGTCGTCCATCCACCAATGAGGTCGTCCATCCACCAAGGAGGTCGTCCATCCACCAAGCAGGTCGTCCATCCATCAAGCAGGTCGTCCATCCATCAAGCAGGTCGTCCATCCACCAAGCAGGTCGTCCATCCACCAAGCAGGTCGTCCATCCACCAAGCAGGTCGTTCATCCACCAAGCAGATCGTCCATCCACCAAGCAGGTCGTCCATCCACCAAGGAGGCCGTCCATCCCACCAAGCAGGTCGTCCATCCATCAAGCAGGTCGTCCATCCATCAAGCAGGTCGTCCATCCATCAAGCAGGTCGTCCATCCACCAAGCAGGTCGTCCATCCATCAAGCAGGTCGTCCATCCATCAAGCAGATCGTCCATCCACCAAGCAGGTCGTCCATCCACCAAGCAGGTCGTCCATCCACCAAGCAGGTCGTCCATCCGTCAAGCAGGTCGTCCATCCATCAAGCAGATCGTCCATCCACCAAGCAGGTCGTCCATCCACCAAGCAGGTCGTCCATCCACCAAGCAGGTCGTCCATCCACCAAGGAGGTCGTCCATCCACCAAGGAGGTCGTCCATCCACCAAGGAGGTCGTCCATCCACCAAGGAGGTCGTCCATCCACCAAGGAGGTCGTCCATCCACCAAGCAGGTCGTCCATCCACCAAGCAGGTCGTCCATCCACCAAGGAGGTCGTCCATCCACCAAGCAGGTCGTCCATCCACGAAGCAGGTCGTCCATCCCACGAAGCAGGTCGTCCATCCACCAAGCAGGTCGTCCATCCACCAAGCAGGTCGTCCATCCACCAAGCAGGTCGTACATCCACCAAGGAGGTCGTCCATCAACCAAGCAGGTCGTCCATCCACCAAGCAGGTCGTCCATCCCACGAAGCAGGTCGTCCATCCACCAAGCAGGTCGTCCATCCACCAAGCAAGTCGTCCATCCACCAAGGAGGTCGTCCATCCACCAAGCAGGTCGTCCATCCACCAAGCAGGTCGTCCATCCACCAAGCAGGTCGTCCATCCACCAACAGGTCGTCCATCCACCAAGCAGGTCGTCCATCCACCAAGCAGGTCGTCCATCCATCAAGGAGGTCGTCCATCCACCAAGCAGGTCGTCCATCCACCAAGCAGGTCGTCCATCCACCAAGCAGGTCGTCCATCCGTCAAGCAGGTCGTCCATCCATCAAGGAGGTCGTCCATCCACCAAGCAGGTCGTCCATCCATCAAGGAGGTCGTCCATCCACCAAACAGGTCGTCCATCCACCAAGCAGGTCGTCCATCCGTCAAGCAGGTCGTCCATCCATCAAGGAGGTCGTCCATCCACCAAGCAGGTCGTCCATCCATCAAGGAGGTCGTCCATCCACCAAGCAGGTCGTCCATCCATCAAGGAGGTCGTCCATCCACCAAGCAGGTCGTCCATCCACCAAGGAGGTCGTCCATCCACCAAGCAGGTCGTCCATCCACCAAGCAGGTTGTCCATCCCACGAAGGAGGTCGTCCATCCACCAAGCAGGTCGTCCATCTACCAAGCAGGTCGTCCATCCACCAAGGATGTCGTCCATCCACCAAGCAGGTCGTCCATCCATCAAGCAGGTCATCCATCCACCAAGCAGGTCGTCCATCCACCAAGGAGGTCGTTCATCCACCAAGAAGGGGGCCGTCTATCCACCAAGCAGGTCGTTCCATCCACCAAGCAGGTCGGCCATCCACCAAGGAGGTCGTCCATCCACCAAGAAGGGGGCCGTCTATCCACCAAGCAGGTCGTCCATCCACCAAGCAGGTCGGCCATCCACCAAGCAGGTCGTCCATCCACCAAGAAGGGGGCCGTCCATCCACCAAGCAGGTCGTCCATCCACCAAGCAGGTCGTCCATCCACCAAGCAGGTCGTCCATCCACCAAGCAGGTCGTCCATCCACCAAGCAGGTCATCCATCCATCAAGCAGGTCGTCCATCCACCAAGCAGGTCGTCCATCCACCAAGCAGGTCGGCCATCCACTGAGGTCTCGTGTCGGTGCATTATTCTATGGACGTAAAAGAACCAGAGGAGATTCTGGAATGGGTCTCTGTCTGTATCATTAAATGACTAATCTCTTCAGGAGGCGTTGCTCATATGGGAAACCGGTAGCGACGATAAATAAACGTAAGAAAGGATAGCTCAGATGAACTAATAAAAACACAAGAATTATATCGAGTCGATATATTTGTATTCATGTAAAACAGTGTTAAATCTAGAACGGAAAACAAACGAGCGACATCCAAAGTGAATCAAATCATCACCAAAAGCTCAATGATAAAATATGAGAAAATAAAAATACACCACGTAATATATACTCTTCCTTCAAGATATACTTCTTTTATATTCAGATCTACAATTCCATGAAACAATACCCATTATGTAGATTGTTCATAATGTACAAGTTCGTTCGTTCGTTCGTTATTCCCGTATAGAGAGAACGAATTTATATAGAACATATAGGGAAAATCGTGACGTCACACTCCCTGAAGATAGGCACATGACTACTAGTTCGTTCGTTCGTTATTCCCGTATAGAGAGAACGAATTTATATAGAACATATAGGGAAAATCGTGACGTCACACTCCCTGGAGATAGGCACATGACTACTAGTTCGTTCGTTCGTTATTCCCGTATAGAGAGAACGAATTTATATAGAACATATAGGGAAAATCGTGACGTCACACTCCCTGAAGATAGGCACATGACTACTAGTTCGTTCGTTCGTTATTCCCGTATAGAGAGAACGAATTTATATAGAACATATAGGGAAAATCGTGACGTCACACTCCCTGAAGATAGGCACATGACTGTCGATCTTTCACTTTTTAACTTCTGGCAAAATGATATGAAACTCAATACGGCCCAATTAATGGTCTCAATTAATAGTCTCAATTAATAGTATCGGTGTTAAAATATATTTATTTGACTGACCAAGCAAAATATATCGACGCCTGTTCCCAGGCTACCAATTATGTATCCATCTAGCTTTGTTGTTGGTGTAAATTAACGTTATATAACCATTGGATTACAAGAAAGTGTGAATAAGTTTCCAATTGTGGCTGAAATTATCCAAGTCGTGGTAGCGTGTTCGCTTCAGGTGCGAGAGGCCCGGAGTTTGAGCCCTTAGGCAAGGCATTTAAATTCCATGTTGCCTCTGCTCTCTCCCTCATGGCGATGGATTCATATAAGTTGTAAGAACTTATTTGTATAAACTAATCCAATTATTGGTTTATCAGTGAACTTGCCTGGACATTGCTACAAATGTAATAGGAAAATAGATCGTTGAATTAGTTTAAGTATATTTATTTTCTATCATGTACATGATTATTTACAACAATTGAATTAAGGAATTGGACAGAAAGCTATACAGCTTACAGTTGTTAATCCTATATCATTGAATTGCCGTGTGCTACAACTACTTAAACTATGTATAGCGTTTATTTTACCCAGCATGCAATGATGGCGGTAGTTTGTGTACTTGCAAATATATATTCATAATAAGACTGTGTTGTAAAATTCTATATTATGATCAACAATATTATACCATAACCCTTTGCCACATACACGCACGCACACGCACGCACTCACGCACACACATACAAGCATGCATGCATAGCCAGTACCACTTCTAGGTTGGAATGGGGTTAAACAAACGCATATTATTGGAATATTTCTACAATACTGTGCATGTGACGGGATTATGTAGTCTGTGTAGGTGCAGTCAATAAACAAAATTTAACCCATTCAACACCAAGTAACTCACATGGACTGGTCCATGATATTCATAAACCAATAAATGAATCAGAAAATCACATTTGGACAAGTTCATTTATCAAAATGGGTAATTATGTCTAAAAATAGTCATATCACTGGCAAAAAGTGCAGATCCTGATGAGACGGCTCGTCACGAGCCGGCTCATCTGGATCTACACTTTTTGTAAGCCTATTTAGAGGTCTGTGGTGTTGAAAGGGTTAATATTCCACTAAAAAATGTCTAACATAGTGTGTCTGTCTACAATACTGATATGTGACGCGGGAATAAATCTGACCAGAAGAGCGGGGACAGATAGGATACAGAGAGATGAGGTGTGGAACCAGAACAGTCACACCACCTGGAATTGCACAGAATGTAGTAAAACCAAAGTAAACATATTCGGTCACTACTTGTGATCAGGAAATGGCAGGATTCGGATTTTACGGTTTTTGCCAGGATGGTTGAAAAATCTGGTAAAAACCGTTAAATTCCGGTAAATCATCACATCACAAGAATATCTTCCCACTTGAATCTTGCAATTATGTTGCCGAACTAAGCAATGCACTTTTCTGATGACAATATTTGATACCTGAATGAGAAATCGTTTATCTAATGATTTGTTATATATACATCTACATATATATGACCAATTTTGCATAACAAATTCATTTTTTATTTGGCCTGGACAGGCTGGACGGTGTTTACCCGTGTTATTTCCTGCCTTTTTTTAAACAACCTGCCAACACTAGAATGGCTTATACCAGTGTTATTTCCTGTCTTTTTCTAAAATAAACCTGCCAACCATGGAATGGCTTTTACCAGTGTTATTTCCTGCCTTTTTTTCTAAAATAAACCTGCCAACCCTGTAAACTGGAAGTGCATATACAGTATAGAGGATACTTCGTTGTGAATGATGTAGGAGGTTAAGTGGGCAATCCTTGTGACCAGGTTTCATTGGTTTTATATCTACCGGTACACTGGTCTCTTCGTCAAATTCATTCCCGCATTTAATAAAATACTAGGTGTAGAGCAATAATACTGAGAAGAATGTCATGTTTCTTTGGCTGTAGGCAGTCAACAATATGTACGCTGCTAATACAGTAACAGGTAGTGAAGGATACAGCCCCATAATGCAGCAAATGTAATACATGTACTGAAGGATAAAGACCCATAATAATGCATCAACAATCTAAAATGACTAATCTCTTCAGGAGGAGTCGCTCATATGGGCAACCGGTAGCGACGATAAATAAACGTAAAACACACTCTGTCTGTCTAATGCAAATATAATCATTATGGGCTATATTTATTTATTTATTTGTTTGTTTGCGAGGTTTACAGTCCCGCTGGCCAACAGCTTAGGTCATTTGGCACTCTCCAGTTAACATTGGTAGAGCCAATTGGTGAATACCCCAGGTGCAGTATTCCAGACACGGACGGGCACCCGGGTAGAATCATTGACCTACTGCAAGCCAGCTGGATAGCTTCCTCACATGCAATAATTAGACACCCCAGTGGGGTTGGGACCTACAGCGGTGAGGGGCAATACAACGACCGTAACCATTCGGCGACGGAGGCCCTTCTTTCCGATTCAAAACCGTGTTACCCAATACATGTACAATAGTTTTAACTATGTTAAATATAATATCTTTACATTGTGTGGGGTACACGGCGAGGTAAAGCCTCCATGGGTCTCGATCGCTCACTTACAGTCTCTTTGGGCGGACAGACCTTTATAAATTCAAACACACATCAAACATAATTATATGTTGCTACATGTCCTATCTGCAGAGAGTTATAACAACTGTACCCATGATAAGAAATGGAGGATGGAATAATGCTAAATAAATGTAGATACACGTGTTACAATAAAAAAAAACAAAAAAAAAAAAAACAACACAAACACAAAAAAAAACCCCACAACAACAACACAAAATAATTATAATACTTTTCTCTCAAAAAAACATGCAATCTAATTACAAACTAAATACACAATACTTTCGCAAAATAATATTCTATGTTTACAATGTCCTCCATGGGCAGTAACACAATACATGCGAACCAAGAGCGGTTTTAATACATATACAGTTAAACATGTAATTTTGGCTGTCCGATTAGCGCAGTGGTTAGCGAGCTCGGTTCTCACAAATGCAACCCGGGTTCGATCCTCGGACCAGGAAGTATGTGAGATGGTACAATGGTCACCAGAATGGACAGGTGGGTTTTCTCTGGGTACTCCAGTTTCCTCCCATCCGAATGACCACATTTACGCTTTCATCCGCGCCAACGAGAGTGATTAATAAATGTTGTTAAAGCTTGTTTCGCAATCGTTGTAAAATCAATAAAGCTTAATAAAACCTGTATTGGCAGTCTCCTGTATTACACAGTCAACCTGTATATAGCAGCCAGACACCAGATTCCATAACTGACATTTTATTACATAATTCACCTCCATTATTCAGCCACCTGTGGTAAGCAGCAAGTTTCTGTAATTTTCCTGACTGGCTGCTTAACACAGGTCTGACTGTATGATACAGTGCTGAACTAGACATTTCAGAGAGGGAGAAGCTTAAGGTCTACAAGGGAGATGTTTTAGGTCTACAAGGGAGAAGATTAAGGTCTACAAGGGAGAAGGTTACGGTCTACAAGTGAGAAACTTAAGGTCTACAAGGGAGAAGCTTAAAGTTTACAAGGGAGAAACGTAAGGTTTACACGGGAGAAACTTAAGGTCTACAAGGGAGAAGCTTAAGGTTTACAAGGGAGAAACGTAAGGTTTACAAGGGAGAAACGTAAGGTCTACAAGTGAGAAACTTAAGGTCTACAAGGGAGAAGCTTAAGGTTTACAAGGGAGAAACGTAAGGTTTACACGGCAGAAACTTACGGTCTACAAGGAGAAGCTTAAGGTTTACAAGGGAGAAGCTTAAGGTTTACAAGGGAGAAGCTTAAGGTTTACACGGCAGAAACTTAAGGTGTACAAGGGAGAAGCTTAAGGTTAGAGATGTCTCTCATTCTAAGTTTAGTATATTTACTACTAGTAAGCATACAACATAGATTTAAAGGGAAAAAAATCTGGTTTTCGAGAATGTTATAGGTATGAGAGGACTAAATATAAAACCTGTCATGTACTGTATGAACCTAGATATATAAAATAGGTCAGTGGTGAAATCAACAAGCTTGACAGAGTTGTCTCCCACAGCCTGTCCCATTTTCATTAAAATATACTTATCATACCTCTAATCCTTTCGACTACCAAAAGAAATTAAAACTCCTATCTTGTAGACCGTAAGCTTCTCCCTTCTACATGTAGATCATAAGCTTCTCCATTGTAAACCTTAAGCTTCTCCCTAAAAGGACCTATTCACATTTTGAAATAAATCAGACATCTCTGATGGTCACTGGTTCGAGCCCCGTTTTCTATTACCTCCCTTTTTATATTGTTTATAAGTTTATTTAACGTCGCTACCGGTTTCCCATTTGAGCGACGGGCAGTTTACCTAACACCTTTCCTGGGCAGGCTCCAGCGGTTAACCAGTACTTGGTGCACCAACCTCCGTAAGAAACTGCCAACTTTTTCATATAAATGAGACACGGTCTGAGCGGGGCTCGAACCAGTGACCATCAGAGATGTCTGATTTATTTCAAAATGTGAATAGGTCCTTTTAGTTGGAATACTTTGTTTTTACTGTTGTTCCCTAACCAGATGTTCTGGTATGATAAATGGGATTTTATCAAAATCGTGTTAATTAACTGATAATATTGTTTTACAAATGTGTACCCATTTCATATACTGTATGAGATCTGTCAAGATATAGTAATTTAATACTCATAAGAAGTGATAGTGGAATAAAATTGCTAGCATGTTGTGCAAAGGAAACAACGATAAAAACAGAGGAAAACACTTATTAGGACCTATCTACTTTTAGGGAGTATTCAGGGGCAGTAACTGACCGATGTCTCCAATTGTTACAAAACACGCAATATAAATTCTATATATAAACAAATTAGTAACATCTCTAATTCTATATGCAATAACAATAATATCGTAAAATAGAAATATTTCAGGAGAGCACAAATACTGTTTTCAGGAAAGAAAAATAAACGGTCGAGCAATAAGATTGCCGAGAAGAAAAACGTGGCATTATTTAGAACATAGTATATATTATAACAATTACAATGCCAAAATTACACAACATCGGTATCTTCATTTGTTTGTTTGGAGGTTTAAAGCGGCACCAACAGCTTTAGCGCATCTACAGCTATTATTGATGTCTACCCAGGTAGAACCACCAACCTACCACAAGACAGCTGGATGGGTTCCTCACATGAACGAATTCAACACCCAACGTGGGATTCGCACCTACACTGATGAAGGGCAAGTGATGTGAAGTCAATGACCGTAACCACTTGGCACGCACTCCGTGTACTTTATAAATATATCAATATTTTCAGAATAGCAACTGACAAATATTGTCAGTCGATTCTTTATTCACCCACAGAAATCCTTCAACTAATATACTGTACACAGTCTAAAATCTATGTCATATAAACATTCAATAAAAACATCAACATGTATATTCACATAACATAATATACACAGTACGTTTTTTAATTTCAGCGTTAATAATATATTCCAAAATAATTTTTGTTGGATTTTTAATTAACCCTTTCCCTCATAGAAGCACCTCTTGACGCCATTACCAATACCACATATATTGACAAGGTAACAGCCAAACCAATGTATATAATAAAGGCCAGAATCTCATATCTACGGAGGTGGGATAGATATGGCGACTACTTATCCACTGCATGATAGCTAAATAAATGGCTGTCGTTTGTATGGAGATATAATAGTATATTAACCTAAACCGCTATGAAGGAAAGGGTTAATACATGAATAAATCTAATCGTTTAAAAAATAAAAACTATTTCTACAAAGTTACGAAAATTAGGGAAACCCCACTATTATTAAAAGCATATCTTGCCATGTTAGCCAGTGACATAATCTAAAGTTAGCACCGTTCTGTAATCTGCTCCTGTCTGCCAACTGCACAGAAAAAACATAAGTATTAGAGATAGCACTCACAGAGATGTATATCCCCGCTGTGGTATTTAACACTCAGTGCAGTGGTTAGCACGGAAGTATGTGAGATGGTACGGTGGTCGCCAGATTGGACAGGTGGGCTTAGTTCAGTGGTTAGCACGGAAGTATGTGTGATGGTACAGTGGTCGCCAGATCGGACAGGTGGGCTTAGTTCAGTGGTTAGCACGGAAGTATGTGTGATGGTACGGTGGTCGCCAGATCGGACAGGTGGGTTTAGTGCAGTGGTTAGCACGGAAGTATGTGAGATGGTACGGTGGTCGCCAGATCGGACAGGTGGGCTTAGTGCAGTGGTTAGCATGGAAGTATGTGAGATGGTACGGTGATCACCAGATCGGACAGGTGGGTTTTCTCCGGGTACAACGGTATCCTCCCACATGAATGACCACAAATACGCTTTCATCCACGCTTTCATCCGGGCCAATGAGAGTGATAATATAAGTTGTTAAAACTTGCTTATGTACGTCATTGTTCAGCTCCAGTTCTGGTTTCTTGGTTGTAATTTGTTGTAAGTTTGTTGTAAGTTTGTAGTAATAGAAGGACTCTTTAACAGTAACTTCAAATCAACATTATTAACACAAGTTTCTGTGTTGTAAGTTTGATGTAATAAGTTTGTTGTAAGTTTGATGTAAGTTTGTTGTTAGTTTGATGTAAGTTTGTTGTAAGTTTGATGTAAGTTTGATGTATGTTTGTTGTAAGTCTGATGTAAGCTTATTGTAAAATAAACAAAGTTTAGACTTTAACACTTAACACTCGATGTTTGTGGACAAAATAACTCAAAAAGTTGTTGCTGAATTTTGATGACACTTGATCAAGGGGGAGTAATTCAATTTTGGGAGAAATCAGTCAATGGCTTGTGGTCAGGGTGGACAAGGAAGGGTCCAGCCCTGTTGACTTCTAAAGTACAGTTGATCTTATTGTCAGGATGACTCCCTGTAGAAGTCAACAGGGCTGGACCCTTCCTTGACCACCCTGACCACAGGCATTGACTGATTTCTCCCAAAATCGAATCACCTACTTAAAACGTTGTCCATGGACTTTGACGACACTTTGTTGATATAATTGTATATAGAGGGTTGGTCTACGAAGAGGTGATTCGATTTTTTTTTTTTTTGAATTACAATTGTTTGAATAAAAAACATCGAAATTCAAAAAAAAAATCGAATCACCTCTTCGTAGACCAACCCTCTATATACGAGTATATCTACAAAGTGTATTCAAAGTCCATCAACAACGTTTTAAGTAGTGCTGCTATAGGCAGACATACACACAGACACAGCCAAAAATAATAACAACCATATTTAAGAAATGTGGGGATTATGAACGTACATGATTATCTTAAGCTTTGCTTCAACACTGTACTCCCTAACTTACAGATTTGTATGAAATCCATGGCAACCAGCACTGATTCCATCTGCAAAAAGTTCTGTACATAAATATTGAGTTAAGTATGGTACACTGTCGACAGCAGGCATACAATTTATGAAGTAGTTTGGTTAATTTCCGGTACTAATTATGAATACTGTTTCATGCATTTTCATCGTCAATTTGGACATCATCCAAACGATCTTTTTTTTGTGGAGTTCCTGGTTTCTTGTCATTCTGTTCAGCTTTTGGTTCTTGCTCTGGTGTCTTCGTTTTCGGTCTCTGGAATAAATATAATATAATATTATAGGCTTATGTTCCTGGAAAAGACAAGATAATAGGCTTATGTTCCTCGAAAAGACAAGATAATAGGCTTATGTTCTGGGAAAAGACAAGATAATAGGCTTATGTTCTGGGAAAAGACAATATACACATGTAATATGCTTATGTTTCTGGAAAATACAAGATAATAGGATTATGTTCCTGGAATAGACAGGATTATACGCTTATGTTCCTGGTAAATACAAGATAATAGGTACGCATTATGCTTGAAATCGTCTACATGTAGTTCTTCATAACGTGCATATTGGGGGGGGGGGGCAGTTGTTTAGCATTTCAAAGAAATGAACAAGTAAACTTTTTTACTGATTATTTGTATTATCATTCATTGTTGATTTTTCATTACAGTCTCTTTATGCGGTTTTTTTCTCTTCAGTTGGAAAAGTAATACTATAATTCAAATGCAAATTTACCCTAGTGCTAACCTTAACCTTAGTAAACCGCCAGTTATAGAGTTACTGGTGATTTTGTTAAAACATATGCATAAAGGGAGGTAATTTACAAATGGTAATTTCACATAAGTATGCTCATTTGTGGGCATATTTTCCAAATTGTACCTTATTTTACCAGAATAATTTATTATTGAAAAAAGAAAATATAAGATAATCAGCCAGTTGTTCAAAACTTTCGTTAAATATTTAACGGTGATATCACCGTTAAAGTTAACGGTTCCTCGTTAAATTCTTCGTTAACTGTTGTTGTTAAATATAGCTGTTGTTCAAAAAATTTAACAAAAGTTTTGAACAACTGGCCGAATATTTACAATATCTAACTAACATTCTAAATAAGTACATAATGGGGCTGTTAGACCGCCTCCGTGGTCAAGTGGTTAAGGTCGCTGACTTGTATACCACTGTAACCTATCATCTCTGATGGTCACGGGTTCGAGCCCCGCTCAGACCGTGTCTCATTTATATGAAAAAGTTGGCAGTTTCTTACGGAGGTTGGTGCACCAAGTACTGGTTAACCACTGGAGCCTGCCCAGGAAAGGTGTTGTTAGGTAAACTGCCCGTCGCTCAAATGGGAAACCGGTAGCGACGTTAAATAAACTTAAATAAAAAAAATAATAATGGGGCTGTGTGGCGTTCATGGTCCAGTTGTAGAGTGTCGGATTTGGAATCGTACGGTCCTGGTTTCGATTCTCTGTGAGGCTACCTTATGTACAATGTAGTGTCATTGAGCAAAGCACCTCACACACATTGGTTAGTACTGATAACCGCTTCGGTCGGCTAAGCCTGCCCAGGTAAACATGTCTAAGTCCCCGTAAGGGGTGTGGCATTACAGGAACATAGGCCTACATAAAATTAGGGGTCAAATGTAATCCTTTCATTTCATAGTTGTGCAGGTAAACCGTATTGTGAATTACACCAGTGAGTAAATGCATATAGAACAACATACACAAGAAAACCAGTCACACAAAATGCATGCGATCAAGTAGCAGTGAGTAAAATGGGGAGTATCCCCTTCCAAATCTGCATACATATGGTACGTAAATAGTAACCAACTGCATCACTTAAAGCTGGAAATCAAACTAATGAAACCACGTATACATTGCCAAGAGAAATAGCAATGGGGAGTATCCCCTTCCAAATCTGCATACATAAGGTACATACATTATAAGTAACCAACTCCATCACTTAAAGCAGGTAATTAAACTAATAAAACCACCTATACCTTGCCAAGAGAAATAGCAATAAATGGTAGGATCTACATCCCCAACACAAATAAATGGTAGGATCTACATCCCCAAAACAAATAAATGGTAGGACCTACATCCCCAACACAAATAAATGGTAGGATCTACATCCCCAAAACAAATAAATGGTAGGACCTACATCCCCAAAACAAATAAATGGTAGGATCTACATCCCCAAAACAAATAAATGGTAGGATCTACATCCCCAAAACAAATAAATGGTAGGATCTACATCCCCAAAACAAATAAATGGTAGGACCTACATCCCCAACACAAATAGCAATAAATGGTAGGATCTACATCCCCAACACAAATAGCAATAAATGGTAGGATCTACATCCCCAACACAAATAGCAATAAATGGTAGGATCTACATCCCCAACACAAATAGCAATACATGGTAGGATCTACATCCCCAAAACAAATAAATGGTAGGATCTACATCCCCAAAACAAATAGCAATAAATGGTAGGATCTACATCCCCAAAACAAATAAATGGTAGAATATACATCCCCAAAACAAACAAAAATGGTAGAATCTACATCCCCAAAACAAATAGCAATAAATGGTAGGATCTACATCCCCAAAACAAATAAATGGTAGGATCTACATCCCCAAAATAAATAAATGGTAGAATCTACATCCCCAAAACAAATAAATGGTAGGATCTACATCCCCAACACAAATACATGGTAGGATCTACATCCCCAAAACAAATAAATGGTAGGACCTACATCCCCAACACAAATAAATGGTAGGACCTACATCCCCAAAACAAATACATGGTAGGATCTACATCCCCAACACAAATAAATGGTAGGATCTACATCCCCAACACAAATAAATGGTAGAATCTACATCCCCAACACAAATAGCAATAAATGGTAGGATCTACATCCCCAACACAAATAGCAATAAATGGTAGAATCTACATCCCCAAAACAAATAAATGGTAGGATCTACATCCCCAAAACAAATAAATGGTAGGATCTACATCCCCAACACAAATAGCAATAAATGGTAGAATCTACATCCCCAAAACAAATAAATGGTAGAATCTACATCCCCAAAACAAATAGCAATAAATGGTAGAATCTACATCCCCAAAACAAATAAATGGTAGGACCTACATCCCCAAAACAAATAAATGGTAGAATCTACATCCCCAAAACAAATAAATGGTAGAATCTACATCCCCAAAACAAATAGCAATAAATGGTAGGATCTACATCCCCAAAACAAATAAATGGTAGGACCTACATCCCCAAAACAAATAGCAATAAATGGTAGGATCTACATCCCCAAAACAAATAAATGGTAGGACCTACATCCCCAACACAAATAAATGGTAGGACCTACATCCACAAAACAAATAAATGGTAGGATCTACATCCCCAAAACAAATAAATGGTAGGACCTACATCCCCAAAACAAATAAATGGTAGGACCTACATCCCCAAAACAAATAAATGGTAGGATCTACATCCCCAAAACAAATAAATGGTAGGACCTACATCCCCAAAACAAATAAATGGTAGGACCTACATCCCCAAAACAAATAAATGGTAGTATCCACTGAGTCAACATGTATTGATCAGTATTGATGTAACTAAACACATTCTCCAACTAACCCTTGGGTCAATATATAGCTGTAATAGTATTGATATATATAAACACATTCTCCAACTAACCCTTGAGTCAATATATAGCTGTAATAGTATTGATATATATAAACACATTCTCCAACTAATCCGTGAGTCAATATATAGCTGTAATAGTATTGATGTAACTAAACACTTTCTCCAACTAACCATTGAGTCAATATATAGCTGTAATAGTATTGATATATATAAACACATTCTCCAACTAACCATTGAGTCAATATATAGCTGTAATAGTATTGATGTAACTAAACACTTTCTCCAACTAACCATTGAGTCAATATATAGCTGTAATAGTATTGATATATATAAACACATTCTCCAACTAACCCTTGAGTCAATATATAGCTGTAATAGTATTGATATATATAAACACATTCTCCAACTAACCATTGAGTCAATATATAGCTGTAATAGTATTGATGTAACTAAACACTTTCTCCAACTAACCATTGAGTCAATATATAGCTGTAATAGTATTGATATATATAAACACATTCTCCAACTAACCCTTGAGTCAATATATAGCTGTAATAGTATTGATATATATAAACACATTCTCCAACTAACCATTGAGTCAATATATAGCTGTAATAGTATTGATGTAACTAAACACTTTCTCCAACTAACCATTGAGTCAATCAATATATAGCTGTAATAGTATTGATGTAACTAAACACTTTCTCCAACTAACCATTGAGTCAATATATAGCTGTAATAGTATTGATGTACTAAACACTTTCTCCAATGAACCCTTGAGTCAATATATAGCTGTAATAGTATCAATGTCACTAACTCTAAACACTTTCTCCAATGAACCCTTGAGTCAATATATAGCTGTAATAGTATCAATGTCACTAACTCTAAACACTTTCTCCAATGAACCCTTGAGTCAATATATAGCTGTAATAGTATCAATGTCACTAACTCTAAACACTTTCTCCAATGAACCCTTGAGTCAATATATAGCTGTAATAGTATCAATGTCACTAACTCTAAACACTTTCTCCAATGAACCCTTGAGTCAATATATAGCTGTAATAGTATCAATGTCACTAACTCTAAACACTTTCTCCAATGAACCCTTGAGTCAATATATAGCTGTAATAGTATCAATGTCACTAACTCTAAACACTTTCTCCAATGAACCCTTGAGTCAATATATAGCTGTAATAGTATCAATGTCACTAACTCTAAACACTTTCTCCAATGAACCCTTGAGTCAATATATAGCTGTAATAGTATCAATGTCACTAACTCTAAACACTTTCTCCAATGAACCCTTGAGTCAATACATGTATAGCGTACATGTATAACTAATTGTATTGATGTCCGTAATCTAAATACTGTCCCCACCTAACATATATCAAACTTGTGTAATTTTCAATTGTATAAATATGCCTGAATATGCTGTAGCAAAGTAAATAACATCGAATGCACAAAATGGCATCATTTTAAATCTTGTAGATACATACTTATGAAGATATATTATGGACCATCTATACCAACAGACAACAGTAATGTTGGGTGATTTTGGTTTTTTTGCTACCTTTTTTTGTATGGCTTTTATCGTCGCCCAACACCTCCAGAAGTATGTTTATTATTTGGAGGATAGTGCCAGATACAGAACATGTTCCAATTCCAGAAGTATTTTGGAGGATAGTGCAATGTACAGAACATGCTCCAATTCCAGAAGTATTTTGGCGGATAGTGCAAGGTACAGAACATGCTCCAATTCCAGAAGTAGTTTGGAGGATAGTGCAAGATACAGAACATGCTCCCATTCCAGAAGTATTTTGGAGGATAGTGTCAGATACAGAACATGCTCAAATTCCAGAAGTATTTTGGAGGATAGTGCCAGATACAGAACATGCTCCAATTCCAGAAGTATTTTGGAGGATAGTGCCATATACAGAACATGCTCAAATTCCAGAAGTAGTTTGGAGGATAGTGCAAGGGTACATAACATGCTCCAATTCCAGAAGTAGTTTGGAGGATAGTGCCATATAGAGAACATTATCCAATTCCAGAAGTATTTGGGAGGATAGTGCCATATATAGAACATGCTCCAATTCCAGAAGTATTTTGGAGGATATTGCCATATACAGAACATGCTCCAATTCCAGAAGTATTTTTTGGAGGATAGTGCCATATACAGAACATGCTCCAATTCCAGAAGTATTTTGGAGGATAGTGCAATGTACAGAACATGCTCCAATTCCAGAATCCCTGGTTCTTGTACATGTCCACTGTACTGAGCACCGATTCACGAAACCTCGGTTTTTAGTCCCATCGGACAGATTATTAATATTATTAAGGTAAGACGGATGATGGAACCTGCGATCCTTGGATTCCTAGTACAACATGTTAACCTCTAACAACCGACACGCTTAAAACTTTGTTTTGGTGTGCAGACTACAGAAAGGTGCCTCTTTAAAGTGGCTTAAATTCTATTACACAAATCCGGTGTCACCAATTTGCTGTGTGCGCACACTGCATAGCTGTGTTGATTTCAAACCTTGTAGATATAGAACATTGTAATGCGAGCGTGTGCAGCTAGCTAGCTTCTTCTGCATCCCCCTTCCTCTCGTTATTCCTCTTCGTGGCACTCGCAGATTTCTTCAAAAACAACGGAAATTACATATTTTCTAATTGATTCCCCATTAATGCATATAATATACTTTTATAGTGGCATGAGTTATATGTGTGTGTTTTACGTTTATTTATCGGCGCTACTGGTTGCCCATAATTATGAGCGACGCCTCCTGAAGGGATTAGTCATTTTAGATTTTTGGAGGATAGTGCAATGATACAGACAGAGACCCATTCCAGAGTCTCCTCTGGTTCTTTTACGTGCATGGTGTAAAGCACCGACACGAGACCTCGGTTTAATGTCACATCTGAAAGACTGTTAATTTTATTAGGGTCAGACGGGGAATCGAACCTGCGATCCCTGGACTACCAGTCCAGCGTGTTACCACTGGACTACAGATCCGTCTATATTATATACTCTCATTTGTACTATTTCTGTCAGTGGCGGATTAAGGTGAGGGCTGACTGGGCTGAAACCAGGGGCCCCCGATATTTAGGGGCCCCCAAATTAGTATAACGAACATTTTTAAAATGACTACATAAATAGATAGATCTTAGAAGATATCCTGAGCTTTCCAACGATGCATGACTTTAATAATATTTTGTGTTTAGTCGATTGCAGCAATAACGTATAGTGCACTGTTCCCCGAGTCTAATAGTCCCACAATACGCGTCGACAGGTGAAATCCCTTCTTACCAACTTTGGCCAAGCTGGGGTATGTGAGAAAGGGGTATTCAAGAGAATTTTCTTGTTTGCTTACACTAGTAGGCCTATTTATCTTGATGAAAGGGCCCCTGTTTGGGCTACAGCCAGGGGCCCCATGCAACCTTAACCCGCCCCTGCATTTCTGTAATTAAATTCGTTAATTTCACTGATGTTCTATGCTTAGTCTTTTATGGTTGTCCTAAGTTAGCAGAATATTCATGGAGCACTTTTGAAATTAAAATGTCATTTAACCCATTTCATTCTGGATAACGTTCAAACAGTATTTTCAAAGAACATAGAGCCAGATCAGCTGCCATGGAACATTCCGTCTGATCAGGCTCTATGCTGTTTGCTATTCAGATGATCTTGCTAAGACATTTAGCTATGTAGCAAACAACATAGATCCTGATCAGCACGCAGCGTCACACTGCAGCTGATCTGGATCTATGTTGTTTGCAAAAGCCTTTAAATGTATCCAGAATGAAATGGATTAATATTTAATCAACAGTATTTATTTCGATATATGAACTGCAATTTCACGATGCTGATAATTTATGAATATTTCCAATATTTTTGTTGACGAAATACAAATTACTGGTATGGGGGCCATATTGCAAATGATGAAAGGTCTACAGCTTACGTTTGCTACGGTTGAGATCTGATTTTAAGAAAAATCAGCAAGTTACGCATATATTTGAAATGGTAGGAACGTTATTATGTAATTTATTGAATAGTGTCTATATAATTATTTATTCTTTAGTTAATAGTGAATGGTGTTTGTATAATTGTCACATAATGTACCTGTGATCGTGTCAGTCCGCTATCGTACATGGTTCCACCCCGTGTTAATCCCGGAAGTCGCTAAAATAACACCAATTAATATACACAAACTGAAACTAATCATACAATATCATACACTATCATAAACGTGGTAACTTTAACATTTCTCTACACTTTTAGTTTGCAATCAAATTTACAGATCTTCAAAACAAAATGCTAATTGGGTTATCGCTTTGAAAAAGGTATATTAACCCTTAACCCTTTGCCTGCTGTGTAAATAAAATCACATTTGCAAACAACATAGATCCAGATCAGACGTGGCATCTGATCAGGATCTATGTTGTTTGCTATTCAGCCAAGTGTTTTAGCTCCACTATCCGAATGGCAAACAGCATAGAGCATGGTGTCGTCTGATCTGGCTCTATGGTGTTTGAAAAAGTGATTATATCTGCCGCTAGCGTACAAAGGGGTTAAAAGTTATTTAAAAATGTTTGTATTAAAATTTCTATTATGATTTTTTTGTATCAATGTGTGAACTGTAATTCAGATGGTATATTTGTATAATATGTTACATATTAGCATTATTCTATCAGCTGTTTAGTTAGCCGAAGATAATATTCAATGGAAACCAAGGTCTGATTTACGAGTTATAACTTACATTTAACTTACCACATTCTTCATGAAGTAACAATGTCAGCAAATGTACACAAAATGCACGTGCAACTGCAACCAAATATTCCCCACCACACAGCACATCGCAGAACAAGATCTTACACATGTTCAAGCACTTAAACTTGGTAGTTTACTCAAGTAACTACTACACAAGATGCTGAACTGAACAAGAAGCTCTACCTTCTTAACCCGTAACCTGCCAATCACGACTAAAGTCGCTTTTGCAAACAGTATAGAGCCAGATCAGACGGCACAGAAAGTTCCGTGTCTGATCAGGCTCTATGCTGTTTGTTATGTTATGTTATATTTCGGGTTTTACGCCTGCATCAGCACCATTTTGGGCTATATCGCCGGCGGGCAGTTTACCTAACAACACCTTTCCTGGGCAGGCTCCAGCGGTTAACCAGTACTTGGGTGCACCAACCTCCGTAAGAAACTGCCAACTTTTTCATATAAATGAGACACGGTCTGAGCGGGGCTCGAACCCGTGACCATCAGTGATGATAGGTTACTGTGGTATACAAGTCAGCGACCTTAACCACTCGACCACGAAGGCTGTTTGCTATTTGGATAGTGGAGCTACAACACTTGTCTGAATAGCAAACAACATAGATCCTGATCAGACCCAGCGCTACGCTATTTTGTTTGCACATTCTGTCCAATTTATTCAGCAGGTTACGGGTTAACACGTTCCCCCCACAGACATGTTACAAGAGGTCTCGAGAGTTATTAATATAAGTTGTAAGAACTTGTTTCGCAATCGAGCTAAAATAAATTTGTATAAACTAAACCTATGTTACAAGTCAGTATTCCATATTACATACTGCTGCAATTTACCAATCGCAAACAATGTATACACTTACAACTTCCTATCAATACAATACAATACAAATTTTATTTCACTCAAGACATGTATATATGTTCTGAGCATTTTGGGAATACGGACGTATCCAGAATTAGCGCTGCGCATTTTAGGAATTCCAATACTGTTGCGCTGTTCTAGAATCGCCCTGCGCAATTCTGGAATCGTGCAAGGCGTTATTGTCATCAGATAAAACTTTTATAATGGTCTTTCACATTTTAGTTCCATAATGAGTCGAAAATTGGCAAACAATTCAGTGCGAATGCGGAATTAAATTAAATGAAATTAAACATTTTCAATTCCGCATTTGCTCTAAAATGTTTGTTTTTGACTTTCAATGTCATTTGTGGAAAAGAGCACATACATTTCAATTTTATTATCGGCAAGAAAAAACTATTTATCTTACGGTATTTGCATGCAATAAACTAATTGATTTAATGTTCTGTTTTAATTTTATTTATTTGACTATTATTTATAACATCATATTTTAGTGAAAATCCAATATTCCAACTTTGTCCCGATTCCTAAAATGCGCACGGACGTTTCCAGAATCGCGCAGAATCGCCCTGGGTGTTTTTAAGAATTCTTAAACTGCACAACAGTATTGGAATTCCTAAAATGCGCAGCGCGATTCTGGAATGGTCCGTATTCCAACAATGCGCAGAACATATACATATGAACACGAGGAGAATATTAAACATTACATTTCCCAACTTACTGGAAATTATTACGGGTAGAATCCATTAATTTATTTTAGCTCGATTGCGAAACAAGTTCTTATAATTTGTATTAATCACTCTCGAGACCTCATTCCTGATGGAATCCATCGCCAAGAGGGAGAGAGAAGAGGCAACGTGGAATTTAAATGCCTTGCTTAAGTGCACAATCGTAACTGCTTCAGCGGGGCTCGAACTCCAGGCCAACCAAACTAGTAAATGCAACTACCACAGGAAACGTACATGTAACCAAGAACTAGTGAATTCAAACTACCACAAGAAATGTACAGATAAACCGAACTAGTGAATTCAAACTACCACAAGATACGTACAGATAAACCGAACTAGTGAATTCAAACTACCACAGGAAATGTACATAGAACACTAATTAGTGAATTCAAACTACCACACGACATTTACATATAAACCCGTATGTGCATCTATCACAGCATTTAATTTGTGTGTAACCGACCTCCCCTAAAGAACAGTGTCATAGAAAATGCACAGCTCAGTAAATCCAAAGCAAACATACGGACACACTAAAATCGCTGACAATACTGGTGCTTAATGCTCTCTTCGATAAAAATGATTTCAACAGAGTATGCTTCATATAAAAAGTTAGCTAGAACAAATTCCCCTCCTGAAAATCCTGGACCCAGAGACAGATCCAGGACTGGAAATTAGAAAGGGGCTAAGAAGATCTTTTAGTTCAAACTATTAGGTCCATGCCATGCCTCGTAAAAACAATTAGGTAATTAAAAGTGTCACATTCTCTGGAGGGAAATACAGTCAAACCTGTCTTAAGCAGCCAGCCAAGGGAGTCAGATAAAGTGGCTGCTTAGCACAGGTGGCTGCTTAATAGACATCAATGTATAATAAAACAACCGATTGGGAATCTGGAAACTGGCTGCTTGATACAGGTTGGCTGCTTAATATAGGTGACCACTAAACACAGGTTTGACTGTAACCCGGTATCTTTTGACATGTTAACCCTTTCAACACCACAGACCTCTATTTATAGGCTTACAAAAAGTGTAGATCCAGATGAGCCGGCTCGTGACAAGCCGTCTCATCAGGATCTGCACTTTTTGCAAGTAGTATTACTAATTTTAGACAATATTACCCATCTTGATAAATGAACTGGTCCGAATGTAATTTTCTTATTCATTTATTGGTCTAAGAATATCATGGACCAGTCCATGTCAGTTACTTGGTGTTGAAAGAGTTAATCATTTGCATCTCAGGGCTCACTCTGCCGTTTGCAAGTAGCACCATTCGCGATAACAAAAGAAAAATGGCTGAACAAAATTCCAAATTTGCAAAAAAATATAAATCCACCTAAATTAAAAAAAACTATGACCCTGTGGGCTCTGGATCGTCTACAGTCAAACCTGTTTTAAGCAGCCAGCCAAGGGAATACCAGAATGTGGCTGCTTAGCTCAGGCGGCTGCTTAATAGAGGTTAAAATGTATAATAATATGACTTATTGGGAATCTGGAAACTGGCCGCTTAATACAGGTTGGCTGCTTAATGGAGGTGTCCACTAACACAGGTTTCACTGTATTGGGAATCTGGAAACTGGCTGCTTAATACAGGTTGGCTGCTTAATGGAGGTGTCCACTAACACAGGTTTGACTGTATTGGGAATCTGGAAACTGGCTGCTTAATACAGGTTGGCTGCTTAATGGAGGTGTCCACTAACACAGGTTTGACTGTATTGGGAATCTGGAAACTGGCTGCTTAATACAGGTTGGCTGCTTAATGGCGGTGTCCACTAACACAGGTTTCACTGTATTGGGAATCTGGAAACTGGCTGCTTAATACAGGTTGGCTGCTTAATGGAGGTGTCCACTAACACAGGTTTGACTGTATTGGGAATCTGGAAACTGGCTGCTTAATACAGGTTGGCTGCTTAATGGAGGTGTCCACTAACACAGGTTTCACTGTATTGGGAATCTGGAAACTGGCTGCTTAATACAGGTTGGTTGCTTAATGGAGGTGTCCACTAACACAGGTTTCACTGTATTGGGAATCTGGAAACTGGCTGCTTAATACAGGTTGGCTGCTTAATGGAGGTGTCCACTAACACAGGTTTCACTGTATTGGGAATCTGGAAACTGGCTGCTTAATACAGGTTGGCTGCTTAATGGAGGTGTCCACTAACACAGGTTTCACTGTATTGGGAATCTGGAAACTGGCTGCTTAATACAGGTTGGCTGCTTAATGGAGGTGTCCACTAACACAGGTGTCACTGTATTGGGAATCTGGAAACTGGCTGCTTAATACAGGTTGGCTGCTTAATGGAGGTGTCCACTAACACAGGTTTCACTGTATTGGGAATCTGGAAACTGGCTGCTTAATACAGGTTGGCTGCTTAATGGAGGTGTCCACTAACACAGGTTTCACTGTATTGGGAATCTGGAAACTGGCTGCTTAATACAGGTTGGCTGCTTAATGGAGGTGTCCACTAACACAGGTTTCACTGTATTGGGAATCTGGAAACTGGCTGCTTAATACAGGTTGGCTGCTTAATGGAGGTGTCCACTAACACAGGTTTCACTGTATTGGGAATCTGGAAACTGGCTGCTTAATACAGGTTGGCTGCTTAATGGAGGTGTCCACTAACACAGGTTTCACTGTATTGGGAATCTGGAAACTGGCTGCTTAATACAGGTTGGCTGCTTAATGGAGGTGTCCACTAAATCAGGCATTCTTAGTGGGGAGGGATACTAGCCCTAAGTTATTAGTGCAAACATTAGTCACACCCTGTAAGACTAAAAAGCATTTTAAGTTTAGAGAACGCATCAGTGTACAGTGCTGTTCCAAAAGTTTATTAAGTCTGGTGAGAAATCATATCAATCAGGCATATTGCCGCTTGGGATCCGAGCACGACCCCAAGAGGATGTGCCGCTTGGGAACCGAGCACGACCCCAAGAGGATGTGATTGTCATGCAGCTTAATCAAAGAGTGTGTGATAGCCTCGTGCATGTGAACACCAATCACTAGTACATATACCTTTCCATATGGAGAATTTTCAAATGTGCGTTGCCGTTCTCCGTTGGTGAAGGTCTTTGATCGATTCAGTGAGCTTCGACTCACGCTCGTATTCTATGCAAGGAATATCATCACGTACAACACATATATACTCTTAACTCTTTACCCGCTAGCGGTGAAGATAACAGTCAAACATGTCACGGAATTTCATTAGAATTGTGTCATAACGTAACAACACAATTCTAATGATATTGCATGACAAATATGTAAATACATTGAAGCGACATTACATCGCAAAAAGCAAATAAAATGCATTTTTTTAACGTATAAATGCATTGCTACTACAAATTCTTCCGAATACATTCGAACACTTGGCAGGCTCTTTCCTTGGCAGGCTCCAGTGGATAACAAGTATTTGGTGCACCAGCCTATATAAGAAACTGTCAATTTTTTATATAAAGAGACATGGTCTGTGTGAGGCTCGAACCCGTGACCATCAGTGTTGATATGTTACAGTGGTATACAAGTCAGTGCGCTACAATTGTTTGAACTATATATAGCCTTCATTTTACCCAATATGCAAAGAAATAATTTCCCTCTTATATAATTACCTCTGTACATTCAAACTTCCTCGAGAGACTAAGCCCCCAAGGCTATAAAACTTTTCTCCAATCTCGAACTCAGTCTCAAGCTTCTGATTGGTTCGGCCAAGAGTAAATCTCAGATTCAACCAATATCATTTCCAGCTTAGAGTTATATGACTTAAGATACAAAGTGATGTGTCTCGTAATAAAAGACCCGATGGATTAATACACCACTTCTTCATTGCCCACTTGTATTGCCCACTTGTATTAATGTATTATAGAGTGACCATTCAATGTAAGCGACCACATTTTGCATTTCCTTTAATTAGATATTTTTGACAGTACTAATAAAGTCATTCTAAATTAATTACTAGATTTTCACTTTATGTTTGCACTTTTGTTCTACTGTTCCTGCCCACACACCTACTGTTCCTGCCCACACACCTACTGTTCCTGCGCACACCCCTACTGTTCCTACCCACACCTCTACTGCCCACACCCATACTGTTCCTGCCCACACCCCTACTGTTCCTGCCCACACACCTACTGTTCCTGCCCACACCATTACTGTTCCTGCCCACACCCCTACTGTTTCCTGCCCACACCCCTACTGCCCACACACCTACTGTTCCTGCCCACACACCTACTGTTCCTGCCCACACCATTACTGTTCCTGCCCACACCCCTACTGTTCCTGCCCACACCCCTACTGCCCACACACCTACTGTTCCTGCCCACACACCTACTGCCCACACACCTACTGTTCCTGCCCACACACCTACTGTTCCTGCCCACACACCTACTGTTCCTGCGCACACCCCTACTGTTCCTGCCCACACCCCTACTGCCCACACCCATACTGTTCCTGCCCACACCCCTACTGCCCACACACCTACTGTTCCTGCCCACACACCTACTGTTCCTGCCCACACCATTACTGTTCCTGCCCACACCCCTACTGCCCACACACCTACTGTTCCTGTCCACACACCTACTGTTCCTGCCCACACCATTACTGTTCCTGCCCACACTCCTACTGTTCCTGCCCACACACCTACTGTTCCTGCGCACACCCCTACTGTTCCTGCCCACACCCCTACTGCTCACACCCATACTGTTCCTGCCCACACCCCTACTGCCCACACCCCTACTGTTCCTGCCCGCACCCCTACTGCCCACACCCCTACTGTACCTGCCCACACCCCTACTGTTCCTGTGCACACCCCTACTGTTCCTGCCCACACCCCTACTGTTCCTGCGCACACCCCTACTGTTCCTGCCCACATCCCTACTGCCCACACACCTACTGTTCCTGCCCACACCCCTACTGCCCTCACACTTACTGTTCCTGCCCACACCCCTACTGTTCCTGCCCACACCCCTACTGTTCCTGCCCACACCCCTACTGTTCCTGCGCACACCCCTACTGTTCCTGCGCACACCCCTACTGTTCCTGCCCACACCCATACTGTTCCTGCCCACACCCCTACTGCCCACACCCCTACTGCCCACATCCCTACTGTTCCTGCCCGCACCCCTACTGCCCTCACCCTTACTGTTCCTGCCCACACCCCTACTGTTCCTGCCCACACCCCTACTGTTCCTGCGCACACCCTACTGTTCCTGCGCACACGCCTACTGTTCCTGTCCACACCCATACTGTTCCTGCCCACACCCCTACTGCCCACATCCCTACTGCCAACACCCCTACTGCCCACACCCCTACTACCCACACCCCTACTGTTCCTGCCCGCACCCCTACTGCCCTCACCCTTACTGTTCCTGCCCACACCCCTGCTGTTCCTGCCCACACCCCTACTGTTCCTGGGCACACCCCTACTGTTCCTGCCCACACCCCTACTGTTCCTGCCCACACCCCTACTGTTCCTGCCCACACCCCTACTGGTCCTGCCCACACCCCTACTGGTCCTGCCCACATCCCTACTGTTCCTGCCCACACCCCTACAGTTCCTGCCCACACTCTTACTGTTCCTGCCCATACCCTTACTGTTCCTGCCCATACCCTTACTGTTCCTGCCCGCACCCTTACTGTTCCTGCCCACACCCCTACAGTTCCTGCCCACACTCTTACTGTTCCTGCCCATACCCTTACTGTTCCTGCCCATACCCTTACTGTTCCTGCCCGCACCCTTACTGTTCCTGCTCTCACCCCTACTGTTCCTGCCCTCACCCTTACTGTTCCTACCCACACCCCTACTGTTCCTGCAAACACACCTACTGTTCCTGCCCACACCCATATTGTTCCTGCCCATACCCCTACTGTTCCTGCAAACACACCTACTGTTCCTGCCCACACCAATATTGTTCCTGCCATACCCCTACTGTTCCTGCAAACACACCTACTGTTCCTGCCCACACCAATATTGTTTCTGCCCATACCCCTACTGTTCCTACCCACATACATACTGTTCCTACCCACATACATATTGTTCCTGCCTACACACCTACTGCCCCTGCCCACACCCTACTGTTCCAGTCCACACACCTACTGTTCCTGCCTACAACCATAGTGTTCCTGCCCACACACCTACTGTTCCTGCCCACACACCTACTGTTCCTGCCCACACACCACTGTTCCTGCCCACATTCATATTGTTCCTGCCCACACACCTACTGCTCCTGCCCACACCCTACTGCCCAAATTCCTGATATTCATGCCCACGCTCCACTGTTCCTGTCCACACCCCTCCTGCTTCTGCCCACACCCCTACTGCCCAAATCCCTGATGTTCTTGCCCACATCCCTCCTGTTCTTGCCCACACCCCTACTGCCCAAATCCCTGATATTCTTGCCCACATCCCTCCTGTTCCTGTCCACACCCCTCCATCTCCTGCCCACTCCCCTACTGCCCAAATCCCTGATATTCTTGCCCACATCCCTCCTGTTCCTGCCTACACCCCTCCTGCTCCTGCCCACACCCCTACTGCCCAAATCCCTGATGTTCCTGCCTACACCCCTCCTGCTCCTGCCCACACCCCTACTGCCCAAATCCCTGATGTTCCTGCCCACATCCCTCCTGTTCCTGCCCACACCCCTACTGCCCAAATCCCTGATATTCCTGCCTACACCCCTCCTGTTCCTGCCCACACCCCTACTGCCCAAATCCCTGATGTTCCTGCCTACACCCCTCCTGCTCCTGCCCACACCCCTACTGCCCAAATCCCTGATGTTCCTGCCTACACCCCTCCTGTTCCTGCCTACACCCCTCCTGTTCCTGCCTACACCCCTCCTGTTCCTGCCTACACCCCTCCTGTTCCATTACATCATGCAGAGATATATAGTAAGTTCGTTAGAACATGAAATATTGGTACCTACTGCAGTGCAATATTATGAAATCAATGTTTTGCTACACCCATAATTTCAGTCTAAAGGTCATATAGTGACTCCCCAGCTATTGACATGCCCCTGTGCCCCTCCGAGCATTATTTCAGGCACGGACAGGCGCTCGGGTAGAATAACCGACCAGCTGGATAGATTCCCAAGTGGGATTCAAACCTACAGTGGTAAAGGGAAAGTGACTTGAAGTCAACGACAATTCAGCCACGGAAGCCAATTCAACCTATATGAATATGCATAGACTAGGACTGGCTCTATTTCAATGTCCTTGTCTCAATATATGGCTAAACACTTGTCTGAATTACAAACAACATAGATCCTGATCAGATGCGGCGCTACTCATCAGCTGATCTAGATCTCTGTTGTTTGCAAAAGTGATTTTATTTACTCAACAGACAATTGAACGACAAGCGTGAAGCAGTGAAATGTATGTTGTTTGCACATTCCATCCAATTAATTCAACAGGTTGCCTCCTGTTTATCTCCAGTGCCCGAGGTTATAAAACATTGTTCATATCTCAAACTCAAGCTCAAGTGATTTGATTGGATGATTCTTACTGTTAGCTGAACCAATCAGAAGCTTGAGACTGAGTTTGAGATTGGAGAATATTTTTTTTTTTTTTTTTTTAAAAATAAATTAATGTCTTTTATATAGTATTTCCATGCTAAATCGCAGATATCAATACAATGTATATGTATGATGTAGAGAACATTTCATTACGTTTTTTGGAGAAAGTTGTATACTCTCCAGGCCCGGTTACCTCCTAGGTTACGGAAACTTACTTGTTTATTTTCGTCCAGCCACCAATCTCTATGAAAGTGTGAGATATTGTCCATAAATGATTGATTCTCTTCCCATTCATTCTGCCATTTCATGGCACTGTACTCCGGCTTCCTCACCATAATACGCTTCAATATTGACTGGTTCTCTTTGGTTACTCGCAACAACTCCCTCTGTCGCTTTTCTCTGTTCAAACTGTAAACAGACTTACGGCTATGTTATACTTGTCAATCAGCAAGTAATTATGAGTCGCAGTTTATTTACGCATAACGTTTGACACATCAGGCCTGTAGCCACACTGAGGCACACCGAGGAAGTTTCCTCGGTTAAGGAGACTCTGGAATGGGTCTCTGTCTGTATTATTGCACTATCCTCCAAAAATCTAAAATGAATAATCTCTTCAGGAGGCGTCGCTCATATGGGCAACCGGTAGCGATGATAAATAAACGTAAAACACAATGCCTCGGTTAAAATTTCCAAAGCAAAATAAAATTAAATGAAAAATGAAATAAATAAAATGCAAAAAATATCCCTTTGAATGTTGAAAGGTTAATACATAATTGTACGTCTTAAGCTCATTAAATCAGAAAACGCAGGGAATCGCTTCTATAGCCCAACACTAATACCCTGAACCCCCCTAGATTACCTCAGTTGAAATTTGCCTCTGGCTACGGTACTACTCATGAAAGAAATTCTACAAATAAGACACAGGAATATCGAGATGTATCATCACGACAATTCAAGGTATATACAAATTTATTTTAGCTCGATTGCGAAACAAGTTCTTAAAACTCTTATTAATCACTCTTGAGATCTCATTCCTGATGGAATCCATGGCCACGACGGAGAGAGAAGAGGCATTGTGGAATTTAAATGCCTTGCCTAAGGGCACAATCGGCTACAGCTGGGTGAAATTCAAAGTCACGTGTACTCTGCTATACAGTCAAACCTGTGGCAAGCAGCCAGTTTAGAGAATCACAGAAGGTGGCTGCTTAGCACAGGTGACTGCTTAATAGAGGTAAAATATATAATAAAACAACATATCCGGAATCTGGAAGCTGGCTGCTTAATACAGGTTGGCTGCTTAATGGATGTGACCACTAACACAGGTTTGACTTTGCACTGTGTATACAACTGAACCAGGAAGTCTTAACCCTTTACTCCTCAACAGAAGGGGCCAATTACTCATTTTGATCCATACTGCTGATAAGCAATAGGTGCACTGTACCAAATACTCATGAATCGATATATATGGGAATATCATAGATAACAGTGTGGAACGGCGGCTATAAATGATGTGGGAAGTACAGTAAAACCTGCGTTAGTGGTCACCTCCATTAAGCAACCAACCTGTATTAAGCAGCCAGTTTCTAGATTCCCAATTTGCTGTTTTAATATACATTTGACCTCTATTAAGCAGCCACCTGTGCTAAGCAGCCACTTTCTGTGACTCCCTTGGCTGGCTGCTTAAGACAGGCTTGACTGTATGTGTATTTTAGGTTTATTTATCGTCCTACCGGTTGCCCATATGAGCGACGTCTCCTGAAGAGATTAGTCATTTTAGATGTTTACAGGATAGTGCATGATACAGAGAGAGGCCCATTCCCGGGTATCCTCTTGTTCTTTTACATGCACAGTGTACAGCACCGACATGACCTCGGTATAATGTCCCATTCGAAAGACTGTTAATTTTATTAGGGTCAGACGGGGAATCGTACCTGCGATCCCTGGATTAGCAGTCCAGCGTGTTACCACTGGATAACAGACCTGGCTGTTTAGGTGGGAAGCTATATGGTGTTGCATGGCCTTATCATTATAACCTCAAATCTAATAAGCGAGTGATAAAAAAAGAAAATTAAAAAAGACAAACATTTTTAATTTTTAAAAAATCATAAAATCATTTTGTTCCAACTTGATAATTGATGGCCTTGAAATACTCAAAGGGTGTAAAGAACAGAAGTATATATAGTCCAGTGGTAGCACACACACATACATTCACACCCACACACAAAAATTCACCCACACACTCAACCATACCAACTACCTACCCACTCAAATACCTAACCCTTACTTTCTTAGAGATTTATGGTACTATACTATTATATCTCCATACAAACGACAGCCATTTAGCTATCATGCAGTGGATAAGTAGATATATAGTACTGGGACTACATGAGATTCTGGCCTTTATTATGAACATTGCTTTGGCTACTACATTGTCAATGTATGTCGTATTGGGAATGGCGTCAAGAGGTGCTTCTATGAGGGAAAGGTTTATTATGAACATTGCTTTGGCTACTACATTGTCAATGGATGTCATATTGGGAATGGCGTCAAGAGGTGCTTTTATGAGTGAAAGGTTTATTATGAACATTGCTTTGGCTACTACATTGTAATGGATGTCGTATTGGGAATGGCGTCAAGAGGAGCTTCTATGAGGGAAAGGGTTTATTATGAACATTGCTTTGGCTACTACATTGTCAATGTATGTCGTATTGGGAATGGCGTCAAGAGGTGCTTCTATGAGGGAAAGGTTTATTATGAACATTGCTTTGGCTACTACATTGTCAATGGATGTCGTATTGGGAATGGCGTCAAGAGGTGCTTCTATGAGGGAAAGGTTTATTATGAACATTGCTTTGGCTACTACATTGTCAATGTATGTCGTATTGGGAATGGCGTCAAGAGATGCTTCTATGAGGGAAAGGTTTATTATGAACATTGCTTTGGCTACTACATTGTCAATGGATGTCGTATTGGGAATGGCGTCAAGGTGTGCTTCTATGAGGGAAAGGTTTATTATGAACATTGCTTTGGCTACTACATTGTCAATGGATGTCGTATTGGGAATGGCGTCAAGGTGTGCTTCTATGAGGGAAAGGTTTATTATGAACATTGCTTTGGCTACTACATTGTCAATGTATGTCGTATTGGGAATGGCGTCAAGAGGAGCTTCTATGAGGGAAAGGGTTTATTATGAACATTGCTTTGGCTACTACATTGTCAATGTATGTCGTATTGGGAATGGCGTCAAGAGGTGCTTCTATGAGGGAAAGGTTTATTATGAACATTGCTTTGGCTACTACATTGTCAATGGATGTCGTATTGGGAATGGCGTCAAGAGGTGCTTCTATGAGGGAAAGGGTTTATTATGAACATTGCTTTGGCTACTACATTGTCAATGGATGTCGTATTGGGAATGGCGTCAAGGTGTGCTTCTATGAGGGAAAGGTTTATTATGAACATTGCTTTGGCTACTACATTGTCAATGGATGTCGTATTGGGAATGGCGTCAAGGTGTGCTTCTATGAGGGAAAGGTTTATTATGAACATTGGTTTGGCTACTACATTGTCAATGGATGTCTTATTGAGAATGGCGTCAAGAGGTGCTTCTATGAAGGAAAGGGTTATGAACATTGGTTTGGCTACTACGTTGTCAATGTATGTCGTATTGGGAATGGCATCAAGAGGTGCTTCTATGAAGGAAAGGGTTAATGGATGTGCTATTGGGAATGACGTCAAGAGGTGCTTCTATGAAGTAAAGGGTGAAGAATGTCTCTAACTTACCTCTTATATTCATAGTTATTTCGGTTATCTACTCGTCCCCTGGTTCTCATGATGTACGACATCTTCTCCAGTAATATACGATTGTCACGTTCTATTGTTGCTAATCTTTCTTCCTCCAACTGTAAGAGGAATATATCACCCAATTTTATATTTTGTAGACGCTTTTGAAAATTGTCTGATCGACATTAACCACAAAAGTAATGCTGTAAAATAAGCCAGGACAGTGTGTACCCACATTCTACAACTATGGATCCAGTGTATTACCTTAGGGGGTGCTAGCAGCAGATAAAATCACTTTAGCAAACAGCACAGAGCAAGATGAGACAGAACATGCCGCCTGATCAGGCTCTATGCTAGCAGCAGATAAAATCACTTTAGCAAACAGCACAGAGCAAGATGAGACAGAACATGCCGCCTGATCAGGCTCTATGCTAGCAGCAGATAAAATCACTTTAGCAAACAGCACAGAGCTAGATGAGACAGAACTTGCC